>VZSR01002526.1:4494845-4527184 GCA_013398615.1 Brachypodius melanocephalos
TCCCCGTGTCCGTGCCTGTAGCGCCCCCCGGCTCCGAGCTGGCTCCCGCGCCCTCCGCCGCGTGCTCGCGGTCCGGCCCTGGGGGCGTGTCCCTGCCCGGCCCCGCCCCGCACCTGGTCCGGCCCCGCCCCGGCCGCGGCCCCGCCCCTCCCGCCCCGCGGATGCTCCGGGGCAGCGGCGGCCGCGGCGCCGCGCGGGGCCATGGCGGCCCCGGACAGCTGCGTGAAGGTGGCCGTGAGGTGAGCGCGGGGATCGCTGCTGCCCGCGGGGGAGGGCTCTGCGCGCCGGGGGCCGCACGGAGCTCGCTGCGCCCGGGACCGAAGCCGAAAGGCGGGGCGGGCGCTGCAGCTGCGGGTGCGAGGCGGGGGTTGGTGGGTGCCCACTCGGCTCCGACCCCCCCGGGGCAGTGGGACCCCTCCGAGCCGGTCTCTACCGCATCTCCCACGGCGTCGCCGCTCTCTTCCCCACCCCCCGCTCCCCACCGTTTCGGGATGTCTCCCCCCTCTCCCTACCGGCTCCCGCGCCGCGCAGCCCGGCACTGCCTTCCCTCCACCGCCCGCCATCCCCCGTGGCCGGCGGAGGGCGAGGCCGGGACCCCCGGCTCCTCCACCTGCCGAGCCGGCGGGCGCCCAGCCCGGGCAGTTCCCCGCTGCTGCGCGGGTGGGTTTGGCCGTCCGAAGTGTCACCAGCATGCCGGGGATTGTGAAGGCTCCCTGCCCGCCCCCCCGCGCTGGGTGGTGGGAAACGATGCGGTATCTCGGTGTCCTTTGTGCTGGGAACAATGCGCCTGCAGCCCCGCACCTCACAGAGGAGCTGCCGGCGGCCTCGGAGCCCGCCGGGGCTCGGGGGGCTGCGGGAGCTCGGGGGGCGTGGGCCGGGCTAGGCCGAGCCCCGCGGGAACGGGTGACAGCCCCCTGTGTCACCCTCGTCTTTGTGAGCGCCGTGCCCGGGCCGGTGCGCGGCGGAGGGGCTCTGCCGCTCCCTGCCCCTCGGGGGGAAGGAGTCCCCGCGGAAAGAGGGGGCTGAATCCCACCGAGCGGCGCCGCGGGACCCTGCTCGCCCCGGGACCCTGTCGCGGCCGCAGCCGCCGTCCCGCGGGGGAAGGGACCGGCCGGTCCCCGCTCACCCCATGCCGGTGCCGGGGCAGTCGCATCTGCCGGGCCCGCGGTGTGAAAGCGGATCGGATCCCGTGGGAGCCCGGTCCCGCAGCACGTCCCGCCCGGCCGGACACGCCGTGCCTCCCCCCGCTCTGTCCCCTGTCCCCCCGCCGGCACGGGCTGGTGGCTGCGGGGACTGTGCCGGGGCTCGGGGGGCACTGCCCGCGCCCTGCCTGGTGGGAGCGGGAGCACAAAAGATGCTGCTGGTGCAGCGGCAGTGATGGAGGGAGAGCGGGTGGGTGTGGGGCTGTGTGTGCGTGTGCACGCTGATGTGCAGAGCTGTTGTGCGTGTGCACGCGTGTGTGTGCACCGCGACACCTCCCAGCTCCCCCTTGCCCCTCCATCCTGCTCGCCCTGGCAGCAGCCGCAGGGGATTTTTTTTTTTTTTTTTTTTTGCCATTCTCTTCTCGAGAGGCCGAGGGTCGAGGCCAGGCTTTGGCTGTGAAGGATGGGGGAGCTGCAGGAGTGACGGCAGCCCCTGCTGCAGCTGCTGCTGGGGTGGCTGCATAGGGGCAGGGAGGGCTGTGCCAACACAGAGCGTCTGTGCCAGGACACTGACCCGGGAACCGGGTTAATGCCGACCATGGGGGTGGAGATTTCCTCCTGGCCAGACTCTTCCCGTCTCCATCCTGCATTTCTCTCGAGATGATGCCTTTTAATATCATCCTGGCGATGGGGTGGGTGCCCCGCGGCATGGCGGCTGTGGAATCCTTTCTGTTGGGCTCTCCTCATCCCTGGGGTCCCTTCCAGCAGTGGGGTCCTGGGCTGGCTGGTGTTGGGGTAGAGAACTGCAGCGGGGAGTGACTGAGGTGTGCAGCATTGCAGTGGGGCTGGAGCGGTCACGGTGAGGAACCAGGGAGGGGGGAGAGGTCCAACCCTCCTGCACCCCTTCCTTGAGGGAGTGTGAGCCAACATCCCACTCAGTGCAGCTGGTGAGAGCTGGGGAGATGCGAGGATGTGGTGCTGGAGGTGAAGTCGGGAGGACAAAGGAGCAGGGCTGGGAGCAAGGAGGCTGCCAAACAAAGCCATCAGGTCGCGGCGCCGTGCAGGAAGGTAGCTCTGATGCTGAGCTGAGTGTGCAAAGGCTGAACTGCTCTCCCTGCAGACCACCCACCTTTTCTGCCACAGCAGCCCCGGGGGGCTGGGGCTGGGTCCCCTCCTGTCCTAGACTTGGAGCAGAGTGAGGTTTTCCTTTGTCAGTGCTGGTGACACCCTGCTGGTGGAGCAGCCAGGCTGCAGGATTCTCTAAGACCCTTGAAGTAAACCTGCCCCAGATCCCACCTCTCTCAGCCATCAGAGCACAGAGGGGATTGAATGTTTCTGGGATGCAGCAGGACATGGATCAAAGCTCCCCTTTTGTCCCTTGATAATAACATGAATGGGGCAGCTGTGCTGTTTCTTTGGGGTCTCTGTGTCTTTCTTTGGGGTCTCTGTGTCTGTGCTGCTGGTGGGAGGGAGGTGGGACCCAGGGAAGGGCCAAGGGAAATGATGGTGGTGTTGGTGGAATGCACTGGTGTCTGCTGAGGTCAAACAGCAGGAGATGGTTCAGCTGATGCCAAGAGGTGCCACAGCCATCAGGACCCATCTCTGTGATCCCACAGAGCCATTGGGGTGGGAGGAGTGGGGACAGTTGAACACAGATGATGGATCTGTGCATCCCAGTCCCTGCTGATTGTCTTGGTCTGGCAGGAGAGGGTGGGAGATATGCTGTGGTGTTTCACTGTCAGATTCACAGGCTCCCATCTTCTCAAGACCCTCGTCTGCCTCATTTGCACTGGGCTCCAAAGAACCCGGGTGCTGAGCCAGCAGTTGTGGTGTGGGGACATTATTTAGGCTTTCCACGTGCTGGCAAGGGAAATGGCTGGTACCTGCGGCAGCGCTGCTGTCAGCAGGGGGAAATGCAGGCCCAGCAGCTCCTCCTGGCCCAGGGGCTGCTTTTTTCCTCCACCTTGTACCTGCAGTGTCTGCAAGGGCAGGGCTGGCTCCTGCCCCGGCCCTGGCCCTCCCTGCTGGCAGGGTCTGCCTTTGCTTGCCCCTTGTGTCTCCTGGGGCAGGGAGGAACTGGCAGGGCTGAGTCAGGCTGTGCCTGTGTGCCTGGGTAGCGGTCTCAGCAGGAAGCTGCTCCTGCCGCGATGGTGCTGAGGGGGCCAATCCTCCTCAGACAGCAGCCGCTGCTTCCTTCTTGTAGGTGACCTTCAAACGGGTGGCTGCAATGCAGCCAGTGCAGCAGCTCCCCACTCCTGCCCTCTGTCTAAAAGCACGGCCCTGGTTTAAGGCTTGGGACAGAAATCTGAGGCTTGTCCCTTGGGGCTCAGCAGCCCCTGTCCCCACAGCCCCCTCCAGGCTCGCAGACAGGTGCTGCCAGCTCCTGCAGCCACAGTGAGCGGGAGTGGGACTCGCTGTGCTGGCTGCAGGAAGCAGAGCTCAGCACAGTAGATTTGCAGTGTCAGGAAGGGCTGATGGCAAGTATTGACCCCCGGAGCCATTAAACTCCTTGGCTGCAGGCCTGAGTGGCCTGGCTGGCTGCAGAGCTGCTCCCTGAGGGCACCTCCAAACTGGCTGGCTCGTTTGAAAGAGAGTGGCATCCTCTGTGCCAGAGCTGCCCATGGCACTGAGCATGCCTGGCCTGCTGAGGAGATGCAGGAAACGGAGCTTGTGAAATTGGGGAAGGAAGTTGAGTCGTATTTCAAGTTTATTTAAACTCTGCAACCTCCAGTGCTCTGCTGCTCTTGCGGACGCTCCTGCTGCGATGCTCTGTGCTCCACACCAAAGCCTCTTTGCTGGCTGGTGCCTCGGGGAGTGACTCCCAGCTCCCCCTCCCCTCATCACCCTACACCCTTGGGGGTGCTTCGGCCAAGTGTCTGAGCTGGCAAAGGCCTGGTGGTGGGATCAGCTGTGCTCCAGCCCTGCCAGGGCCCTGGCATCTCTGCTGCCACATGTCTGGGGCTCTGTGCCTGCTGGGGATGCTTTCTGTGAGTCCAAAGCGTCTGGAACCGGCTGAGGTCAAGTGAAGTTGTAGCCCTTCCACGCCAGCTGGAAAGGTGGTGTGAACCCAGTTTGTGTCACTGTCCGAGGGCTCCAGTGGGGAGAGGGAGGGTCCAGCCCTGGTACCTGCTGCCCACCATCCCCTGCTGCTGCTGCTGTGGCTTGGAGGCCCTTTGGTCCGGGGGGGGCACGGTCTCCTGCCAGCTTTGCCTGGTGTTGGCCTGGCTTTGCTCAGCTGTTCCAGGGCCAGGCAGGGAGCGATACGGCAATCAATTCCACCCCAAGGCACGGGATGTGACTGTCTCCTGGAGGGGGAGGGGAAGGGGGGAGGGGAGCAGCCCATCCTGGTGCTGGGCACAGCCCTGGGGTGCTCTGTCTCCCATCGGCAGGGTCAGGGGCAGCTCTGATCGCCCGAAGGAAAGATCTCGGGACACTGCTGTATCCTCAGGGTGCCGGGCTGGCAAACCACCGCTGTGAGCCCCCCAGTCCCTTTCTCCGCACCCTTTGCACCTCCTGAGGGTAACTCAGCCATGGCAGAGGGCCCCTGCCCTGTCCTGTGGCTGTTTTTCTGCTGGGCTGAGCCCACCCGGACACGCTGCTGCTCTGCTCTCGCTCCGGGGCTCTGCTGAAACTCCTCCAGAGAGCACGGAGCCTGCGGCTGCCCGGCCCGGAGGAGCTGCTGGGCACCACGGTGGGCTCTGGGGAGGTGCCGAGCCCCCCTGTGTGGGTGCAGGGGGCTCTGCCCGGCCGCAGTCAGGCACTCGATCGGCTTTTACAGCGGAAATGTTCTTTCGAAGGGGGATGGAGCCGGTGCGAGGGGGGAGCCGGGCTGTGCCGCGGCCCCGCCGGATGCGCCAGCGCCCACAGCAAAGCAAAGCAGCCTCAGAGGGGATTTTTGGTGCCTGCTCACAGCACCCATCGCAGGGGGTTTAGCTGAACACCCTGGAGCCCCGGGAGCTTGGAGGACAGGGCCTCCCAAGGATCGGTCAGAGGATGGAGCCAGCTGCTGCCTCAGCAGTGAAATCGGAGGCAGGAGAAAATTGCAGATGAAGCCCCAAACAAAGCTGTCAGAAACACGGCTCCTGCCCCCGGGGAGGGAAGGTGATACCCTCTGTGAGCCCAGTGTGGATCACAGAGCCAGCCCTGGCCACTGGCTGTGCTGCTGCTCCTGCTGGGGCTGGGGGGCTGGCCCCGGTGGTCCCACAGGGCTATTTCCTGCTGGAGGCTGTCAAAACACTCCATGCCACTGCTTAAACAGCCGGCAGGTTTGGGATGTGGTGGATTGTGAGGGCAGCTGCCGCTGGGATCTGCTGCAGGAGATGTCTGCAGGGGCTGCCTCTGCACCCTGCTCAGTTGCTGATGGAGTTTACCTGGTTTTTTTTGGCTTGGTGGAAGGGACAGTGACTGGCACCTGCCCACCACCCCTTCCCTCTCTGAGCAGGGCAGGAGCCAGTCCAGTGCTGCCCTGGCCTGTGCTTGTGTCCCCACTGGCACTGCGCTGCTGGGGGGGTGGGGGCTGCCTCATCCTGCCCAGAATCTGCCCCTCTGCCCTCTCCATGTGGATGCCACACTGTCATCGCCCCCATTTCCAGGGGGAGTTCAGAGCTGAGCCCGAGGACTTGGGGATTCCAGGGCAATCCCTTTCCCTGCTCTGCAGCTCCTTGGAGCCTGGCATGGCTGGGAAAGATTTCTTGCTGTGGTGGAGCCTGGTGCCAAGCTCCCCATCCCGTGATCCACCTGCCCCGTGGGGCTGTGTGGGGCTGTGTGGGGCTGTGTGGGGCTGTGTGGGGCTGTGGACACCTCCCTGCCCACTGCCCATGCCCGACTTTGGCAGAGTGAGGTGTCTCCATCCCTGCTCTGCTCTGGGATGCTGGCTGATGCTGGCAGGGAGCTGAACTCCTGCTCCTCTTCCCCGAGCCTTCAAGCACTGATTTCCCAGTGTTGCATGGCTGGAGAGCACAGCCCAGCCCCTCCAGGTGGGGGAGAGGGAGGGTCTCTCAGCCCATGGTCTCTGCTCATCCATTATTTTGGGCTGCACCTGCCTGAGGGAGACATTAGGTGAAAACATTCACCTTGCCCAGGTGAGGGGCTGGGTTTGCTCCTGGGTACTTCACAGCATCCCATGTTCTGCTGGTCACGGGCTTGGCATTTATTTGTATTTTGAGGAGACACAACTCTTTTGTGCCCCCTGTCTTGTGGGCAGGTTTGCTCTGGTGTTCCTGGTGGGCTCTGAGGCTGCAGAATCTTCTGCCAAGGTCAGGTTGTTGTTTCCCCAGTGGCAATTGGAGCGCACTGGGAGGCTGCCAGCACGCTGGCTCTAGGGCAGCCTTATCTCCAGTAGGGGCACTCCACAGTGGTGCTGGGGTGGAAATGGGACATGGGGACCTTGCAGGGGCACCTGGGGAAGGGAGAAATCCTGTGGGTGTGATCCACTGAGCTGGGGGGAAAGGGGAGCCTCTGGGGTGCAGAGTTGGGTGGGGCAGTGTGTCCATCTGTCTCCATCAGACCTGTGGGAGTCCTGTCCTTCACAGGGTCAGGCTGATGGCCTGTCAGGCCCAGGGGTTTATTGGTGAATGATGGTTTCCTCTAACTCCCTATTAATTGCCAATACTGCTGCTGAGCCCGTGTTTCTGGGGCTGTTCCTGCATGGCTGTGGGGGAGTTGGGGCCCTGCTGGGGCGTGTGTCACATCGTGTGTGCTGTCACACGTGTGTTTCCCACCCCACCTGGGGTTTTGTGACACTGCACCCCTTGACAGGGACTGTCCTGGCTCTGTTGTTTGCAGAGATCCTCATGGTGTTCCCCCTGGGCCAGTCACTTATGGGGGTGAAGGTGGAGTCCAGGGAGCTCCCAAACTCCTCTAGGCTGAGGAGAGCAGGGTCCCCTGCATCCCCTGAGCCCTGCTGGTCTCTGCTGGATGTCCCTGGCTGTGCAGGCAGCCTGTCCCTCATCCCTGTCCCTCATCCCTGTCCCTCATCCCTGTCCCTCATCCCTGCCCCACCATGGTCCCTGCAGGGAGCAGATGGTGCAGCTCACAGCCCCGTGCTCCTGCCAGAGCTAATGAGCAGCACATGGTGCCTGCCACGGCCTGATTTAAAGGTTTCCCTAAGCCTGGGAAAGTCTGGAGTGTGGGATTAGGGGGAGCCCAGGGGGCTGTGGGGTGCAAGGCAGTGGGGCTTGCCCTGCAGAGGAGCAGGCTGGTGTTGGGGTGGGTTTCCTTGGGGGGTGGATGTAGAGGCATGCCCCTGCTTTGGGCTGTGCCCAGGGGTCCTCGGGGTGCACCCCAGCTCTGTGGGTGTCCCCAGGCTGCCCAGGAGCTCTGTCCTGCCCCAGTGCTGATCCAGTGGTGCTGGCTGTGGCACCCACTGCCTTGGCAGGGTCTGATGGGGGCAGGGGGGGCTCTGTGCGGTGCTTGCTTGTGCTGGGAGGTGCCTGGTTATATCTCTTAATTGGACTGTAAGCTGACCAGACCTGGCAGTCTCCGGGGAGCCTGATTCAATTGTCTCTGATTGCTGAGCCACTTCCCTGCCTTGGTAATTAAATGCTGAACTTTGTCTTGGTTTGTGTCCAATATAACCTGTGTGCAGAGAGGCAGCCCTTGGCAGCCAGCCCTCTCCCAGGTCCCCATGCTCAGGGGGAATGGGGTTGGGAGATTCTTTCCCAGGCAAGGGGGCAGATTCTCCTATGGGATCTGAGCCCTGGGGAGGCCAGGCAGCCCCATCCATGCTTGAGGGGTTGGCCTGGAGCTGTGGGAAAACCTGGAGCACTTTGTTCTGATCCTGCCCTGAGGAGCAGCTGTTCTGATCCTACCACCTCACCTGCTGGGTCTGTGGTGCCTGGGCTGGCCTGGACCCGTGAGATGTCCTGGGAGAGCACTGGAGATGGGAGAGCTGCTCCTCCTGGCTGGCCTGGGCTGCTTGGTGGGGTTACAGGGCAGCAGCAAAGCATGGGCAGCAGGCTTGGGGCAGAGAAGACAGCAGCTGGCAGGGAGCAGGGAGGACAGAGAGGCTGGCAGGGGACTGTGTGCCCACCTGGGCTGCTGGGCAGTGCCCCAGGGGAGGCTGGAGGGGGCTGGTGACACAGGGGCAGAGATGGGGCCGTGGGAGGAGTGGGGATGGGAGCAGGGCAAGCAGAGGGGATATGGGGGTGGGAGGGGGGTGAATGCAAGGTCATGTGGGGAGAGGAAATGGGGTGAATGCAGATGATGTGGGGAGCGGGGCGAGCACAGGCGATGTGGGAACGGAGACAGGAGCAGAATGAGAGCAGGCAGTGTGGGGAGAAGAGGCAGGTGCTGTCTGGGCTTGCCCAGCCCACCTGTCCTGACAGGCTCACGGAGCTGGGCCGTGCCCCTGCTGGGGTCTGCCAGCTCTGCCAGCCCACAGTGGCTGATGCCCGTGGTTGGGTGAGGGGCAGTGCCTCAGAGCGGGGCAGTGGGCAGCCTTGCCCCTCTGCAGACAAGGTGGATGAGAGATAGTGTCTGTGGGTGTGTGAGGCCTGGCACAGAGAGGGAAAATCCCGTGGAGCTCCTTCACCCATCACTGCCCAGCTCCCTGGCTCTGCTCCCTGGGCAGCCAGCCCTTCCTGGCTGGGCAGCCTCCTTGGGAGGGAGGAGGAGCAGCTCTTTGTAAAGTCTGCAGGCAGCTTGCAGAGAGGTCTTGGAGGGACAGGAGCTCTTTGTGACCCACCCACAGCTGCCCCACAGCTCCCTGACAGGGCTGGGAAGTGTTGGAATGTATGTGTGCTCAGGCTCCCTGGGAGGTGGAACAGCCCCTGTGTGACACTGGGTGACCCTGGGTGCTGGATCTGGGTCCCTCCGCCCCTGCGGCAGGGCAGCTGTGTGCAGCAGGATGCTGTGCCCTGGTGTGTGCCCACGGGCAGTTTGGTGGGGTGGGGCTGGCATGGCTTTGGCTCTGTGCCCTGCAGCTGTGGGAGTGTGCTGCCATGGCTTTGGCAAAGTGCTGGGGGCCAGAGGATGCTCTGAGCCCCTTGGGGCTGCCGTGGTGCTGGGCTGGGAGACAGGAAGCTGAGATGGTTGGGTGAGGAGCACATGAACCCAGCAGTGCACGTCAGCCAAGCTGAGCAAGGAGACAGCCTCCCTTCGGAGTACAGGGGGCTGCTGCTGTCAGTGGTGTGTGCAGCCCTGACTGGCTGTGCCCAGTCCACCCCATCCCCTGGCCTCATCTAGTGCTTGAGATGCTGGGATGGGGAGAGCCCTCCCCTGCCAGGATCAGGGACCCCCAGGCTGACCCTGCCTGTGGAGCTGCCTCACAGTGCCCACCTGGCACTGGGCTCCCAGCCCCTCCTCCACTCCCCGGAGCCTGGCATAGGGCAGCAGTGCAGAACAGCTCACCCTTTGTGCCTGCCCAGGCTCCTGTGCCTCAGCTCCTGCCCCTCGGGTAGCTGCTCCCCGCCCTCTTCCCAGATGCTCGGTGTCCCCGGCAGCTGAGCCATGGAGACGGTGCTTTCAGAGCCTGCCAGCCCGGCAGGGATGGGAAGGGGAGCACTGGGGATGCTCCAGCCGAGGTCCCCTTTGTGTGTGTCCCCGTGTGCCTGGGCTCCCCTGGCACGCCTGCCTCGTGCTGGTGCCTTTGGATGCTGATGCTGGATCAGGCTCCTGCTGTGATGCCCAGCGGGAGCTGCTGGCTGGGGAGGGATGTTCTGCACCCCTGCCTGCTTCTCTGTGTGTTCATCATCCACCTCCTGCCTGCTGTCCTGGCTGCCTGGGAAGGTTTTCTTGGCAGGAGCGTTTGGCTGGGACCTTGCAGCTCTGTCCTGGCTCTCTGTTCCTTGTCACTGTCCCTTTGCAGGGAGCTGAGGGGGGTGGTGGTTGGTGTGTTCCTGCTGCCTTTCTCCTTCCTGAGGTGCTGCCTGTGCTGAGTGCATTCATGTGGAGGGAAGGAGATGAGCACTGAGCTGCTGGCCTCAGGACAGGCTGTGTCCTCCCCTGGCTGGCCATGGGCACAGGTGGTCACCAGTGCCAGTGTGGGGCTGGCTGGGCACAGACTGCCAGGGGAGCTGGGGGCTGGGTCACTCCTGCCAAGCTGGAGGGTAGAAGGCAGCACCCTGCTGCTGAGCTGCTGGGTGATTTTGGCTGCCACATAGCAGGTGGGTTGCTGACTGTCACATAACCACAGCAGCCTGTGTCATGGGCTCTGGGTGGGTGTCCTGTAGGCCAGGGCACCCCAATGTGTTGGCTCTGCTGTGGGTCCCATTGGTTGGCACCAGCTGTCCTCAGGACTGGTGGCTCATGACCACGTGTGGATCAGGTTGGCTGGCAGGTGAGGGAGCACCTCCATCATTCACAGGTTTGACCCTGACAGCATCACAGCCAGTTCCTCTGGACCTGTGAACACACAGCATGTGGCCAGGATCCTTTTTGGTAGTGGTAGGGTCAAGGAGTGCCAGAACACACTCAGATGGTGACTCTGTGGCCACTAAAGTTGCTCATCTCTGTTGGAGAACGTGGGGAACTCAGGCAGAGGATGGCAAGCACTGCGACCTCCCCAGTTACCAGCTGGGGTTGGGAACAGGGCCAGGGAGAGAGCCCGGGCTGGCACTGTGTGTAATTGTCACCTACAGCTGGAGAGCTGCTGGCAGGACAGGACCTGGAGGATGCTGGTCAATGGTGGCTGACCATGAGTCCAGCTGTGTCCAGGTGGCCAAGAAGGCTGATGAGACCTGGCTTGTACCAGCCACAGGAGCAGGGCAGTGCCCATCCCTCTGAGCTGGGCACTGCTGAGGCGCCTCCAGTCCTGAGGAACCCTCACAAGAAAGACATTGAGGGGCTGGAGCTGTCCAGAGAAGGGGATGGAGCTGGGGAAGGGTCTGGATCCCCAAGAGCAGCTGAGGGAGCTGGGAAAGGGGCTGAGCCTGGAGAAAAGGAGGCTCAAGGGGGACCTTGTGGCTCTGCACAAGCCCCTGACAGGAGGGGACAGCCGGGTGGGAGTTGAGTTCTGCTCCCAGGGCACAGGGACAGGGCAAGAGGAAACAGCCCAAGTTATCCTGGGGTGGTTTAGGTTGGGTATTAGGAAAAAATTTCCTCCTTGGTGGTCAGGCACAGACTGCCCAGGGCAGTGGTGAAGTCACCATCCTTGAGAGTGTTCAGAATATGTGTGGGTGTGGCACTTGGGGACACGGTTTCGTGGTGAACGTGGCAGAGCTGGGGGAATGGTTGGACTTGGTGATCTTAGAGGGTGTTTTAGACCTAAACAATTCCACGATTCTATGTCTGGAGGAAGTGTCAAGGTGCCTGGGCATGACTTGGAACTTCATGTGGACACCTCCCTAACCTATCTGGGGTCTTATGTTGCCCAGTTCCCATCCTGGTGGGCTTCCTGAGAGGGCAGGGGTGCAACACTCTGGGACAGGAGAGCTGGGGCCGTTGGACATGGGAGCAGGAGGAGCAGCTGCACAGGCCTAGAGAAACCCTCTGAGATGTTTCCTGCTGGCTACATAAGACCCCCATGATGTTTTGTGATGTCTCTGTGCTTTCCCACATGAGTTTTGGCAGCTGGTGCCCCTCCTTGCCCTCTTGCTCCACTCATCCCACTCCCACAGTGGAGTCTGTAGTATTTGTTCACCAGCTGGCAGCGGCTCTCAGGGACATCCCTGGGTGGTGCTTGACCAACTGCCTGAGGAGCAGGACCTTCCTGGGGGATTCCTGCATCTCCTGTGTCTCTCTTGTACTGGGGAGATGGGGCAGGATGGCATGGGGGAGCACACTGGGGTCTGGCGTGTGAGTCCTCCCCAACCCCACAGGGCCCCTGTCTGGAGGAGCCAGGGTGAGGGATGGGTCTCTTGGGTGCTTGGAGCTGGCTGGGCAGTGAGGTTTGGAGAGTGGGGCAGATGTTGTTGTATGGACACTGGAACATCCCAGCATGGCTCAAAGTGTGTTCCTAAATGCCCTATGGAAAATTTGTGTGCTTGTACCCCTTTAGTGCTGCTGCTCATGCTGTTGCAACCCCCCCTTGCAGGTATTTAACTCCCTGGGGAGAGTGGAGAGACAAAGAAATATTTTGCTGAAAACCTGCTCTCGTTTTTCCTGAGAGGGAAAAACAATTCCCAAATGTATTGTGGCTCCAGTTCGTTCCTGTGCCCATTCCCTGGGGCTGCAGTTCCTGTTCATGTCTAGGGTGGGGACGGGGGAAGCACATCATCTTGCTCCAAAAGTAATTAAAGTCAGGGATAATTTTTCTGGAGGAGGGTGGAACCCTGGGAAGGCGACAGGAACGAGTCTGGGACTGAGCACATCAGAAGCTGCTTTTTATTGTGGCTGCTGAGCTAAATATATCCACGGAGGCACAGAGCAGTTCCCATGCATCTGCTGCACGGGGTGAGGGGTGCAGGGGTGCTTGAGCACTGCCTGCCCTGCCAGGGACACCCTGTGCCCCCCAACACAGCCCAGGGGTTTGGCCCTGCTGGCTGGGTGGGTGGGTGAGGAGCAGAGACTCAGGCATGGAGCTGTGCCAGGGGTGTTTAGGCTGGACATCAGGGAAAGGTTCTACCCCAGAGGGTGCTGGGCACTGCCCAGGCTCCCCAGGGAATGGGCACGGCCCCGAGGCTGTCAGAGCTCCCGGAGACACAGGGTGGGATTGTTGGGGGGTCTGTGCAGGGCAGGGGTTGGACAGGATGATCCTGGTGGGTCCCTTCCAGCTCAGGAGATTCCGTGATCCTGAGTCCCGATCTACACAGCGGCTGCTCAGGTCTCGGTGTGGCTTGCCAGGGATGTGGTTTGAAGGAATTAATAGCTGTGTTTATGGAGCACCCGGGGACGGGAGCTGTGCAGTCATTAGCACTAATGAGAGCTATTTGCATGGTGCTTGGCTCCAAACTCCTTTTCCACGAGTCCCCTGGGAGCCCCCAGCTTCCTGCAGCCGGTGCATCCAGCACAGCCGGGGCTGTGCAGCCCTGCAGAGGAGCAGTGTCTGTGCAGGTCCAGCTGCTCTGCTCCCACATTTCTCAGGCAGGGGCTGAGTGCTGTGGGTGGGATGTGATGGGTGGGTCACACCCTCTGCCCAAGCCAGGAGCCAGCCCAGCCTCGCCTGTCCTTGTCCCATGGTCGAGTCCAAGGCTGGGGACAGCTGTCGGGCTGGGTGGTGGTTTGGTTCAAACAGTGAGGAGTGTCTTGTCGTGGTTTTGCATTTTGCATTTCCAGCCTTTGTAGCTGCAGTTTGATGTGTCTGCATCGAGAGGGAGTGGGGCTGTGCAGTGGCCTGGCTGCCTGACTCTGCCCCAGGCTCTGCAGGGGCTGCCTGGGTGCCACGGCCCCTGTCTGTGCCCAGCCCTGCCAGGGCATCGGGGTGAACGAGCCAGTGCAGGTGTGTGGGCTGCCTGGCCTGGGCTGGTGCTTTGGGGGCAGTTCTAGGGGCAGGCTGTGTGTTCCTACCAGCTCTGTGCCCAGCCCTGCCTGTCACCTCATTCGTGGAGGTGTCTGGTGGTCATTCTGGGATGTGTCAACCTCTATTCTCAGCTACAAACAGGTCAGGGTCATGGCTGGCTGCAGGAGCTGAAGCATCCTCTGCCCTGTATGCTCTGTGTACAGGCAGAGTCCTGTCCCCTGCCTGCGTGAGCCACATCTCCAGCAGGGGTTGTAGGATGTCCTGAGCTGGAAGGAACCCACAAGGTTCACTGACTCCAACTCCTGGTCCTGTGCAGGACACCCCAGCAATCCCACTGTGTGCCTGAGAGCATTGCCCAAATGCTCCTGGAGCTCTGGCAGCGTTGGGGCCGTGCCCATTCCCTGAGGAGCCTGGGCAGTGCCCAGCACCCTCTGGGGGAAGAACCTTTTTCCAATATCCAGCCTAACCCTCCGCTGGCACAACTCCAGCTGTTACATTGGGTCCTGTCACTGGTCACAGGGAGCAGAGATCAGAGCTGCTCCTTGTGGGGAAGCTGCAGACCTCGATAAGGTCTGACCTCAGGCGGCTTTTGTCCAGTCTGAACAAGCCAGGTGACCTCAAGGTCACTTCTCATGTGGTTCCTCAAGACCCTTCACCATTCTTATCTTCACCAACCTGCTTGGACACTCCCTGATACCTTTATGTCCTTCTTACACCTGGTGCCCAAAACTGCACACAGCACTCCAGGTGAGGCTGCAGCAGTGCAGAGCAGTGGGGAGCAGTCTTTTCACTCTGGCTGTGCTGGACTAGACACACTCTAGGACAGGGATCACAGGATGGGCTGTGCTGGCATCCTCAGGACCAGACTGGTGTCCCCAGCACTGGGCTGCCCTCACCCTGCTTCTCTTCCCACAGGATCCGTCCACAGCTGCCCAAAGAGAAGATAGAGGGATGCCACATCTGTACCTCGGTGACACCTGGCGAGCCCCAGGTGCTGCTGGGGAAGGACAAGGCCTTCACCTACGACTTTGTCTTTGACCTGGACACGTGGCAGGAGCGGATCTACACAACCTGTATGGGGAAGCTCATCGAGGGCTGCTTCGAGGGCTACAATGCCACCGTGCTGGCCTACGGGCAGGTAAAGCTCTGCCTACAGCAGCACTGGGGACACTTGGGAGGGCTCCTGCAGAGGCTGCAGAAGGTGGAGGGTGTGTGAGATCCTGGGAATGGAGAGAGCAGAGTTGTTCCTGGTTGGGTGAGAGCAGGGGTGGCAGGGCTGGGAGTGTGGGAGCCGATGTGTTGCTGGGGGTCACAGTGGCTCAGCAAGGGTAAAGTAGCAGGGGGAAAATACGGAGTGCATTGGGAAAAGCTGAGCCTGGGAGGGCCCAGGCAGCTCCCCATGCCTGTCTCTGCACAGACTGGAGCAGGGAAGACCTACACCATGGGCACTGGCTTTGACATGAGCATCTCAGAGGAGGAGCAGGGCATCATCCCACGGGCCATCAGCCACCTCTTCAGCGGCATCGAGGAGCGCAAGCGGGCGGCCCAGAGCCAGGGCGTGGCTGCGCCCGAGTTCAAAGTCAGCGCCCAGTTCCTGGAGGTGGGTGCTGGCAGCTCTGGGGAGCACCATGGCCCTGCCCTGTCCTTCCTCCCCTCCCCTGCCCTGGGCTCCTCGAGATCTCCGTGTCCTGTCTGGCTCCTGACAGAGCTGGGCCCTGGGAGAAGCGTGACACTGGGGATGTGTGCTGGTGCAGAGGGGACTCGAAGCACTCACATGTTGTTGACCTAATGATGGCTGCTGGGTAGAGGGAACTCTCACCATGGGGTGGGGTCTTATGGCTTGGTCCCCTGGGGATGCAGGGGCTCTGGGCTGTCTTACCCCTGTTTGCGGTCAGGAATGGGCTGCTGTCTTGGACCAGAGTTCCCAGTGAAACAGGAGGAGAAGAAAGTGCCACCCCTGGGATGGGGTTGAGGAAGGACTGTGCTATTCTCTATGTCCTTTGTTGCACCTCTGGCCTTGAGAATGCATCCTCTTCTGCTTCTGTCCTGGCTTCTATTCAGAAGCCTCTTCTATTAACTGCTTCGTTCCCTGGAGAAGTTTGTCCTGGGAAGCCCATGGACCTCGTGTGTTGGCGGCGTTTTTCCTAGGGGCTGCTCCTGGGCTGAAAGAGCAAAGAGATGCAAGTGGGAACTGTTTTAATGCCCAGTGAGAAAGCACAGGGTGGTGTTGAGCAAAGCTGAGCACCCAGGTAAGCTTGATCTGGTTGAGGTTGTGACCAGGGATGCACCCAGAGGAGATGGGCAGGGAGGGGCCCTGTTCTGTGATCTTGCCTCAGGGTGGCTTTGTTGGCCATCACATTTGGGTGTCTTCTGATGGCTTGGAGAGGGCCCAAAGTCGCCTCCTTGCTGAAGAAATCTTTCCCACTTTTGTCTCCATCTGCAGAGCCCTTGTTAGCTCCCGCTGTGCTGTTGTGTCCTCCCATTCCCATCACTTGGCCTATCCAAGCTCCTGGTTGCCTGCCCAGTTGTGCTCAGTTTGTGGGGCTTCTCTTTAGGGATCTGTTGTGCTGGGATAGAAATGAGGACAACTTCCTGCCTGTCCTGAAGTCCTGTGTGGCTAAAGCTGCTCTTGTCACTGGTCACCAACCCTGCTGTCCTGGCAGGGGCACAGGACTTGTTCTGGCTGATCCCTGTCTTGTGACTTTGCTCTTGGGAGCAGGTTTAAACCTTTGAGGAGCCTGGTGGCACCAGGGGCAGCCAGGGGTGGATTAGCCTGATCCCTTCTGCTGGCCAGGACCTGCAATCCTTGGGTGACCCAGTGCTCTGCACTGGGATGTGGGTGCAAGAGGTGACATGGAATGGTGGTAGCAGGGGCATAGATGGGCAGGGGTGTCCCTCCACCCCAGGCTGAGAGGGGACACTGCAGAGTGAAGATATGGATGGAGTCAGCTCTGGGGCAGCAGGGTTTTCCTGCTTGTTCAGTGCTTCCTGGTCCCCCTTATCCCCTTTCCACCTGACAGAGATGACCTTGATCTGTGTTCAGAGTAGGCTTTCACTGGCTGGTGTGGCCAGGTGAGCCAGGAAGGTCAGGAGGATGTGTAGCTCCTGGGTATCTGCTCAGTGGAGCTGCTTGTGTGCACCAGGAACTGGACGGGTTTGGGCAGGAGAAGCCAACCCAGACTGCAGCTCAGAGCTTTGCATGGCAAGTTCTGGAGCACCATTCTGATGAGGAGTGGCTGAGGGCATTGGGAAAGGGGCTCAGCCTGAAGAAGAGGAGGTTCAGGGGGACCCTTCTTCTCTCTACAACTTCCTGACAGGAGGATGGGGCCACATGGGGGTCAAGCTCTGCTCCCAGGAACAAGGAACAGGACAAGAGGAAACAGCCTCAAGTTGTGCTAGTTGAGGTTTAGATTGGATATTAGGAAAAATTTCTTGCCTGAAATTGTGGTCTGGCCTTGGTGCAGGCTGCCCAGAGCAGCAGTGGAGTCACCATCCCTGGAAGTGGTCAGAGGATGTGTGAGTGTGGCATTTGGGGACATGGTTTAGTGGTGAACATGGCAGTGCCAGGGCACACGGTTGGACTTGATTATCTTAGAGGATTCCATGACTCTGTGCATCATCTCTGTGCACGCACGTGCTTGTGCCTCCTCTCGTGCACGTGCACACACCCCAGCTCCCCTGCTCAGCCCTGCACACACCTGTGAGCACACACAGGTATGGCAGCAGGGTGCCAGAGGGCAGCTCCTGCCAGGCTTGCAGTGCCAGGCTTGGGCAGCCTCGTGCTTCCTCTGCTCACCCCACTGTGCCCACTGCTGCCCCACAGCTCTACAATGAGGAGATCCTGGACCTGTTTGACAGCACGCGCGACCCCGACGCGCGGCACCGCAAATCCAACATCAAAATCCACGAGGATGCCAGTGGGAGCATCTACACCACGGGGGTCACATCACGCCTCATCAGCTCCCAGGATGAGGTGGGTGCAGGAGGGGGCACGCACAGAGCAGGGGTGGCAGCTGGGTGCCACTGGCCAGGGATGTGCTATGTGGGGACAGCTTGGTGAGGGGAGATCTCCCCTAGGATGGGAGTGCAGTCCTGGGGGGGTTCTGGGAAAGGTCAGTGTGTCCACTGAGCTGCACAGGACCTGTTCTGACTTCCTAGAAGGTGCTTTAAGGTTTCCTTCCCTGCCTGGTGTCGTTGTAGCTGATCCAGTGCCTAAAACAAGGAGCTCTTTCCCGCACCACCGCCAGCACCCAGATGAACGTGCAGAGCTCCCGGTCCCATGCCATCTTCACTATTCACCTGTGCCAGACAAGAGTGTGTGCCCGCCCAGAGCTGGTGAGATGTGGTCCCGCCTCATGGCCAGGCTCTTCCTGGGTTCCATACCCAGGTGATGCATGAAATTCCCTTGGGAAAGGGAGAGGGTTTGAAGTCTGGCAAAGAGAAGCAGAGATTTTTCTGTCTTCTTTGCAGTCATAGCCAGCGTTAGGATTTAATGGGAGCTGAGGGTGAGTTGATCCAAGGCAGGATGGCTCAGAGCAAGCTGCTCTTGGGATCTTGTCCCCATCTCTGAGGGGCTGGACATGGAGAGTGAACGCTCAGACTCTTGCTGACGTCTGAGTGAAGGCAAGGGAGCCTCTGCCTGCTCCAGCCTGGGGTGGTGACCCCTCCTGTGTCCCTGCTGCAGGTGAATGAGGAGGTGAGCAGCCTTCTGGATGGATCCCAGCCTGCTGCTGAGTACGAGACCTTGACAGCCAAGTTTCACTTTGTGGACCTGGCTGGCTCGGAGCGCCTGAAGCGGACGGGTGCCACTGGCGAGAGAGCCAAGGAAGGGATCTCCATCAACTGTGGGCTGGTACAGCAATGGGCTGCCTGGTGGGCAGGGGGAGTGGCAAGGCAAGGACTGCGAGGGGGAGCCTGTGACACTTCTGGGTCTTGCTTGGAGCTGCCCTGGGCTGTTGGAGTGCTGCTGTCTTGGCTGGGATTTGTGCTGCCCGTGCCTGATGGCAAGAACACGCACAGTGCCAGCGGTGAGAGCACAATTCTGCTGCCAAAGGAGACTGGTGCTGTGGGGAGGGGTGAAGCTGGGCATGCTGGTGCAGGTCCCAAAAGGGTGAGATCTGATAATCAGAGCTAAAAAACCCACTCTGAGGCTTGCTGCTTCATCTCAGTGCAGCATGGGAGAGAGGCACAGCCCAGGTTAAGGGAAGCCTCGTGCCTCCCCCTTGTGCAGCCCAAACCTGTGCTATAGTGCATGCCCCAGGCCTGATGTGCTGGCTACATGGCAGCTGTATCCTCAGCCAGGGCTGAATCTGGGGGCGCTTCCCTTTGTGTTGGTAGCTGGCCTTGGGGAATGTCATCAGTGCCCTTGGAGACCAGAGCAAGAAAATTGTGCACGTGCCCTACCGTGACTCCAAGCTCACCCGCCTGCTGCAGGATTCCCTCGGGGGCAACAGGTAAGGGGGTCCCAAGTGGGGGTTGAGCTTGGGGTGAGGGCTGCTGGGGCTGTCCCTCTGCAGATGGGGCTCTGGAGCTACGTAGGAGCTATCTCAAGACTCCAGTGGCTGCCTGGAGAGGAAGAGATGCCTTCTTCCAGTCATGGCATGACTTTGCAGTTGTAAAGACCATGGCTCCTCATCACCCTCAGGTGTAATTAGCAGCTTTGGCAGAATCAGCTGGTGCAAAACCTTCCTGAGTCCTCACAGGTCTGGGACTTGGCAAGTGATGGTGCCCAGCTAGGATTGAATTCCCTGCCTGTTCTCTATAGAGGAAGGCATTAAGGAAGGGCTGCCTTTGCTCAGTGCTGTATGATGTGCTTTAGGGGTCTTGTGGGTGCTGTGGGTGCTCTGGCTCTGGGAGGGATGAACCCAGTTCATACCTTGTTTTAAAACCCAGAAGGGCCCAGGGATGGACTTCCATCCAGGATGGCTGTCTGGGGGCGCGTGGTCTGTGCTGAGTCCTGGGTTTCCACCTGCTGGGTTGCTGAACTGTGCAGGGATTGTCTTTCACCCTGCCCTTGCCTCCCCAAGCCAAACCATCATGATTGCCTGCGTGAGCCCCTCTGACCGGGATTTCATGGAGACCCTGAACACGCTGAAGTACGCGAACCGGGCTCGCAACATCAAGAACAAGGTGGTGGTGAACCAGGACAAGACGAGCCAGCAGATCAGCGCGCTGCGGGCCGAGATCGCCCGCCTGCAGATGGAGCTGATGGAGTACAAGGCGGTGAGTGTCCCACCCACCTCCTGCCGTGACCCTGCCCAGCAAGGGAACAACCCGCAGCCAGTTGTTCACTGCCCCCCAGTGGGATGCGGGAGAGAACTGGGAGAGTAACAGTGGGAAAACTCCTTGGTTTAGATACAGTTTAGGAAGTAAAGCAAACCAAGGAACTCGCTCCCCATGTCCCATCACAGGGAGGTGTTCAGCCGTCCCCAGCCTAGCAGGGCTCCAGGCATTCCCTGTTTCTTCTTCCTTCCCCCAGCTTTATATGCTGGGCATGGCATCACCTGGTTTGGGATATCCCTGTGGTGGGTGGGGGACAGCTGTCCTGGATGTGTCCCCCCAGCTCCTTGTGCACCCCTGGCCCAACACTGGTGGGTCAGAGTGAGGGGCAGACCAGCCCTTGGTGCTGTGCAAGCCCTGCTCAGCAGGAGCTAAATCATCCCTGTGGGATCAGTGCTGTTTTCAGCAGAGGTCACAAACACAGCGCCACACAAAGCTGCTGTGAGGAACATGAACTTCACCAAAGGCAAACCCAGCTGATGGAGTGACCCTGGTGAGGAGGTGGCGACAGATGCAGAAAGCCCCTCCTTGTGCTTGAATTGGGGCAGGGTTAGTGGGATAGACCCTCCTGCTTCCCATTCCCTGCCCTATGGATAGGGATAACTGCTAGGAGGAGTCAGGAGGCTTAAGAAATGGGGTCTCAGCTCCTGCCTGTCCTGCAGGACCTTGGCCAGGTTTTGGGGGTGGTAAGGCAGGGAGAAGCCCTGGAGCATCTGTCTGCGTGTTCAGCTCAGACTTTTCTGGTCCCCAGGTTTGTCCCTGCTCTCATGTCTGGGGTTGCCCTTGGGGGTACAGTAGGGGCTCTCCATGTCCCAGCTTGCCCTGCACTCAGGGCTTCCCTCCTGTGCCCACAGGGCAAGCGGGTGATCGGGGAGGATGGCACCGAGGGCTACAGTGACCTGTTCCGTGAGAACGCCATGCTGCAGAAGGAGAACAGCGCCCTGCGCATGCGGGTGAAGGCCATGCAGGAGGCCATCGACGCCATCAACAGCAGGGTCACCTACCTCATGAGCCAGGAGGCCAACCTGATGCTGGCCAAAGCAGGTGAGGCTGGGCTGGTGATGGCGTGGTGGGCCAGCCCAGGGAGCAGCTGGGCCGGGGGCTGTGGTACAGCCAGGGTCTGCCCCTCTCCACCTGTGCCTCTGCCGCTGCAGGTGACGGTAACGAAGCCATTGGCACCCTCATCCAGAACTACATCCGGGAGATTGAGGAGCTGAGGTGAGTGGGCACACAGCTGGGGAAGCACTGGGGCCCTAGGGCCAGGCTCTGGGTGGCTCACACAGCTCAGTGCCTCCAGCCTTGCTGGGCTGAGCTGTAAGCCTTGTGGAACAACAGCAGGTGGTGGCACTGCTGCTACACAGGGTTGAAGGAGGCCCAGTGCCAGGCAGAGCTTTGGCTATTGTTGTCCTTGGTGTGGGCGTTGATGGAGGGGGAGGTCCTGTTTGAAGTGCCTGGGGTCTTCCAGGGACTACTGCCTCCCAAATGTGGGTCCATCCCAGTCTCTTGCTCGATCCTGGTACCCTGTCTGGCAGCGTTGTGGCTTTCTGACCCATCATTAGTGGGAATGGCTTAGTTGTGGTTCTGTCCCTGGCTCACACCATCTGAACACACCATGTTCAGTCTATAGAAGACTCTGACCTTAGAGTCTTCCACTACATAAAAGAGGCTTATAAGAAAGAGGGATAGTGCTGGATTTACTTTTTTTTTAACGTGGACAGATAGCAATAGAACAAGGGAAAATAGCTTTAAACTAAAAGTGGAGAGGTTTAGACTAGAAGTTAGGAAGAAATTCCTCCCTGTGAAGGGGACGAGGCAGTGGCAGAGTTTGCCCAAAGCAGCTGTGGCTATCCCATATGTGCAAGTGTATGGAGCTGGGAGCACCCTGGTCTAGTGGAAGGTGTCCCTGCAGGGGGACATCCCATGGCAGGAATGTGGAACGAGATGAGCTTTAAGGTCCCTTCCAGCCCAAACCATTCTGTGATTGTAAACCCAGGCAAGATCCCCCTCTGCAGGGCCAGTGGGATGGCCCCTCTTGGACTGTGCTGTTTCCTCTCCCTAGGACCAAGCTCCTGGAGAGCGAGTCCATGAACGAATCCCTGCGCCGCAGCCTCTCCCGCGCCTCTGCCCGGCCCCCCTACGCCCTGGGCTCCTCCCCGGGCGCTGGCCTGGCCGGGCTGTGCAGCCCCGCGGCCCCGCTGGACACTGAGGCCTCGGACGTCCTCCGGCGGGCCAAGCAGGACCTGGAGCGCCTCAAAAAGAAGGAGAGGCGGCAGCAGAGGAAGAGGTGAAGGGAGCTGCTGTTGGGAAGGAGAGGCTGGGTGCTGCTCTGTCCCTGTGGGGTTGGGTATCCTGCTTCTCCTGTCTCTGCTGCAGCCAGAGCCTGGGTTCCCCTCGCAGCCCTGCCCTGCCTTTGGTCTCCTTTTCACCCATCACATAATTCCAGAGGCTGTTTTCCCCAAAGTGTCCAAAACCAGGAGGGAGGGTGGCCCCAGCAAGCCTTTCTCATACTGGGACTCACCAGCCCCACTCTGTTCCCCCCAGCCCGGAGAAGGAGGCGTTTAAGAAGCGGCAGAAACTGCAGCAGGACAATGGGGAGGAGACGGATGAGAACGAGGTGGAAGAGGTGAGTGGGGATTGCGCTCACGCTGCAGGGGTGTCTGGGTGTGGAGCACTGTAATTGCCACATGTGGGACAGGGACCAAGCTCAGCCTGGCCCTGGAGCAGACTGGAAGGGTCTTTTTGTTGAGGACTCTATGTTGGAGCAGGGGGAAAGCTGGATACTCTGCAGTCAGCCTGGCTGTAGAATGAGGAGTCCACATTTTTGGGGGCTTGGTTTCAGTCAGCATTGATGAAGAGGGGTGAGGCTGCTCAGCTGGAAAGGGATGGATGCAAGAATGGATGGGTCAAATTGCTGTTCCTCTCAACAGTATGAGCTGGGGGTCCAGAAATGGTGCTGCAGCCCCTGGGCATCCTGTGTGGGAGGCTGGGTCTCACTTGGGGGCTGTGGCCCATTGCTGTAGGGCGAGCTCAGGTTTGGAGGAGGGAGAAGCTGTGGGGAGAACGACAGACCATCCTGCTGGCTGAGATAAGTCACTCATCTCTTAGGAGGAGGAAGAACAGGATGAGAGTGGCTGTGAGGAAGAGGATGGGCATGAGGATGAAGATGAGGACTCGGGCAGTGAAGAGAGCCTGGTGGACTCGGACTCAGATGCAGAGGAGAAGGGTAAAGTGGAGATCTGTGTGAAGCCATGACCATGAAGGGGCACTTGCTGGTATCTCAGGCAGTGAGCTCTGCTCTTGGGGAGGCAGAGTTCACCAGAATGCCCCAACCGTGTCTGCTCTGCGGGACTTGGAAGAGCCCCAGGGTTGCTACAGTGCTTTTTGGGCAGCTGCTGCTCCCCAGCAATGTGGGTTCCCATCAGCTCCTCTGCCCTCTCCATGTGCTGTGACTCAGTGGGGCCATGGAAATGATGCTCCCCATTCCTCCCAGCCTGACTTTCTCCTCTGCCTTCAGCTGTGAATTTCCAGGCTGACCTGGCGGATCTGACCTGTGAGATTGAGATCAAGCAGAAGCTGATTGATGAGCTGGAGAACAGCCAGCGGCGTTTGCAGACCCTCAAGCACCAGTATGAGGAGAAGCTGATCCTCCTGCAGAACAAGATTCGGGACACGCAGCTGGAGCGGGACCGGGTCCTGCAAAACCTCAGTGAGAACTGCCTCACCCATGGGATCCCATTCTGACAGCTCAGACCCCAGTTCCAGCTCAGTCTAAGTGAAAGCATCCACCCCTTACTCTGGTAGAGCTTTGTCATCCCCCTGCCTCTACCTGAATCCTTGGCACCCCCAAGACTCTGCTTGTCTTGCCATGGGAGCAGCATCAGTCAGCTGCACAGCTCTGAACCTGCTGGTGTTGGGGAAGGATGGTGAGGCAAAGCCTCTTTTGGCCTTAAGCACCAATTCATGAGCTGTGGGGACTCCTGGGGAAACTGAGGGGCAAAAGACCCAGTGGTGTGGCTGATTTCCAGGCTTAAATAGGGCAGGGTCACCCATCTATGTGGATCTCAGTCTGCAGCTCTGCTCAGGCCAGCCACTTTATCTCTATGCTGAGCTCTTCCAGCAGGTATTCCCAGACAGACCCCAGTTCACGGTGGGGTGAGGGGGGCTCTGATGGGACGGGGCGGGACACAGTGCTTGGTGCCTCCAGGCAGGGTATGTGGCTACAGGAGGATCCCGGGGTGTGTGGCCGTTGCGAGCTCTCTCCCCATCCACCAGGCACCATGGAGTGCTACACAGAGGAGAAAGCCAACAAGATCAAAGCAGACTATGAGAAGAGGCTGAAGGAGATGAACCGGGACCTGCAGAAGCTCCAGGCAGCCCAGAAGGAGCACGCTCGCCTGCTCAAGAACCAGTCCCGCTACGAGCGCGAGCTGCGGAAGCTGCAGGCAGAAGTGGCCGAGATGAAGAAGGCGAAGGTACCTGGGTGTGCCAGGGCAGGGAGGAATCACCTGGAAAAGCCTGGCTCCCTGCTTGGAGCAGTGTTCTCCAGTCTGGTGGCAAGTGCAGAGCAGCTGTTTGCTGGGTACCCACGCTCAGCCCCTCGTTGCAGGTGGCGCTGATGAAGCAGATGCGGGAGGAGCAGCAGCGGCGGCGGCTGGCGGAGACCAAGAGGAACCGGGAGATTGCGCAGCTCAAGAAGGAGCAGCGCCGGCAGGAGGTGAGAGCCTGGCTGGCCACACGCTGCCAGGGGGCTGGTCTGGCTGGGGAGGTGGTGTTTGTCCTGCTCTGGCATTCCAGGTGCTCACAGATACCTTGAGTCAGTGAAGCTGAGTGAAGCCTGACTGGAGCCCGTGCAGTCCTAGCAGAGCACAGCTGGATGAATGGCTCCCAAAAGCTTCCCACAGCTGTAATTGTGGGGGATGCTCTGGGAGGGGGGAACATGCAACCAGAGCCAGCTCAAGGCTGGGAGCCTGCTCCTTGTTAGAATCAGGAGTGAGACTGTGCCAAAGGGCTGTGATCACCACTGGGCTGTGTGGGCTGGACCTCAGGGGTGTCTTTTTCTTTCTCACTTGTGCAGTTCCAGATCAGGGCTCTGGAATCTCAGAAGCGACAGCAGGAAATAGTGCTGCGGAGGAAAACCCAGGAGGTGAGGAAAGGGGGATTCCTCCTCATAGTCCCCAGCTCCCATGGAGGTCTGGGCCCCAGTGCTTGGCTGGGAGAAATCCCCTCCTTTAGATAGGGCTGGCTTTGGGAGGAAAAAAGGGAGGGAGGGCAGTATCCAGGTGGGAAATGGTTGTAGGCAGCAGCAGACTTCCCCATTCCAAGAAGCAGAACCAGAGTCACCAGAAACTGATGCCTTAGGAAGGCTGACCTGAAACAGAGACTGGACACAGCTGGAGAATAAAGTAGGTATTTATTGAAAGGCCTTTAGGGTACACCTTGGGTGGAATAAGAACCTGACCAGGGCTACACCTAAGGTGGAGTTAGAATGGTCACAAAATGGATGATCAGCCACGAGGTCTTACACTTTGATCAAAGTTTTGGCCCATTTGCATGTTGGGGTTTAATTGTCCAACCACAGCTCCAGGCTCTGAGGTCCCATCCTTCTTGCTTCTCCCTTCAGTCCACTGTTGTTTGTGCTTTTGGGCCTGAAAGTTGTCCTTGGTCTTCAGCAGGAAAAGAATTTGTTTTGTCTCCCTACTCTGTGAAAAGAGCTTACTGGCACTTAGTGTGAGGCTCAGATCTACACCCCTAGGCAGCACAGAATCTGAAAAACATGAAAGCTAAAACTTAATACATCAGCAGGGGTGGGCTATGAGAGAGGAGAGGGAACCCCATGCAGCACAAACGTCCCTGGGCTTTGGGTCTGTGAAGCTGCCGCTCTCAGACCTGTGGGGACCTGGGGGTGATGCCAATGGTTTTAGGCAGGATGGGGCTGCCCAGCTGACACCCTCCCTCTGTCCTTCCCCCGGGCAGGTGTCAGCACTGCGCCGCCTGGCCAAGCCCATGTCGGACCGGGTGGCCGGCAGGACGGGCCAGAAGCCGGCCATGCTGGACTCGGGCGCAGAGGTCTCTGCCAGCACCACCTCCTCCGAGCCCGAGTCTGGCGCCCGCTCCGTCTCCAGCATCGTGCGCCAGTGGAACAGGAAAATCAACAACTTCCTGGGAGACCCCTCCTCCTCCATTAATGGGGCTCGGCCTGCCAGGTCAGGTTAGGGGTTGGGTGGTAGGGGGTGGGACATCCCAGGGACCCCCGTGCCTGGCTTTTGGCTGGTGGCAGAGGTTGGAGGATGGCTTCTTAGTGTGCACTTGACCTCTATGAAATCAGTGACCCTGCGATAAGCTGTGCTGGCAGAGTGTGACTGTCACCATTGCTTGACCCCAAAGCTGGCCTTCCATGAGGATTGAATGCCATGGCACAAACCCTGCTGCACTCATCTCTTGTCCTGCTTTGCTAGGAGGAGATGGAAGAGTTGGGAAATATGGAAACAACACAAACGCATCCTCTGTTTCTGGCCAGCCAGATCCCAGACATCTTCCTGGGGCAAGCCTAGCTCTCCAGCACGGTGTGGCCATCTGCCCATATGCCTCTTCTTCCCTTTGGCTATAGGAAGAAGTTCCCCAAGAAGGGGACGAGCCAGACCTTCAGCAAAGCTGCCCGCCTCAAGTGGCAGTCACTGGAGCGGCGCATCTTCGACATTGTCATGCAGAGAATGACCATTGTCAACCTAGAGGCAGACATGGAGAGGCTCATCAAGGTGGCTGTGGCACTGGGGACAGAGAGGGCTGGGTGGTGGGTGCAGGACAGGGAGATGGCCGTGTGGACACTGCTAATCCCCCTTCTCTTTTCCCCCAGAAACGTGAGGAGCTGTCACTGCTGCAGGAGGCATTGCTGGGCAAGCGGGCAAAGCTGCAGGCAGAGAGCCCCAAGGAGCAGAAGGGTCTGCAAGAGCTGAATGAGGAGATTGAGGTGCTGGGGGCCAACATTGACTACATCAACGACAGCATTTCAGACTGCCAGGCCACCATCATGCAGATTGAGGAGACCAAGGTGGGCAGTAGGACTGGGTCTGCCTGGCAGGGAGAAAGTGAGAGCATTCCTCTGTGGATAGAATGTCCTTGAGCACAGGCTGGGGCTGGGCTCTGGTCAGGGGACCGAGAGTCCTCTGAGCTGTCACTCTTGGCAGGGCTTCACCCACACAGTCACTTCTCATTAGGTGATTAATTACAGAGAGGAATTGCGGCAGCTCCTTGCATGTCCACGGACAGGCTGCTAGTGACCCGCTGCCCTGGAATTGTAGGGAAGCTGTGGCCCCCCTTTGCCCATGAGGCTGGTGGTCACCTGTCCTCGTGGTTGCTTCTTGCACTAGAAACATCCCAGGAGGACTGGCCTTTTCCCAGCGGAAGCCATCCAGGTTTTGTGTCCAGTTGTGATACTGGGCATGCCACTGGGCAGCTCCCAACTCCCCTTAATGGCTGCAGCCTGAAATGGAGGCTGCGTGCTGTCTCTGGCTTGTCCCCAGCTGTCACCTTGATTAGCAGGGAAGAAGGGCTGCTGTTAATTCACACTAAGCTTTGGGTTGTGGATTTGGGTGAGCCTGGTGTCTGTTCAGTGTCTAGTTTTGTGTTGGAACCAGAATTTCTGTAGCAGTGCACAAGCCCTTCACACTGGACAGTCTCATGGCCGGATCTCCCCAGTGGCCACTGGGCAGACTGGGGAGGGTGAGGGTTGGACTGGGCAGTGCTTGCAGGGTGATGGGAGTGCTGTGCTTGCCGTGGAACCCTTCCACCCATCCCACATCCAGCAGCAAAGCTACCCTGCTGCATCCAGCACTTGTCTCTGCACGTTTCAGGAGGAGCTGGACTCCACAGACACCTCAGTGGTGATCAGCTCCTGCTCCCTGGCCGAGGCCCGGCTGCTGCTGGACAACTTCCTGAAAGCCTCCATCGACAAGGTGTGGGGCTGGGCTGGGGTGTGGCTGCGTGACAGGGTTTCACTCTGGGTGCCAGGGTGGGGCCCTGGTGGCAGGGACCTGTGGCACCTGCCTGAGTGCCAGCATTTGTTCCCCAGGGGCTGCAGGTGGCCCAGAAGGAGGCGCAGATCCGGCTGCTGGAGGGGCGCCTGCGGCAGACGGACGTGGCCAACTCCTCGCAGAACCACGCCCTGCTGGATGCCCTGAGGGAGAAGGCTGAGTCCCACCCCGAGCTGCAGGCACTGATCCACAACGTCCAGCAAGGTGGGGCCTGAGGCAGGTGCATCTTCAGGCCGGGTGTGCTGCCTGTGGGGTGGGTGCCGTACCCGAAAGCACCTGGGGGTGCTGTGGCTGGCACCCTGCTCCAGAGGGCCGTGTTGGGTGGGAGTTTGTGCCCTGGCCATGGATAACAGGAACAAGGGCTGGGTCACCCCCCACACCTTCCTGGGCTGCCCCCTCTGCTGCAGGGTTTGGATGGGGCTGGTGACAGTGGGGTCCCCTCTGCTGATGCATTGTCTCCCTCTCACAGAGAATGGCTACACCAGCACCGATGAGGAAGTTTCAGAGTTCAGCCTGGCCTCAGATGGGAGGTGAGCACCCAGCCTGGCACTGCTTGAGGTGGTGGTGGCTGGGGCACAACGCCTGATGCCATTCATGGGACCTCATAGAGGGACGTGGGTGAACAAAGCCCCACCTGAGCCTTTTTGTGGTGTCCAGCCCTTGGTGGGGGGAGCAGGATGTCTCTTGGACATGAGCAGGGAGTGAAGGCTTGGTCATTGCCTGGAGAAAGGGTGCTGGGGAGCAGAGGGTGACCCAAGGAGTCTGGTGGACCAGTGGCACCAGCTTTCTGAAGAGAGTTTGGCATTGAAGATCCATCTTTGCTCCTTTCCCCTTGCAGCATCTCCCAGTCTTTCACCATGAAGGGCTCAGCAAGCCAGGATGACTTCAAGTTCAAGGTTAGTTGGCCTTTCTGTGTGACCTGGTCACAGAGACTGGGAGGAGGGCTGGAGGGATGTTCGGTGATGCTTCAGGCCTCTGCTCTGCAGTCTGGACCTTGAAGAACCGGGCTTGGCATCAGGCAGTATGGCTGTCTCTGGATGGGCAGAACCAGGGTCTCCTGGTATAGCAGTCCTGTCCTGAAGCTCCAGAGACTTGGGAAACACCCACCACAGCAGCCAGTAGCTCCCAAATCTGAGTGGCGCCGAGGATGTCCCCGGGCAGGGCAGAGGAGGAGGGAAGCAGCCATAGTTCTGTACAGGCTGTCATGTTTGCATGGAGAGCTGGCTGTGGTGGGCATCCCAGTGGGACGTGGGGGAGCTGCTTTGTGGCCAGAGAGCGCAAACTCCTCCAACCCACAGCACTGGCTGCTCCCCCTGCCCCCTGTGCTGCCCACCTCTGAGCACTGTGCCCTGCTCTAGGGGGAACCCAAGCTTTCGGGCCAGATGAAGGCAGTGTCAGCTGAGTGCCTGGGACCCACGCTGGACGTCTCCACCAAGAACATCACCAAGTCCTTGGCATCCCTGATGGAGATCAAAGAGGACAGGATTGGCTTCTCCATCCGAGACCCCTATTACAAGGAGAAGGTGTCACGCACCATCAGCCTGCCCACACGAGGAAGCACCTTGTGAGCTTTGGGCACTGGGAGGCTCATGGAGGCACGGGCCTGGGGGAGGCTGTGCCTGGCCTGTGGATGTACAGAGGGGTGAAGGGGAGCCCAGTCCTGCATCTGTCTGTGCTTGGCTACAGCATGCAGGGGTGAATTTCCTCAGCAAGGCTTGGAGGGTGTGTAGGAAGGACTATGTTGATATTCTTTGCAGATTGAGAGGAGGATACCTCAGGAGAAGGGAAAGAATGGGGGGTGCCAGGGTCTCCAGCTCCCTGCTCTGGGTTATCAGCCTTTTTGAAGGTGCCTTGGGCTGCTAAAAGCCTCACATTCATGGGCTGCCTTGAGATTGTGACTCCAGCCCAATCTCTTGTTTGCTTTTGTCGGGGAGGACACAGGTGTTCATTGTGGAGGAATCCTAGTGCAGGGGAGGCACCCACTCTGCTTTGTTCACTTTGTTCACTTGCTTCAGTCCCAGGCAGTCCCGGGGCTCGGACACTTCACCTCTGACAAGGAGGAAATCCTACGACCGTGGGCAGCCTGCCAGGTGAGCTTGGGAGAAACGGTGACATGGGCAGGGCAGGCTGTGTGGCCCAGAGCAGCGTGGAAGGATTCCTTCTGGGCCCTGGTGTGCCAGTCAGGTGCCAGGTGAGCCGTTCCCATGTCCTGTGTCCCTCTGATCCTTTTGGCTCAGGCCTGCAGACATTGGATTCACGCCGCCCTCATCGCCGCCCACCCGGCCGCGCAACGACCGCAACGTCTTCTCCCGTCTCACCAGCACCCAGAGCCAGGGATCTGCCTTGGACAAGTGAGTCCTGGTGGGGTGACAGGGTCTGAGTGAGGGGGATCCAGACCGTGGTAGCACATGGCACGTACAGAGTCCTGTGGGGGTATATAGGAACACCAGGGCTTGGACTGGCTCCAGCCAGTGTCCTGTCACTGCTTTATCTCACTGCTTCCCCCTGTGATGGAGCAGCTGCCATGCCAGTGCTGTGCTCCTGCCCACGGCGCCCCTTCTGAGCTCACAGTCCTGGCCTCCGCCTGGAGACACGGTGGTGCCGGACTTGGACCCCTGGAAAGGCGAGGGAGCAGGATGGGGTGAGGAGATGAGGGCTCAAAGGAAGCTGATGGACTGACATCCACCCACAAATGCTTTTCCAGCCTCTCCTGGCAGCAGGTCAGGTGCTGCTCTGTGCTCAGCTGTTGCTAGCAGCGCTGGTGTTCCCTGATGGAGACCTGCTGTCTGATCCTCACATGCCCTCCTGCTCTTCTGCTCTCCCCTGGTTCTCCCTGTGTGCTTCTCCTTCTCCCTCCACTCCTCTCTGTCCTACACTGGCTTGGATGCAATAACAATCTTCCACCTCTGACTCCACTGCTGCCTTCTCTAGCCTGGGTTTTCTCTCCCATAATCCTGCTAATTTTCTGCCCCTAGGTCTGATGACAGCGATTCCTCTGTCTCGGAGGTGCTGAGGTATAGACAACTTTCTATTTATTATCCCATTTCTGGGTTCCTCCTTCTCTCTGTCAGATGCCTGCTCTCCCTGTCCCCACATGGTCTGCCTGCAGCTTGCTGCTCTACCCCTCCCAGCCTGTGTGTCTGTCCCCTCCTGGCATGCCACCTCTGGTGCCTGATGCTGTCCCTCAGCTGCAAGTTCAAACTGTTCCTGCTTGGATTGGCCCTTGGTACGTGGTGCTGGGCTCACTAAGGGGTGCTGGCTGCTTTGGGTTGGCAGCATGTTCTGCTCCATCTCTGATGGTTTCTCGCCAGCATGAGGCCACCACGTCCCACCCCTTCCCCAGCTCTCCAGCAGGATGGTGAGATGATGGGGAAGGGTGCTTGCAGTACATCCTTTGTGCAAGCTTCTTCCACGCAGTAATCTCAGGTTCACCTCATGCCTGTTGTGCTTCCCTGGTGCTGAGTTGGAAAAGGTCAGTCACTTCCCTAAAGAAATCAAGTCAGACTGTGGTGCAGAGCTCAGCTTTGCAGTTAAGGTTCTGCTGGGCTGCTCCCCCTGCATCCACCTGACTACAGAGGTTTCTCAAAACAAGGGCCACATTTCTCCTCTCCTTTAGGAACGTTGCAGCCTTCCAGTTCCTAAAGGGGCTTATAACAAAGAGGGAGAGCAGCTTTTTATGTGGGCAAATAGTGACAGGACAAGGGGGAAACAGTTTAAAACTGAAAGAGGAGAGATTTGGACTAGATGTTAGGAAGAAATTCTTCCCTGTGTGGGTGGTGAGGCCCTGGCACAGGTTGCCCAGAGCAGCTGTGGCTGCCCCTGGATCCCTGGAAGTGTCCAAGGCCAGGTTGGATGGGGCTTGGAACACCCTGGTCTAGTGAAAGGTGTCCCTGCTCATGGCACAGACATGGAATGATGGTGTCTAAAGTCCCTTCCAACCCAAACCATTCCATGATTCCATGATCAGCCATCCAGCACCCAGGTGTCCCCTGACTCTGCCTGTGCCCTGAGCTCCTGCAGGCCCCCTGTCACTGGGGAAGTGACACCAGACCAGTCTGAGCTGGGTCACCCTGGGCAGTTGGTGGTCAGGCAGCCACTCAAAGTCCATGGAAGATGTCTCACCCTGCAGTGCAGGGATTTCCCCTTGGATTCAGTGTTGCTTTGAGACTGGTGGAAGCACTGGGGGTGAGGGGAAGGCTGTTGGCTTGGCATTGCTGAGTGCAGAGCTGAGGAACATCATGTGCATGTGATTTCCAAACCCAAATTAATGAGCCTGTGCTTGTCCTCATGACTAATGCAAACCTTGCCCTTCTCTAGCCCCATGCCTCAGTTTCCCTGCCTGTAAGAAGAAGCTAGCACAGCTCTGGGTCTTGTGGCTGTGCTTGATGACTGGGCACATCAGGGCCTGCCAGGGGTCACATACAGCAGGGTCAGGCTGGTGGTCCTCAGCACCCTGAAGTGGAGGGGATTGGCAGATGATGTGTCCCCCAGGACAGACAGAAGTGTCCCTTGGAAGCAGGTTTGGCAGGGGTAGGTGGTCTCCTGCCCAGA
>VZSR01002526.1:4541027-4574671 GCA_013398615.1 Brachypodius melanocephalos
GCTGTCACCTTGGCGTGAGCCTCCTACCAACAGCCACCATGGTGCTGTCAGGGCAAAGGGCAGCCTTGGGTTACAAATGTGGGGGTCTCATGGGCCCAACTCCCCCTGGCAGGGCAGGGGACATCACAGCATCTGCTCCCACCTGGTGCCTCAGCCATTCGTGGCACCACAGACTCTTTTTCTTGCCAGTCATCATGTCACCATGTCATGCCACGCTCATGGCCACATCTTTCTTGCTGCAGCAAGATGCCAAGCCTGGGCTGGCAGCACCCTGTGCCATGCACCCTGCATGCCTGAAGGTGCCCTGGGCTAGCAGCAAACATACCAAGGACAAAGCCCTGGGAGCCACCAGCTCTGGTGATGAGATGCTGGCAGCCCTGTGCCACCCATCCTCAGGCTTGAGGAGTTGCTCTGAGCCCATCAGGGCTGTGGCTGCTTCTGGGCAGGGGAGGGTCCCATGGGCACCATTCTGCCTCCTGCTGTGCCCCATGGCTTTAGGGAGGCCATGGAGACACCCAAGGAGAGTCTTATGCCCTCCCAAGCTTCCAGCACAGTGTTTCAGCATCTCCAGGGAGTGTTGCCTATGGTGATCTCCCCAGGGCCCAGCTTGTGGCACATCAGTGGACAAAGGGGCAGGAAGCGCATTCCTGCAGGTAGGAAAGCTGAGGGTACCTTCAGGGGCTTGGGGAGGATAGCTCAGGTGCACTGGCCTCCTGATACCCAAACCCTGGGGGAAGGAAGGGCCAGGCTGAGTCAGAGGAGGACCTGGAGGGCTCCCGTTATTCCAAGCACACTTTGGAGGGTGAGGGTGTCACCCACTGGGAGCCCCTGTCCCATGGTGGCATTGCTCGGGTGCAGGGAGTGGCTGTGGTGCCTTCCTGAGGTCAGTCTGCAGGGAAGGGACACCTAGAGAGGGGGTGCTCAGGGTGCTGTGTGCCAGACAGTGCTGCCAGGCAGCCACCAGATTCCCTGCCATGGGAAGGGCTGTGGGTGGGCTCCACATGGCTCGGGCAGGAGACTCCTAAACGTCACACGGCCACCTCATCACCCCTTGGCTGGTGGCCCAGGAGATGGTGCAATGCTGGCATGTCCCACCCTGCTCCAGGGACACCTGCAGTGTAGTGATGGGTGGAAAAACCTTCCCCAGGGGCAGCTTTCCAACCACACTCCCTGGAAGCTCAGTGGAGCTGGGGGGAGCCCTGGGCTCCATCCCTGCCTGGAGGCACGGTCAGGCTCTGTGTCTGCTTTCCCTGGTGGCCCTGGCTTGCCCTGTGGCAGTGATGGAGTGGCTGCTCCCTGGCATGGGGATGTCCCTGTGGGATGCTGTGTCCAGGAAACAGAAGGGCCTGGCAGCACCCAGTACTCGTGACTGTGCTGCGAAGGAATGAAGCTGGGGTGGGTGATCATCTGGTGGGACCCGGTGCCTCCTGGCTGCCACTCTGGCACTGCCTGCCCTTGGGCCTGGGGGATGTGACACGGGAGACAGGACATGAGCCACTCTGTCCTTGCTGGTACATGTGCCAAGCTGGAGTATCCATGTTTGCAACATCTGTCACCACAGTGTCACAGGAGATGGTTTGCTGCCATGTTTGAAGTGATAAGGACCCTGAAGTGACAAAGAGGCAGCTGTGTGATGGCAGGGTCTGCTCTGCTCCCAGGTGCCCAGGATTGCCTCAGTCTTCATGTGGCATGGATGTGGCAAAGAACCAGAACCAGGCAAAGGGATGCCCCAGCTTTGGTTGGAACTGGCCTGGGGCTCCCTTGCCAGCACAGGGCTAAACCCAGCAGGAATATACCTCAACAGGGCCCCAGGTAACATTGTCCAAGGCCAGAGGGGCAAGAGCCACCAAAGGTACTTCCCCAAATGCATCCCATAACTCTGCCTTGCCCCTTGGCACATGTCACTGGTGGGAGAGTGTGCATGCCTGCCAGTGCCAGGCGCGTGTGACACGGCAGGGCATGGGCTGTCACAGCTCTGCAGCTTGTCCCAGACCCCCCCCAGGCAAAAATCGACCCGTTCTGACAGACACAGCAACAATTCTCAGGCACTTGCCTGGTCTCTGTTCTACAGAGACCCGCAAAGACCACCTGTCCCCACTTGAGCCCTGTCCCCAGCACTTGTCCTGCTTGGTCACTGAGACCCTTTTCCTGCTCTGGGAAACCCATGCCTGTGCCATCCAAGGCTGTGCTCCAGGCATGGCCAGGGCACCACAGATGCACTGGGACTGGCTGCCCACCTGGCCAGGTGGGTGCCAGGGGCAATGTCCTGGCTGTGCTGCCACAGGCAAACCCCAGGGAGGGAATCTATAAGCCCCAGGGCCGGCCCCGACCCGACCCCATGGGTGTTTTTGGCTGGAGGAGCTGAGTGAACCTGCTGCTGTGAGCAAACAAACATGAGCCTGGCAAGAGAACAGCCCGTGAAGCCGGTGTGGGTGAAACTCTGGGCACCGGTGGGGCACGGGCTCTGACAATGATTAAACTGGCCAACCCAGATTTCCCGGCAAGGCAGCGCAGGGCTGGGACCCGGTGGTTCATATTATGCAAATCACCTGGATCTGGGAGCATGAACGTTTGGGGCTGGAATTCCCCTCGGGCTGCCAGATTGTTACGCCGCCCAAGCTATAAAAGCAGAAACACGGGCAGGGCTTGCCCATCGGCACCAGCCTCCCGGGGCCCATGAGCAGTGGCTAGTGGCCAGGCCGGGCGCCGTCTCCCCGTGCTCCTCTCTGGATTACCCGCCGCTCCTGGACTTGCCACCACAGAAGGTACCAAAGCCTTTTTTTTTGCCGAGGCCTGAGGACGTTCCCGAGTCCAGGATAGCTGCTTTGCTCTCCTCCCCGTGCACCTTGGCTCTCATCGGGGGATGCGCTTTGGCCTTTCCTCGCTCCACGATGGCTCTCCCGCCTCCGCTGCCGGTGCTGTGAGGGACAGCGGCTCCCTTTGGCCTTGCGTGAGGGCCGCGGCCGCCGGCGCTGTGCGGGACAGCAGCTCCCCTCCACCCTCAGGGTTTGTAAAGAGGACAGCTTCATTTGGCCTTTTGTGAGGGCCGGGCAGGGGCTTGGTCCCCTCCTGCCTGCAGAGATCGGGATGTGCTTTTTGCGACTGCTTGAGAGGACTGGAGTTGCCGGCACAGCAGTGGGGCTGTGCCATGGGGCTCAGGAGTGGCCGAGTGCCCTCCACCCACGGAGGGGCTGTGTGTCGCTGCTCTCTGCCAGCCGCCTTCTCGCTGTCACCTCTTGCTGGCTGGCAGCAGGGTGAGGCCAGGCTGCTGCGGACAGGGCTCTTCCCAAGCAGAGTGACGCCACGTCCCCAGTTCGCTCCGGCTCAGCCTCCCTCTGTGCTGGCCCCTGGGGAGGTGGTGAGTCAGGCCCCAGCCCCAACCAGCAGGTGCTGGGTGCATATTTCTGCACAAGTGACCTGAGAGGTGACGATGGGTGGAGGGAGGGACAGCCCGACCCCACCCAGCCTGACTCTGGGGTGCTGTGGGTGCTGCAGGCCTGGCTCCCTCTGCCTGCACGGGCCCGGGGCTCACTGTCATCTCTCGGCACAGAGCTCGATGGCAGGATCTTGTGAGATCAGCAACATCTTCTCCAACTACATCAGCGCCATGTACCAGCCCGACGAGGGGCAGCCAACCTTGGACATGCTGGGACACCTTGGGGATGACAGCAACCTGGGGCTTAACCTCCCTGCCAGCCAGCCCCCAGCACAGAGCGCAGGTAGGACCAGGGGAGTGGCAGTGGTGGCACTGGGGAGCTGGCACACGGGGCAGTTGTGAGGCAGGGCCACTGTCTGGGAAGAGCACTCACTGCAAGGTCCTTGTCCTCCTGGGACAGCAGGACAGCAGCTTCCACTATGCCTGTTTCCCCAGGGGAAGGCCAAAAGGCTGTGGGAGGACACCCTGGGTGGCACAAGGTATGGCTGCTGGGAGCATGTCTAATTTATACAGGAGATGGGGGAGTCATTGTCCTCCTCTCACAGCACAGCATAGGGCTGCCAGGGCTCACCAGGAGCAGTTTGAAAGTACAGTCCTGGTGATGGGGGACCATCATGTGGTGGTGCTCAGGGAGGCATGAGAAACCCACCAGCAGAGCAGGGTGGATGGCAGCACAAACAGGACAAATGGCACCAAAACCAGCAGTGGGGGGAGTGTGGGGTCATTGCTGTCTGCAGGGCAGGGCACTAAGGATACTTCAGTCCCATAGCTCTTCAAGTGCAGGGCCTGCTGTGTCACTCAGGATCGCAACTGGACTAGACCCGGTCCAGCAGCTCACACGAGGCACATGGTGCTGGCAGGGCCACCCTGCTCTAAGCCCTGCTCTCATCCCTTGCAGACAAGCCAGAGTGGTTCAGTGAGCTCCCCTACTTCTGGACCAAGGTGCAGGTGCTGGAGTGGATCAGCTACCACGTGGAGAAGAACAAGTACGATGCCAGCTCCATCGACTTCTCCTGCTGCAACATGGATGGGCACACGCTGTGCCACTGCAGCAGGGACCAGATGCGCCTCATCTTTGGGCCCCTGGGGGACGAGCTCTATGACCGCCTGCACGAGATCAGTGAGTGTAGAAAGGTCTTTCATCTGCAGGCCTGGCAGCTTGAACAATGAGTTTGAGAGCCCTGTAGTAGCCCAGGATCCCCTGCTTCCCCTGCAGAAGCTGTGTGAGAGGGTTGTGGGGACACAGACCAGAGTCCAAGCATGGCTGGGCTCAGCTCCCAGTATGCACTGTTCCCCTTCATATGGAACAGGCATTGCTAATCCCACTCTTTCATCTCTGTAGCCTCTGATGAGCTGAACTGGATCATTGATTTGCTGGAAAAAGAGGATGCAACTTCCCAGACCTTCCTGAACACCGGCCACCTGGGTAAGAGAGGGACCCTGGCCAAGCCCTTTCCCCAGGGATCACATACTGATAGCAGCAAGGCTAACCCCTTCTTCCCTTCTCTGCCCCTTCCAGAGCTGGGAAATTCCTGTGCCAAGGACTCCCTGGAGGACTTAAAGCCCACAAACCCTTTCACAGACTTCCCCTGCCTGCCGGGTGCCATGTCCCCAGGCAGCTCTGATGTTTCAGGTCAGTGTTTTGACAAGGGTGGCTTTGGGTCTTGCAGCAGTCTGGTGGTAGGGGAGGCAGTGGGAACAAGGGGGAAAATGCTCCATACACTCAGCAGTCTGAGCCCTGATCCTTTGCCTCTCAGGGCCTGTGATGTCCCACAGCCCCAACTCTCAGGACTCCGGTGGAAGTGACCTCGACCTCGACCCTGCAGAATCAAAGCTCTTCCCTGATGGTGAGTTGTTTGCTTCCAGACAGGAGCTGGGAGGGGAGGGCTGGCTCCTGGGCAGTTCTGTACTTCCTACCTGGCAGTGATTTAGGGGCGACACCTGAGCACCCATCCTCACACTGATAAGGAGGGAAAGGTCTGTTTCCCTAAGTGCTCTGCTTCTGTTTCTCTCCGTTGAGCAGGGTGATGGGTAAGGCTGAGATAGCTGGGCAGTGGTGATCCTGGTGGGAAGGGGTGGGTGGTGGCAGATGGGTGAAGGCTGCAGCCAGGGATCCTGGGCACAGAAATCAGTGTTCAGTATTGATCCCAGCTGGTGATAGCACTGGGAACACCAGGAATGCAAGGAAGCAGTAGGGGAAGGAGCAGCATGCTGCCCTAAGCATAGTGTTAGGGATGAGGGTGGAATGAGGCTGGAGGGAATGAGGTGACCTTGCTCTCAGGGGATATTTCCCTGGTACCTGTGCCTGAAAAGACTTCTGGTCCCCAGAATGACAGGGAGGGGCCTGAAACCCAGCATGTGTTGCCCAGCCTGACGTGTGCCCCTTTCTGTGTGCACAGACCACTTTCCAGGCAGCAAAAAAGGGGACAGCAAACATGGCAAGCGGAAACGGGGACGGCCCCGAAAACTCAGCAAGGACAGCAGAGACTGCCTGGAGAACCGGAAGAGCAAGCATTGTACGTGAACCCTTCAGCCCAGCAGCCTGGACTGCCTCTCCCTCTTGGCTTCTTGGCTTTACAGGGAGTGATGGGAGGAAGGGCCTGGCAGTGGGGATTGGGGTGATCCAAAGGCCCTGCAGGAGCTTCCCTCCTTTACAGCTCAATCTCCTCTTTCAGCCCCAAGAGGTACCCACCTGTGGGAGTTCATCCGGGACATCCTGATCCACCCCGAGCTGAACGAGGGGCTCATGAAGTGGGAGGACCGGCGCGAGGGCGTCTTCAAGTTCCTGCGCTCGGAAGCCGTGGCTCAGCTCTGGGGCCAGAAAAAGAAAAACAGCAGCATGACCTACGAGAAGCTGAGCAGAGCCATGCGGTAAGTGTACCCTGTACTGGGGGGGACCTGCCCCACACAGCTGGCTCAGCCCCACTGAGCCCTCCAGCAGCTCTGGGGCTACATCCAGAGCCCTGACCCCATCTCTGTCTCCCACAGATACTACTACAAACGAGAGATCCTGGAGAGGGTTGATGGACGGCGGCTGGTGTACAAGTTTGGGAAGAACTCCAGCGGCTGGAAGGAAGAGGAGGTGCTCAACAGGAACAAGGAGCTGTAGGAGTCCTGGATGAGCCATGGTCTGATGAGCCCCTCAGGGCCAGCCCTGAGCCGGGCTCCTTCACAGGAAACTTTGCCTCAGCTGTATCTGGAAGCTGCTGCCCTGTGCAGCGTGTGGAATTCTGACCCTCGCATGGGCACGCTCGTGTGTGTGTGGGTGACTTCGGGCACTGAGGTGTTCAGAGCCAATATTTTGGCTCCAGTAGTTTATTGTGAACTGTGACTTCCCTTGCTGGATTCGTACCTCCAGTTGGAGCCGTGGGGGCTGTGGCTGTGTCAAAGCCTGAAGAGATGCAAAGGGGAAGTGAAGCTCAAGCCCCACTGTGAGAGCCCAGCAGGTCTCCTGTCACCCACCTCCTGCCTGGGCAGAGGAGCAGCACATCTGTGTCACCTGTGACTGAACAGAGCTTGTCCCAGCTGGGGGCTCTTCCCTCTCACTGCTTGCACCGTGCCAAAGGTGCCCCCTGTCCTGTTCACTGCACGTGGGTTGGGTGAGACCCCCTTTGTGTAGCAGCTTCTCAGTGTGGCACCTGCTGAGAGAAGATGGGAACATTATGGAGCTTCACCCAGCCTCAGAAAGCCCTCAGTGAGAAGATGAAGTGGGACAGCAGGGCTATGTTGCATTTCTAGCCTGGGCTCTGTCTAGAGCCAGGCCTTTTCCCCAAAAGTAGTTTCTAATTTATGTAAGACCCCAAAAAAGCACAGAGTGAATGTACAGATATATTTTTTCATGAGTAAGGTGTTCCTGTGTGAGAATGTGTGCTGTGGGGCACACTGATGTGTGGTGGCAGGTGGTGATGCTCAGCTGGACTGAAGTGATTTCACAGGGCACAGACTGGTGCTGTGCCAGCCACAGAAGGGGGCACCCACCAGGTGCATGTGGTTTCCTCCTTTTTAAGTGGGAATATAAGATAAATAAATTGTTGGTTTGTTGGGTTTTTGTACCTACCTGTAATTTTTCTTGTTTTTCTTAATCACACAGTGAGGACCAGGCTCACATTACTTGGGATGTCCCATGGCATGAACCTCATCTGCCACCATGTCCTGCCTGGGCATCCTGGCACAGGGTCACAGGGTCTTCCTCAGGGTGAGGTGGGCTCAAAGCCACCCATGGAGGGGCATCTTACACCTAATCCCAAACCTTGGCCCTTCTGAGAACCCCCTGGAATTCTAGCCCTGGCCTTTCCTGGAGAGCTGGCTCCAAGCCAGAGTTCACCAGCTGCAGGCTGAGGGGAAGCAGAGTCCTGGCTGATCTGGGGAGGGGTATCTCTCAACACCTCCCGCATTAATGTCCAGTCCCAGCCTGTGGGAGCACCTTTAGCCTCTCTCTGGCCTGGGAGACATGAAGGGATACCAAGAGGCAGCACAGGCACAACAGAATGATTAATGCTTGCTCATCCTTCAGCCTGGCTGCTTTCTGGCCTCTTCCAAGACCTGGCTGGCACAAGGACCACATCTGAGGAGGGGGGACTGCAATGACCTGGCAGCGTGAGCAGCCCAAACGCATCCTGTTTCCCTTCTTGTCCAATGCCATCCTGCTTCCCCCATCCAGCCCAGCTGTGATGAGGCTGGGAGGTTGTCTCAGGGGTGCTGAGATGATCTCTCCCGCCCACAGGATCTGTCTTGGGGCAGCAAGAAGGAATTCAGGGTGTTGGAGGCCAAGCAGACTCTCTGATATGTCTCTACCATGAACATGGCAAGCAGCAGGGGCTCCAGGCTGGCACACACACACTGCATTTCACAATGAGTCTCTCTGAACACTGCTGGCCACCACAGGATCTTGGTGCCACCCTGACCTTCTGCTGGTGCCCAGGACCTGCTGAATGGGGGCACACAGGACACTGGGTACTGCTCAGTTCCTGCTCATCCCCAAGGAGAAAAGCCCTGGGACCTGTCCTCTGAGCTTGGAGCTGGACAGGTCTGGGATGCCCAGGCAAAAGCTATTCCACATCTTTCTGAATTCAGCCAATGCCTGGAGGGACTAAGAAAAGAAGGGAGACCACCAGCAGGAGGGTGAGGGGAGGTTTTGCTGCCTAGACAGTAAAGGTGCTTTGCAAAGCCTGAGATACATTTTTGGCAGGGGGATCCAGCCATTTATCATAGAATCACAGAATCCTAGAACAGTTTGGGTTGGTAGGGGGCAAAAAGCTCATCTCATTGCACACCCCTGCCATGGGCAGGGACACTTTCCACTAGACCAGGTTTCTCCAAGCCCCATCCAGCCTGTTCTTGAACACTTCCAGGGATCCAGGGGCAGCCACAGCTTCTCTGGACAACCTGTGCCAGGGCCTCACCGCACCCATAGGGAAGAATTTTTTCCCCATATCTAATCTAAATCTCTCCTCTATTAATTTAAAACCATTCTCCCTGTCCTATCTGCCCATGTTCCCCTACTGCCCTTCATTACTGCTAGAGACATAGCAGTTCAACATCCCCCATCCATCGCTCACAGGAGTGGGACAGATTGCAAAAGGGAGCAGTAAACCCTTCAAAGCAAGGTCTCAGACCATCTGGGCTGTCCTGTGAGCTGTGCTGGCTGAAGCAGCTGGAATTGCTCCCGGTCTGCCTGACCTCAGCTTGAGTGCGAGCTTGGTGGCTTGAGTATCCTCCTAGAGATGCTGCAGCAACATCAAGGGCATGACCCACCTGCTTTGCAGGGGCAGAAGGTGCCCATGGGCCAGACCCATCTTTTTTGTGGGTTGGACTGCTGTTTATACATGGAGTTGCCCTGCTGGTCTACGTGGGATGCCTGGCCTCATATGGAAGACCTCTTTTCCTTGCCTTGCAGTATGCTGGGCAGAAGTTGCATTGCTCCCCGATACACTGGGATGAGGAGATCAGGGCTGCCCTGTAGTGCAAGAAGAGGTCCCAGTCCCTGGGTGTGAACCTGGAGCCAGTCCATGGTCTGGGCTGCAGCCAGACCTCCGTCAGGTTCCTTGCGTAACCCTCCCCAGGGAACAGGTTTTCCTGGCTGGTGTCTGCTGGCTTCAGTGAGTGGAGGGTGCTCCAGGTCCATCCCTGACCTCCTGGAGCTCCTACAGAGAGCAGGCTGGAGGGGTCCAGGAGGGGCAGTGGCACAGGCGGGAGGGGGCCAGGCCAGGGCACAGTGGCCATCAGCCTGTTTGTGAGCAGCCACGGGGAGTGGGGCAAGCCCAGCTCCAGGCTGGGTCTCTCAGGGGCTGGCTGTGCTCCTGGCTGCTGTCCCTCAAGTTTGGGGTTGTGGGTGAGGTGTTTATTCTCCGTAAATAGATAACCCCAGCAGGCTGGCAGTGAGAGGGGAGCACTTTGTCACGCAGGCTGGTGCCCTGCCAAGTGCGCCTTGTTTGCTCAAGCAGTTTCATTTCTTTCCCGCTGCAGTTTGTGTTACCTAACTGGCCTGGGACAATGTTTAACCAGCTCCAACAGCAGCAGGGAACCTGTCTGCCTCGCCCCCTGTGCCCCCAGTGTCCCCAGTGGCTGCCACCCCAGTGCCATTGCTGAGAGAGTGGCACACCAGGCAGGAGGCTTGGGACAGAGGCAGGATCTGTGGATCATGAAGTCTGAAAATGGTTTGGAAGGGAATTTATAGATCACCATGATCCACTCCCTGTGCCATGGGCAGGGACACATTCCACTACCCCAGATTGCTCCAAGCCCCTTCCAACCTGGCCCTGAACATTTCCAGGGATGGGGCAGCCTGTGCTGCCCTGCAGCTCTGGGCAACCTGTGCCAGGGCCTCACCTCCCTCTCAGGGACAAATGCCCTCCTAAAATATAATCTAACCCTACCCTCTGTCAGCGTGAAGCCATTCCCCCTTGTTCCTTGAGGCCTCCCAGCTGTGTGGGCACCTTGTGAGAGAGGAGGAGGAGGAGGCAGGGGGTTGTGGGCACAGATGAGGGGAGCAGATCCTGCAGCCTCTCATGAAGTCTGTCTGGGTCAGTGGGATGAAGAACCAGGAAGGATTGGAGATAGAGCAAGGCTAGAGAAACACATACATTCACCAACACATGTGCACAACCAGCACACACTTGGGGTAACCCCTACCACAGCCTCCAAGCTCATACTGAGCCACCCTAGCAGAGCCTCCCAGCACACTGGCAAGAAAAACAGATGATTTGTTTATTTTTTAATTCTCTTTGGAGGTGCCTGGATTTTATGGCTCTGACAAGCCACGACAAGAACTGAAGAAAAGGAGGTTTTTCCTCCAAGACAGCCTCCCTTCACACTTTTAGCCTGGGGGTCTATTGGGAGACTTTTCCCATCAGGTAATCCCAAATTGAACGTGGCACACAGTTCTCATGGAAATATCTTGGGCACCCTTCAAGTCTCAGCATTACAGTGTGTTTTGTCTTCCTCAAGGCTTCCCAAAGGGACACAGGGGCCATTGCTCAGCCCTGGTGCCAGTTAGGGAAGAGAACAGTTTGCCCTGGCCACTGCTGCCCTAGGAGCTGTGGCTGAAGTGTGCTGAGTGGGAGCAGAGAGATTGGGTGAGGGGAGAGGTTTCACCTGGACCAGCAAGAAGGTGTCCAATATCCCACATGCCAGACCATGAACTGCCCCTGAGCACGACAGCATGACCTGATTTTCCAGCCAAGCCAGACTGTGGCCATCCTTGAGCAGATCAGAGCAGATGGGAATGCAGCGGAGATGGGGACAGGCGGTGGGAGGCAGGGACCATCCTTTGGTTCCCACTGTTCCCACTGCCTTCAAGCTCCCTGCAGTCCCTGCTGCCTTCCACCCTTCCTTACCCTTCTGCCTTTGCAGCTGAGGGCAGAGCTCAGGGAGGGCAGAGCAGGGGAGCCACGATGAGAACCATGCACACTTTGGGGACTTTGAGGGGAACTGCTGCACAGCACGGGGCAAAAGGGTGTGGAGCAGGTGGAACCACTGCTGAGGGCCCTCGTGGATGGAGTGTTGGGGGCTGTGCTGGGGGTAGGAAGGTGAATGTTTGGGGGGGCCACGCTCTGAGGGATGGGGCAGTTCCATACCTGCACTTCCTAAAGTGGAATTGCAGAGGGGAGGGCTGTTGCTGAGATCAGATGTGGAGGGCAGAGCTGTTGCCCAGGGGACCCACATCACACAGGAGCTGGGCAGGACAGAACTGCCAGGGATTTACAAACCAGCTCCAAGCCAGCCTGCTTTCAGGGCTGGGCTGGCATGGCCAGGCCCCCTGGGCTGCCCCCCTGCTCCCCGGGGTGCAGCACTTACCTGGGGACAGTTACCTGGGCTCCCACAACCCCCTCCCCCTGCCTCACAACCTGACGGTTTCTCTGCTAATCCCTTCCAGCAGCAGCAGCTGCCAGGGGTGCCCACCTGGCCAGGGCAGCTGCCTGCTGGCAGGAGCTCATCTGGCAACCCTGGGCTGTTGGGTTGTTTAACAAGAGAATGGCTGTTCCCAGAGGCAGCAGGTAGCCAGTGACATTGGGAAGCACCCCCAGAGCACAGGGGTGCAGGGGAAGCAGGGTTCCACTCCGGTGTAGACATGGGACAGAGGGTACTGTGAATTTAATTAGCATTAGTCACTTTGATAACCAAGATGCTTTGGCAAGGACAAACAGAGCTCTGAAGATCACGGGAAGATTGGATCAAGACTTGGGACAAGAAAAAAAGACTGAATCAAACTTCTGCAAGCAAGAGATGTAAAATGTGTAATTTTGTCTGTGTGATGTTTAACCTAATCATTGTAGTAAAAAATTCCTAGCCTTCCTAGAATAGTATATAAGCAGTTAGAAATCACAGTAAAAACGAATCCTGATCAGTGAATCACTCTTCCCATCTCTCTATCAATCATCAATACCCTGGGACACACTACAGGCCTCTGCCTGTTCATGCCCATCTTCCCGAATGGTTGGCTCCTGGTTTCCCACTTGGTGATTCAGGCATTTTCCCTGCAGCCTGAGAGTAAAGCAGAAGCTGCCGTATCACCATGGGGAGGGATTGTCCCAGCCTCGTGGCCCCGTGCTGTGCTTGATGCTTCTCTGGGACCAGAGCTCTGATTGCACTCCAGCTCTTTCCAACCACAGCAGCTGGTCCCTGCTCCTCAGGGACAGACTTCATGAACAGTTTGCCCAAAAATGTTGTGGCTGGCCCATCCCTGGCAGTGTCCAAGGATGAGGCTTGGAGCAACCTGGGATAGCGGAAGGTGTCCCTGGCCGTGGCAGGGGGGTGGAACTGGATGGTCTTTAAGATCCTTTCCAACACAAACCATTCTAGGACTCTGATTACATGACCTGATTCCAGGCCAACCTTTATAAACTGTGTTTATTCTCACATAAGTTTGACAAAGCTGCATCTCTGCATCCTCCCCAGCTCCTATTTCTGCTCAGATGCTTCTCCTCCTACAGAAAATACCAGATCTCAGACTGCCCAGGCTGGGATACATGCTCAGCCCCTGGTTTCTGGTATCCTGGAAAGGCTCTTCTTAGGTGGATGTCTCCCAGCTTCCTTCATTCCCCTCTCTCCCTCATTGCCACCAAGAATCTCAGGTCTGTTTCACCGTGGAAGAAAAAGAAATGTTCATTGCATTCTTGTTTCCCGGCCAGCCCTGCCCTTTGTTATCCATCAAACATGACACGGAGCCTGGCACTCCACCAGCTTGAAGTGGAGTCACTGGGCAGAGCACGAGCTGGGGAGTCCAGGAATGGGAAAGCACAAACTGAAGGGTCCAGCCAAGCTCGTGGCATCCCTGGTGGGCTGGCAGATGCCAAAAGGGCTGGCAAGGGCTGCTGCAGCTTCCATCACACAGACATTTCACTCCAACTGACCAGCGCCTCCTGAGAGCTCCTACCTTCCCACAGGCAATCAGACAGCAGCAGCTCTTCCCTCCGTTTTCTCCTGAGCAGGTCACATGCAAGCAAGCCCAGAAGCCTTTGCCAAGCCATCCTGATCCATGCTCCTCAAAGCCCTGTGCTCTGCAGAGGCTTGGGACTGGAGCCTGGGGCTGGGGGATGAGAGCCCATGGGGATGCAGGCAGCTGCAGGTGCTGTGGCTGTGTGATGGGGACAGAGCTCTGTGAACCCACAGGCTGCAGCTCCCAGCTGGGATTTTCTTTCCTCCAGTTTGTGCAGATTCATTTCAGAGCGAGGTCACCAGGAGCTCCAATCTCCTCCACTCACTGCTCACCTTCCCACCCAGTCAGGGCCACATCTGTGTTTTCACTGAGAATATACAGAGTAAACCAAGGTGTTTGAGCCCACCGAGCCATTTTGGGTACATTCTGGCCCCAGTTCAGCGAGGCACTAAGTAGCAAGAGTTACTCTTCAAAAGCCCAAATATTGAAAGGCAGTGTGTGCTGCTGAAAGCCCTGCTCAGGTGTGTGAGCAAGACTGTCCCAGCTCCACACCTTCCCTAGCACAGGAGCAGTCAGAGAGGAAGGACAGTGGAATGCTGCGGTGTGGGGGAGAAGGAAGATGAGGAGCAGTGGTGTCTGAAACGCCTGAGAGGAGATGCGAGGGAGCAGTGAGAGCCGGAATATAGGAGCTACCACCCTGCTGCTTTGCAGTGATGCCAGAGATGCCAGAGACATGGGGAACCCCTTGCTGAGCACTTCATTGAGTCCACTGAGCCTGAACAGAAAGGGAAATGTCTCTCTTGGTGCGTCCTAAAGGATTGTGGGGGTTCCTGACCTGCAGCACTGGGTGTGTCATGAAGGCTGCTGATGGCCAGAGATGTCACAAGGGCCGCAGGGAGGAAATGGGAACAACCACAGTCAGCGTGTCACCCACCCTGTGGCAGGCCAGGGAGGTCAGCACCACCATGGCCATGGCCAGGAGCATCACAACCCTTCCATGTGTCTTCCTGGCAGCATTCCAAGGGTCAATGAGCAGAGACAGGAGACAGGTATAATAAAATATCCAGCCTGCTGTGCCATGCACTGTGTTGTGCTGTGGTGTTTGCTGTATTTCCCTGCCTGCCTGCCCCTGAGTCACAGAACCGTTGGGTTGGAAGGGAACTTAGAGACCATCTTGTTCCATCCCTGCCATGGGCAGGGACACCTTTCACTAGCCCAGGGTGCTCAAAGATCCATCCAACTTGGCATTGAACATTTCCAGGGATGGGGCAGCCACAGCTGCTCTGGGCAACCTGTGCCAGGGCCTCACCACCCTCACAGACAAGAACTTCTTCCCAACATCCCATCTATCCCTGCCCTTTGCCAGTGGGGAGACATCTCCCCTGGTACTGGCACTTCAGGCCCTTGTCCAAAATCCCTCTCCAGCTCTCTGGGATCCCCTTTAAGTACTGGAAGGGGCTCTAAGGTCTCCCTAGAGCCGTCTCTTCTCCAGGATGAACAATTCCATGTCCTTTAGCCTTTCCTGTCCCTGTCCACAAAGAGCAGAGGTTTCCATCTGCCCGTGGGGCAGGACGGGGCTGGCAGTGCCCCGGGAGCTGCGGGCACACCCGCCCAGCACAGGACAGGTTTGCGTGTCTCTTGCGTCAGCCCCGCTCCCTGCCAGAGCCCCGGGGCAAAGGTCTGCCCGGGGCTGAGGTGTCAGAGCCCCCTCCATCTCTAAAGGACGGCCTGAGACAGGGAGATGAAGAGCTGAGCATCTCGTCCTGGTCACCCCAACACAAGAACTCGGGAGAGATCACTTCACACTGATCTGCCTGGGGGCAGATCCCCCTGCCTGGGCTTTCCTCACCCGGGGAACTCACCTCTGGGGTGGTGGGGTCTCTGCTGCTCAAACACACCCCAGGGCAAAGTGCCTGTGGCCACAGTGGCCTGGCCATGGATGCCAGCCTCAGCTGGGCTTCATCCAGCTGGCAGAGGGGGCTGCCATTGTGTGTCTGCCAGGTGTGATCCATTGTGTGGCAGCTCCTGTGTGATCCTCAGGCTCCCTGGAGAGCTGGCGCTCCTCCAGCTTCTGCCTTTGGGACTGCAGGTGTGCAAGTCCAGGCCTGAGCCTGCTCTTGGGCAAAGGGTGGGTCTGACAAGATCTCATCGCTCCAGGCCTTTCTAAAACGAGCCCAGTTTCAGAGCACTCTCTGTGGGAGCCACAAACACCAGTGCCATTACATAAGACACGTTTGGGGGGTGCACAGCAGGTGAACTGAGAAGAAGCTCAGTTCCTGGGCCACAGTGGAGGTGCAGAACCCAGAGACTTTGGCAGCAGGTCCTGAGGAGTGAGGCAGTTGTGTTCTCTCCATGAGATCTGCATTATTGCAGCAGCAGGAGGATGGGAGCCTTGGCTCCTTCTGACACAGAGGGCACAGTGTGGTTTGTGCCATTAGGAGGTGTGCACAGGCTCCAGGGGTGGAGGTTCCTATCCCAGTTTGCTTCCTTGCACATTCCCAATGTGCCCAGCTGAGCAAGACCTGGCTCTGTCTGACACTGGGCTCCAGCTGGTGGCTCTCAGGTGCTGGCTTTGTCAGGAGTGAGGACAGAGCAGGCAGCAGGTCCATCAGGATGCACAGAATGTGTCTGGCCCCAGGTCTGCTTCTGGCAGTAGCCAGGATGTCCTGTGTAGGCTCCAGAGGGGCAGATGGACACTGAGCCCCTCGGGGTTTACCCAAGGAGAAGCCCTTCACCTCCTCCACCCCGACAGGCTGCTGGAATCCATGTGCAGGACACCCTTCTCCAACAACAGGACTAAGAGGGAGGGAGCCCTGGCATGTGCCTCAAGGGTTCTCTGAGCACAGCAGGAGAGCAGACAGGCAGGTGGAGGAGCTGACTGTCTGTCCCCTCTCCCTGGGCACATGCTGGGAAGCCCTGAGGCTGCCTCTGGTACTGGGAGCCCTTCCCAAGCCCTCCCAGGGAGCAGGTCCCAAGGGTCACTTTATCCGAGGGCAGCTCCTCAGCCTTTGTGCAGACCCATCCCTCCCGCATCCTCCCTTCCCAGAAGTGACGGTGGCAGGCGGTGGCAGGCGGTGGCAGGTGGCCAGCTCCACCTGTCTGACAGGTAGAGCAAGGGTGGGGGCAGTGCCTGGCACTCGCTGCCTGTCCCAGCCTGCCGGGGTCCTGCCAGGAATCACCTGCTGCAGGAGCAGGGGAGTGCCCCCAGCCCCAGTGCCACCCTGCAGGGACAGCTCTGCCCCACCACGGAGGTGATGCACTGCTGGGTGAGGATATCCTGAGACAGAGAGTTGGGGTTGTTCATCCTGGAAAAGAGAACGCTCCAGGGAGACCTTAGAGCCCCTTCCAGTGCTTAAAAGAGGCCTCTAAAAAAGAGAATGAGCAATTTTTACACAAGAAGATAGTGACAGGACAAGGGGGAAGAGTTTTAAACTGAAAAAGGACTTAGATTAGATATCAGGAAAAGATTCTTCCCTGTGAGGGTGCTGAAGCCCTGAAGCCCTGGCACAGGGTGCCCAGAGCAGCTGTGGCTGCCCCATCCCTGGCAGTGTCCATGTCCAGGCTGGATGTGACTTGAAGAAACCTGGGATAATGGAAGGTGTCCCTGGGCATGGCAGGGGGTGGAACAGGGAGATCCTCAAGGCCCCTTCCAACCCAGACCCTCCCAGGGTCTGTGCCTGCTCTGTGATCCTGCACCATGTCCTGTTACCCACACACACTGAGCTGTGACCACACACAGCGGGACACAGAGGGTCAGACACTGCAGACACACAGTCATGGGCACATCCAGAGCGTGTGACACTGAAACACTCCCAAACAGAGACACAGCTGAGCCAGGCACAACAGGAGGGCAGAACAGGAGGGCTACAGACACAGCCACACACGGACACCACGCACACAGGTACATGCAGAGGTGTGCACACAGACACACACACAGGTGTACACTGCAACACTCAGGGCTGTCAGCAGTCACACACAGGGTTACTCACACGCAGTTACCCACACGACTCCTCACCCATGGGCACACACCCTCTCTCAGGCAGGCTGCACCCAACATGGTGGTGGCCCAAGTCACACACATGTCCCATCTCCATTACCCACAGGAGATGCCCAGGTGTCCCCTCGCTCTCAGCCTGCCATACTCACCTCAGCCTGTCTCTCTGCTCCCAGCTCCCTGGATTGAGAAGGGCTTTGGGATGGGCTGAAATCTCTGAGGGGTGCTGATGAGACCAAGGAATCATGGTGGTGTGTTGTGTCCTGATCCAGCCCAGCTGGAGGCAACAGGGAAGGGCACCTGATGATATAGGGTAAGTCCTCCCTGTTTTGTGGCAGCAGAACTCCCAAATGTCAGGAGCTGACCCCCAGCCTTGCCTGGTGAAGGTGCCAGCAGACCATGGGTGGACTCTTGCCCATCCCTGTTATTTTATCAGGACATGGCAAAGACAGGCTTGTAGCAGCACCCTGCCTGCTCTGGCACCCTCCCAAGTGTGTCCCCAGCTGGGGCTGTGAGGGTCCCTTTGGGGCATGGCTGGGCAGTGTCCAAGGGCTGTGTGACCCCACATTGTGTATTTTCCTACTTTCAGTCCCCACAGATCGATGGCCTCAGAGCTGCAGGGCCAGACTCACCGGGGGTCAGAGACCTCTCAGCATTAACTGAGAGTCACACACAAACTCCTGGATCTGGCTGGGCCACTCCAGCCCTGAGTGACAACCAGCAGCATCTTGCCCAGCCACTTCCAAACAAGCCGAACAGCTCGAGGTCTTGCAAAGGTGCTGCAGACATCTCAACCCCCTCACGCACCAAGCTGAGGTCTGGGCTGTGCCTCTCTCCTCCAGGCAGGGGTGACAGCCATGCCCAGGGACAGAGGTAGGTGGGCCCTGGCAAGCCAACCACCGTGGGTTTACACACACACCTGCCCAACTGACTCGTGTCTATCTCAGTTTGCCCAGGAAAAAGCCACCAAGCGTCCCTGGGGCCGTGGGGTGTGGGTGAGTCCCAGGACACAGGGATAGGGTGATGGAGCTCACTGGGATGAAAGCAGCAATCAGGTTTCCATGAGGCAGACACGCTGGCCAGGGTTCAAAGCAAACTTCTGCCAGCTGAGGGGGGTGAGGAGGGCTGAGGCTGCAGCACAGCAAGGGGTGACTTGGCACTGTGCACATCTCCTGGTGCACGGGGTTCTGGGGAGACCAGTTCTTCCTCTTGAGCCTACAACAGCACTTTAGGAACCTCAGTGCAGAGCCTACAGCAGTCTTTAGCTTGGTTCCCTCACTGTCCCCAAACAGTGAGCAATTCCCATTTATCCCGAGGAAACAGGCACCTAGCATGGGCTGTGCCACAGGGAAAGCTGGATGGGGACAGGGCCATGGGCTGCAGCTCGGATGATGACCCTGAGCCTGTCCCGCAGTGCCCCCGGGGCGGCGATGAGCTCATTGTGCTGTGGTTACCCTCCGAACTGCATGCCAGGTGCTTTGTCATGAGGCAAGAGGAGGAGGGGGAACAGGTTATTCAAGGTCTGCAGGGCCCAGGGCACGCACAGGGTGAGGGCAGCGGTTGGGGTGGGAGAGCTGGGCTGGCAGGCAGGGTGCAGCCCCCTCCCCTCCCCACAGGAGCTCAGGAAAGGGGGATCAGGAGGGAGGCAGCTCCAGGCACCGCGGTACAGCCACAGGGCACGAACGGAGGGAGCAGCAGACTTTGCCCCCGCCTACAAGGTGTGGCACAGAGACTGAACAGTCTGCAGGGCATAATTATCATCAAAGCCGGAACAGGTGGGTTGGGATCAGGAGGGGTCATATTTGGGTCAGGTCAGGAGATCTGACCTGCATGGGATCAACAGAACGCCCCTGTGATGGGTTTTCCAGCATGACAGCCTCTTTCCATGCCTGGGGCTCCTCAACAGTCAGTGTGTCCCCCACTGTCACATTCCCAGTCTGAGAACCAGCAGCTTCAATGTGCCAAGATGGACCAGAACAATTCCACAGCCCTGGAGCAGCCTCCTGCCCTCCCCAGGCTCTCCTTTGCCATCTGTCCACCAAACTGGGCAAGCTCCTTTTGGAGAGGCCACCACCCTGCAAGGCACAGGGACCAGGCAGAGCAGCCCTTCTGCTCTGCCATCCCAGGGCACTGGACCCTCTGGGCACCTTGGAGACCTGGTGATGCTTCACAGATCACTGTTCTTTCTCTTCTGCTCCAACCACTGCTTTTCTTGCTGGCAGATGCCACAGCCAGAGCCCCTGAGCCCCATGTGCTGACCCCCAGTGCCTTTGAGGAGGCTGGAGTGCTGTGCCCCCTTCCCCTGCACTCTATCCACCTCTGCCCCACACACAGACCCTCCTCTCATGCACATCCCAACCCTGCACACACACACACAAACACACACACTCACCATCCTTGCCCCCATCTTTCCCCCATCCATGTCTCTCCCTGCTCTGCTCCTTGGGCTGAAGGTTGGGGTCTTGGAGGGGGTCATGGCTGCTGACACAGAGGGTTGTCTTGGAGAGCTCAGGGCTGGAAACGTGGTGCCACACGTGGTCTGTACAAAGATCTGGCTGCTGCCAAGGTCTCCAGAAAACAGAAGAGGGGCTGAGGAAGCACTGTGAGAGGTGAGAATGCTCCCAAACCTGCCAAGCCCACGCTGTCCCAGAGCCATCCCTGTCACCAGCACACAGCTGGACGCTGGCAAGGGACTGGTGGGGCTCCACTCCTAGCCCAGGGCAAGTGCCAGCAGAGACCTCTGCTCCCAAGAACTGGGGGGCTACAAGAGTCCCCCTTCTTATGGACAGGTCAAACATTGCCCCAACAGTGCATCTGGTCCTTGCTCCAGACACTGGCCTGGGAAATGGTTGCAGCTCCTCCCTGCCCTGATGATGGTTGGAAATTTTCTCTTTTCATGTTGAAGTATGACAAGAGACACTGTTGTGCAGTCACTTCTCTTTCTGTGACCTTTGTGCGTGGCCAGAAGAGCTGTCCCCCGCTCCTGATGTCTTGGAGGCCATCAGGCTGGGCTGCACCCCAAGATCTGGGGATGGAGGGAAGAGCAGAGCTGAGGGCAGCTGCCCTATATGGAGGGAGAGGATGCCCTATGGAGGGATGACCCCATCCGGGGAGCTCCCAGGCACCAGCCCAGTGCAGGGGGCACATGAGCGCTGCAAAGGAGAGCGGCTTTGGGAGACCCGCAGCCCCGGGGCACGGCTGAGCTGCCCGATGCACCCAGAGCGGGTCCCTGGGTCCCCCCCTGACCTGGTGGGTGGGGGGAGCTCCTTGCAGCCCCCCCGGTGCGGTGTGACCCGGGGGTGTTTGCCTTGTGGGAGGTGTGTGCTCACGCGTGTGTGTGTGTGTGTACGTGTGGGCAGGGCCCCCGCGCATGGAGCGCCCTGGATGCCAGGGCAGACGGGAGCGGCACCACCCTGACATTCCCTCTGCAAACACTGCTGGGGTCAGCAGCAGCACAGAGGGCAGGCGCAGGTGGTGGCAGCGCCCATGCTGAGCCGTGCCTCCTCATCTGGGTCACCCCAGGAGAGCAGAGATGCAGCGGGGCACAGGCAGGGGATAGGAGGACGCAAGGGAACGCTTTGCCCTTTACTGGACAAATAAAGCACGGAACCAACTCGTGCAAAACCGAGATGAGGGACTGAGGATTCCCCCGGCCAAGTGCCTGGTGGGTCTGGAACAGCTGGAATTGCATTCCTGTGCACCTCCCCCAGCACCGGGCACAAGGATCTGGGTTCGTGACCAGCTGGCTGGACTCCCGGTGGAGATGTGGGAAGCCAGGGAGGTTCCTGGCACCCATCCAGATCTCCAGGGCAGCTGGGGATCTTGCAGTCCTGCTGGGTCTCCCAGGGCTGCTGAGGGTGGCCAGGCTTTCAGTTCAGTTTAGCCATGGTGACTCCAACACCATTTACCTGTTCCCTGGTGCAGAGGCCAAAGCCAGGGCTGGATGTTCTGGTGCTCCTGCCCTCTGTGCTCTCACTGCAGTCCCGTGGTGGCTGGGGATCCCACTGTCTGCTATTCCACCTCCCATCCCACACACCCTGCAGGCAGGAACATCGGGGCACAGCCCGGGGAGACCCAAGGACACCTCAGCAGCCTGAAAGGGTGGTTTCCCAGAAGAGGGATGTGGAAGCCTTGACACGGCTCTGCTTCTTCAGCACCTCGGGTGGTTCTCGCAGATGGCATTTAGGGTGCAGGGGTGGCTCTGTGCCCCAGGGGGGCTGCAGACTCTGGGGAGATCTGTCTCTTTTCAGACGTGTGCTGGTCCTGAAACTAATTTGCCTTCAAACCTGTAGCTCACAGAAATAAAAACACTGAAAGTGCCAGTGCAGACCCCAAAGTGAAGCCCGTTTTGAAAACCCTCCTGTCCCCCAGCCTGTGGTCCCTGCTTGCACAGGTGCCCCTGCCCTCTGACACAAACCCGTGCAGCCCCTGGACAGCAGAGCAGGGGCTCAGCAACTGTGGCAGAGCCTTTTAATGTAGGACTGGCTGAGATATCCACTGGGATGAAGGCAGCACCTTTCCCCCATTTCCCGGAGAAAGAAAGAGCTGTCAGGGAGGGAAAGGGCTGTAGGACCCTCGGAGGTTCGCTCCTGTCTGCCTGGCACCAGGGCAGTTCATATGGGGCATTGCCTGGTGCTGCCCCACACGCCGTGGGCTCTGGAGCCTGTCCCCAGCCTTGGCACCGCTGCCCGACCTTGAGCTGGCACCACATCACCCGTGTCACTGGATTTTCCGAGGGCTCAGCTGCCGTGGAAATTCCCCACCTCCGTCGGAGCTGCTCCTCCCCAGCAGCCCGAGAAGTGTCCCCAGGGTGGGCTGTGCCTCTGCTGTGCTGCCTGGAGAGCAGCCGAGCCCTGACCCTGCAGGAGCCCTGATGAGCCAGCCCTGGCAGCGCTGGAGGCAGAGCTGCCCGCACACAGAGGCTTCTTTGTCGTGGCTGGGAGCAGGCGGGTGCCCTGCTCCTGGGATTGATTTATTTATTTATGGAGGTGGATCCTTGCAGCTCGCTTGAAAGGAAAACACGGCACCTCGGGGTGCAGGCAGCCCCGGCAGCCAGAGCTGGGTGTGTGTCCTGAAGGGTGAGAAAGGCCCAGAGACCCCAGGTACCAGTGCAGAGCCCACCCCAGCCCTGCTGCAGGCTTTTTGGGAAAGGGGACACTGAGGCAGGAACAAAAGGCCTTCTCCAGGATCCTTCCAGCACCATGTTGTGATTAGGACTTGAGGCAAACACCACATCCAGCCCTTCAGGGCTTGTCTGGATCTGCTCCAGCCCTGACACAAGCTCATCCCACACCTGGAGCAGCCCATGGAGTGCTGCACCCACAGCAGGCAGCTCCTCCCTGCCTTTGGCTTACGACCACAGTGAAGATGCCACCAGGCTGCTGCAGAATGGCTGCTGTGACACCTGATGCCATGTCCCTCAGGACCCCTCTGCTCCTGGGACTGAGGGACAGGGAAGATCAGGGCCCAAACTTAGTGAGGTTGCAGTTAGGAAAAGGAATGGTCTTGATTAATTTGGGGCTGTCCTGTGGACAGAGGAGCTTCATGTCTACCCAAACTGCAGGCCTTGGCTGCCATGAGACTTCACTCCCAGAGCCTGGCAGCAGCAGAGTTCTCCATGGCATGAGCTCAGCTGGCCAAACCCCTCCCAAGGTGCAGCTCACTTACCTGCAGAGAGGAGCGTCTGTGTGTTCTGGGGGGCAGGCCAGGTGAGAAGCTGGGTAGGTGTGCTGGAGCGAAATCTGTAGCCTTGAGATGTGGAGGGAAGCTGCTGAAATGTTGATATTTATCCTCCATCAGTGTTACCTCACTAACCACAGTGCCACCTTGGCCACCCTATGCCCGGTACACCTGGGCATCTTCTCCCCTGTCAGCAGAGATGGCACAGTGGTCCTGCCTCTCCTCTATCAAGGAGCATCATGAGATCCTTGGGGCAGTTCCTGCTGGGGTCTCACCCCCTTGGCCCCGTGGTGATCATGGCCACAGGGATGACTCCATCCAGGAATGGTAATTCTGGGCCAGGGCCTCAGGAAGCCTGAGGTGTTCCAGCAGCATGTGCTCATTCTTCAGTGCTGGTGATCTGCAGAGGGGAATGTGCACTTCTGGGGACACCCAACTCTCCAGCCTTTGGTGTCCTGTGGGATGATGACCAGCAGTGATGGTGTGAGGGCCTGGGCCATGCCCATCAGTCCTGCTTGGCTGGTGGTCTCCCAAGAGCAGACCATCATGGCCCTCGTGTCTAGCGAGGCTGGGGCAGGTTCAGTGGGGAGCAAGGGGGCCAGCACAGCTTTAGGATGAGGTCCAGCAAATCTGGGGGTGAGTGGAGATGCAGGAGCAACATGTCTTATTGCAGCTGCTTCTCTGAGCACAGCTGATGCTGGTGATGGGGTGGCCAGACCAGCCTGGACCATCTCCAGCCATCTCCACACACACAGAGCTGGACCTGGCTGGCCTGGGAATGGCCACAGGAGGGCAATGACCACACAGGACACCTGGACAGTGTTTGTAACAAACTCTATCAACTGAGACCTGTCCTACATGGGGCTGGTGAGCCCACATAACACCGTGGGCCACTCTCCAAGCACAGAGCTGGGCTGTTTGTTCTTTTGCTTGTATAGCATGGGCTTCCTTCCAGTTTGGCTTCAGAGCTAACAGGGGACAGAAATGAGCACATCAACTGTTCCATTTCTGCTGAAAAAAAAAAAGACACCTGCACTAACCAGGGTATAACTTTCCTGCTTTGAATTCATTGCAGACTGTGTCTGGAGAGGTTTTGCTCTGTCAGCAGACTGGTCCATAGATGTCTCTGTGTTCTCCTTCTGAACAAGGAGAAATCAGTTCAAACCAGCCCATCTGATTTATCAGTGCAGTTTCCCAGTGGCCACTTGCCTGGGAGAAGCCTGACAAGTCACTGGGGTGCTTGAGCTCTCCCCACTCATTAGGTGTGGACAGCCATGAGTCTGCAGCCACCAAACATGAGACAACAAACCCTAAGATCAAAAAGCAGAGTTCAGTGCCCTGTCATGGCTGAGACCATGGGACAGAGATGGCACAGAGAAGGGTCAGGTTCAGGTGTCATGGCTAGACTTGTTCAGACCCAGGGTATATCCTTGCTCCCAGCACCCACCCAGGCAGGGCAAGTTGCCTTTCCCATGTAGAAATTCCTGTGTCATCCTCACGACCATCATATGGGGATGACAGCATCTGCAGGATAATGCAGGTCTGTTCACCCCTGAAAGCAAGCTGGTGAATCCCTCCTGTAGCTTGCAACAACCCTTCTGCTCTGGCAGTTGTGGCTTGCCAATATCCCCCACCCTGCAGCTCCCCAGCTCAGCCTGGATCTGTGTTTTTATTGCAGAGCCTGCTGTGGGGGGAGCAGGGGAGGCAGGCCTGGAGACACAGCCAGGGCTGTCCCTCCCTGCCAGCTGCTGGCTGTCCCCATGTGCTGTTTGCTCAGCACTGGGCACCGTGTGAAGGCAAACACGGCTGTGCCGGGAGGAGCAGAAACAAGGGCAAACAGAGGCTGTCCCAGTGCTGTAGCCACCAGGCATGGTGAGGGGTGTCTGGGGGCTTCCAGGACCCCAACAGCCCCTCACCTCTGTCAGTGGTGTGGGGCACCCTGCCCAGGGGGGGCTCTGGCTGCCACAGCCCCAGCAGTGTCCCCCTGTCCCCCCAAATTGCTTTCACAGTGTGCAGAGTTAAACTGTGCCTCGTGAACCAGACGGACCAAACTCCCCAGAACAGAGAGCTTGGTGGTTCCTGAGGACACAGAGGCAGTGCCCAGCAGGAGGGTGGTGAATGCCATCACACTAAATTTGCCACTGTTGTGTGCCATCCTGAGAAGCAGAGCCTGGACTGGTGGGTGACCCTGTGCACCATCAGCAGTGTCCCCCACCCCACATGCAGTGCCTGTCCCTCCTCTCCAAGCCCCAGGCACGTCCTCTGCTGCTGTCCCTTCTGCAGCCCCATCCTCCTCCACTCTCAGATCCCTTTGGCTGCCCTGGTGGAAGGGAGGGAAGGCAGGAGGTGAAGCATCTTCCCAGTGCTGCTGAGGAAGGACAAGCCAAGTTCAAACCAGCAGCACCTGGGGCAGACAAGGGGCCCATCTGAGCCAAAAAGAGACGTGGTGGGACCTTGCACATCTGGCTCCTTGCGATCCCTGCAGCCCATGGCCAGAGGTGACCCCATGCCAGGCCAGGAACTGGCTGACCTTTGGGCATAGGAGACTCTGAACAATATGTCACCTCCTCCTCCTCTAATTAGCACAGCGATTTGCTGTTCTAATTTTCTCCTCTGACATCTGAGGTCAGGGACAGCCCTAGTTTTCCTGCTAGCACCTGCTGAGCCTGACCTGCTGAGAACAGAGCCCACTCATCCCACATGTGCTGCAGCAGGCTTTGCTCTTTGCTGGGCACAGGAGGATCCTTGCCCCTGCACTTTGGGAGCCATTTCTACACCTCTGAAAAGGGTACCCAAAATAACTTCTCACCTCCTCCCATCTACCCCACATGTATTGGCAGAGGGGCCACAGTGTCCCTGCTGTGCCAGGAGCCACCCTGACCCGAGCCAAAGGGATGTGGCCAGGGCTGCACAAAAAAAAAATGCCCTGGCATTTCCAGGACCACCTCTGCCAGTTCAAAGCAGAGAGAGAAATCCAGCGTTCACAGGCTGATCGTTGTGTGCTTGAGGTGTGTCTGCAGATACTTTATCTGTCCCACGGTGGGGTCTGAAGTCCAGGAGATAAGAGGCTGGGGAAAGCACTCTGCAGAGCTGCTGTGGGAGAGACTCCAGGGCCTGGCAGAGGGTGTGGAACAGGTTCCCACTGCACAGTGCTGGTGCTGCCAGCTTGTGCTGGGAAAGGTCAGGTCCCCAGTGGCACCGATCCAGAGCAGGGCTGGCTGCCTCCTGTGTGCCCAGCTGTGCACAGGGGCAGGGGGACATCACTGGGATGTGGAGGAGCAGCAGGAACTGCCCAGACAGGGTGGTGCGAGGTGGGAGAGGGCAAGAGGCACGGCTGGGGCTCACAGCAGGCAGAGGGGAGCAAATGCTGCTCTGCCAAAGCTCCCTGCACCCGCCCATCCCCACACAAGAATCCTTTGTTCCTTCCATGTCCCTGTGCTCCCTGCTGCTCCAAGAGAGAGGGACGAGCCCCACGGCCCTGGTGACTCTGGCAGGCAAAAAGAGAATAATGAGAAGGAGGTGCCTTTATTACAGGTGTGTGTGAGGGCCTGCAGAGTCTGACCCGGAGGGCCCTTTGATCTCAGCTTTTGAAACCCTATAGCTTTGCTGACAGAGCTTCTCTGTATTTCCAGGTCACCAGGATGATCATTTCCATCTGGGAACAATGAAGCCTTTATGCTGCCCTGTGTGCTGGTCTGTTCCTGTGTGGAATGAGCTGGTGTGCAGGAGGATGTGCTGCTGCACAAGCCCTGTCAGCCTCAACTCCTTCTCTGGGTGGATGAGGGACAGCAGCAGAACAGCCCACCCAGCTCAGCATCCTCATCCTCCCATGGAAAATGGGAGGCTTTCAGTGCCAGGAGGTAAAATTTACCCAATGCACAGCCCTGTGAGAGGGCCTTTGTTCCCCAGGATGTACCCAAAACCTTCCTGCTCCCCTGGGGAAAAGCCCTGCACATCCCCAGCCCCAGTGACAAACCCAAAGTGCAGCCTCTGGGATGGGTCACACAGGGAATTTGCACATGGGGGAATTGCTGTGCCTCCCAGTGCAGTGGACCCAACATCTCGTGGGAAGTAGCAGGAAATGTCAGGGCTCCTGAGCAGTCCCCAAGCTAGGGCACTGCAGGGTGGACACCTCCCCTGTCTGCTGTTTGGAGGGCCCCTGGCATAGCCCCCAAAACAGCAGGTCCCCAGGCACTGTCCTGGGTCTCCTCAGTGCCCCACACTCAGTCTCCTGTGCTCTGCTGGTGCCCAGGCAGTAGCAGAAAGCCTTGAGCCTGGATTTCTCAGGGCAACATGGATGAGGACAGCCATGCTGCAGAGCCTGGAAGGTGGTCAGGTCACTTGGGGATAAGCCCAGGACAGAGAAGCACTTGGAGAGGAGAAGCCCCTCAACACCCTCTTGTCCCTTCTCCCACTTTGGGATTTTGTCTGAACTGAAAAAGCAGCATCTGAAAAACCCCAGCATTTTCCTGTTTGATGTGATCTGCCTGGGCCTTTTCCAGCTCCACGGCCTTTTTCAGCCTGGGAATCTGCAGTGACACCTTCCTCTCCCTTTCCTCTCCTGTCAGGCTCCCTGGGAGTCTGCACCCATCTCCTTCTGGTCCCAGCTTGGCTGGGGCTGCTGGAGGCTGTGGTTTGCCTTTCCTTTGTCAAAACAAGGCATTGTTTTGTAGCAGCTGCAGGCGTGGGGACCGGTCCTGCCAGTTCCCTTGGTTGGGACAGTTTTTGCTGGGGTACAAGGTAAAATTTTGCCTGGATAAGTTCCAAGGTCTGGTCCCTGGGGAACAGGGTGTCCCCACAGATGGTTTGGGAACACGCACTGGGGGCACCCATTGGATCCAGTCTGACCTCCGTGTGCTGTGCTTGGGTGATGATTTCATCCCTCTACACCTGCTGGAGCATGGCTGTTCCCAGCCTGAGAAGTGAAATGAGTTGTCTGTGTGGGGGCCAGCAGTGTTAGCCATGTTCCAACAGCGACTGGTTCCAGTGCCAGAGACCAGCCCACCCCTCTCCTGTACCCATGGAGGCTCGGTGGGCACTGTGGGATGGGCTCTGAAGCCAGAGCACAGATCCTGGGCAGCAGCTGGTGTGGATATCTGTGGTGGTGATAATAACAGCCTGGCTGATCAATTCATGGATCACAGCCAGCAGTCTGCAGTCTCTCTGGGTGCTCTCCATGCACTGCTTGTCACCTCCTGGTTTTGCAAAGCAAATCCTGGCTGTGCAGGGGCAATGGAGTGGGAGCATCTGCTTTTCAACAGGTAAATTCCCCAGGGACCAGAGCTGGAGCCAGGAGTCAGCCTCCCTGTCAGTGGGGTGTGCGATTTGGGGGCACAGGCCCCCATCCTGCTCCCTCTCCCCACCATGCTCAATCAGAGCTGTCTCCAGGCAACCCAGGCAGGGCAAGGAGAGTCTCTCCCCTGCTGAGGTGTGCTGGTGCCACACATACCTCACATACCTGGATGCAGGCATCACCAGGCACCAGCATTGCTAACCCTTTCCTATTCTCCAGGCAGCAAGGCTGGCTGAGTGCTGCTCTCCCAAGGGTGCCACTGGCCTCCAAAGCCAGTTCCAGTACTCTGAGGATCCAGCATGGTGCAGGCAGTGCTGGCACCCACCTAGGCAAGGAGCCAAGAGCCTCCATGGTGCCAAAATTTGGCTTTGCTGCCTCTGCATGTTCCTTCCAGCCATGAGCAAACCAAAGCACAGCTCACCCTCCTTGAACCTTGTCACCTGTATTCTGCTCCCACCCTCTGGAACTGTGACTGCACCTCCCTCCATCATCCTCCCAGACAAGGATGCTCCCAGCTGCCTTAGAGAAACAGAAGTCATAGAATGATTTGGGTTGGAAGGGACCTTACAAATCATCTCATTCCACCCTCCCTGCCATGGCAGAGATACCTTCCACTGTCTCTGGCAGCTCCAAGCCCTGTCCAGCCTGGCCTTGGACACTCCCAGGGACGGGGCAGCCACAGCTGCTCTGGGCACCCTGTGCCAGGCCCTCACCATGCTCACAGGAGAGAATTTCTTCCTAATCTCTAATGTAACCCTGCCCTTAGGGTTTGATCCATTCCTCCTTCTCCTGTGTCCTAAGTCACAATGCAAGTCATGATATAGAGTCCACTGCACGTGGGGGCTTCCAAAAAGCTCTATGTCTGTCCTAAACAATATTCAGGGGGATCAGACTGGATCTCTGCTTATCTCCAGGATGCTGAAAGGTCCCCCACATTCCCTGCAGCACCTCCCACTCCCAGATGCAGCCTGGCCAGCTATGCACTGGCTGCTCCAGCAAACACTCACCCCATGCTCAGGCCATGGTGATCTGACATGTCCTGCCCTCCAAACTGAAATATGCACAAAGGGAACCTGAGGAAAAACAACATGAGCTCCAAGTGTGTGGCTCTTCTGGTTCACTGCAAACCTCCCAGCCCACATTTCCCATCCTTGGAGGAGGAATGTGTCTTTTCTGCTGGAATCTGAGATTCAGCTGAGCCCATGTCAGAGCACACTGGAAGCTCTTCATGCATGTCTGGTGGTGCAAGTGCTGTGTTTCCATTTTGGCATGCATGGGGATGTGTGTGCCTTTGTTGTAGATGCCTCAGCGTGTGAGATCTGCATCAGCTGTGTCCCCAGGCTGCTTTCAGGTGTTTGTGTGTTCTCCTGGTTCTGGGTGTTCTCTGCAGGGTGGGTGCATGGAGAAGAGAGCCACGTTATGCCTGTCCAGGGCCTGCAAGTCTTACTCTTGCTCTATCAGTTCTCATTGCAAGAAGTCCACAAGATCACCCCACTCATCCCTCTGCCAGTGGGTCTTGCTGAACCCACTGTCTTGGACTAATTTATGATGATAGTCTATTCCATGATCCTCTGCTTTATGCCCAGAAATCCTTGCTGTATCTTTCAGGCTCAGGATGTGTGCAGGGCTGGGGAAGGTGAGGGGAGCTTTGGGTTTTTTTGGTGGCATTTTTGAAGCCTCACTGCCCAGGCACGCTTCCATGGCACTGTGTGGTTTGGTTTTGCTTGACTTGTTTGGGTTTTTTTGGTACAGGCCAAAAGCTTTTCCCTTCCCTGGCTTGGAGAAGCTGCAGCAGCAATCCTTCAGCTGCCTTCAGGTGAACTGAACCAGCTGGTTGGGGGCTGGAGAAGTGGGACTGGTGGAAGTGGCCACCCTGTTCCAGCTCCAAGCCTTGGGGAGCTGAGCTGGGCAGAGAAAGCACACCAGAGAATCCAGCCCAGCTGCTTTGTCTGCCCTGGAGAAGAGGCTGACACCAGAGAGCCACCAGCCTCCTGCTGGAACTCCTCTGTGGAAGCTCCACTTCCCTTGGCATGACAGCTCATACCATCTCATACCATATGTTTGGAAGGGGTATTTATTTCTTTAGTGTTTGCCCCATTCTCCAGGCATTTTAAGGTCTTTGTTCCTCTTGGGGGGTGAGGGGGAGGAGGGTGTGAGTTCTGATAGTTCAGTGTTTAGCAGTTGTTCCCTTTTCTTCCTTGCCTTGTGGGCTTTGTTGTTAATAAACTGTTGGGTTGGGGTTTGGGGTTTTATTTCCACTTTCCTCTATTAGCATTCATTTTTCAGTGGAGGGGGGTTTGTTGACACCCTTTAGAGGAGACTACTCACTGCAGAGTGCCTCCTCTTAAATTTGTCTCCAAACTGAGACACCCACACACAACAAGCTTCTCCTGCATCCTCCAGCCTGGTGTCTGCTTGGCTCCGGGCAGCCCGTGCTGCAGAGTCTGACACCCTGAGACTGCCTGAAGGGATTCTTCCCCCTGAGCCAGCCTGCCTGTCCTGACAGTACCCAGAGGCTCACACCATCCAGGTCCATGCTCCCAAGAGCCCTCCAGCCAACACCCTGACATCACAGGGGTGTGGGGCTGGTCTGGACACCCTCAGTGTCTCTGCTGCAGCTCCAGCTCCTCACAAACCTGCACAGACTGCAGTGGAGCAGGAGGTCTGAAGCCTTAAATTTCAGCTTTTGTGTTTTTCAGATTCTGCCATGCCTGAGGTGCAGTTCTGAGCCTCACATTCAGGGTCACTGAGCTCTGCACAGAGTAGAGAGACAAAACAAATCCTTTTCCTGCTGAAGACCAAATACAACTTTCAGGCCCAAAAGCACAAACAAGAGTGGCTGAAGGGAGAAACAAGAAGGATGAGACCTCACAACCTGAAGCTGTAATTGGACAATCAAACCCCAATAGGCAACGGGATCAAAACTTATAAAAATGTGAGACCTCGTGTCTGGTCAGTCATTTTGTGACCATTCTTAGTCCACATTGAGTGTAGCCCTGATCGAGCCCTGTCCTGCCCAAGCCTAGAGGCCTTTCAATAAATCCCTGCTTTATTCTCTAGCTCTGTCCTGTCTCTGTTTCAACCTTCCTAAGGCATCAGGTCTACAGGATGGGGCAAAACCACAGGTGGGATGTTCTGTGCTTGAGAACAGAAAAGCTTGTGTTTGGAAGAGAGAGCTCGAGCACCAGGACAGGCTCTCAGGGGTGCTGGGTGTCACACCCACAGCACAAGCAGCAGCATTTTGAAGCCCTTGCAAGTGGCATAAAGAAGGAAAGGGGCAGACCAACAATGAAGCATCACATGAGATGATGCAGGGGCCTCTGGAGGACACTAAAGGTGAGCTGCACACAGGCAGCACCCAACACACACCGTGCTCCAGGTCCTTTGCTAGCTAGAAGGGTAGGATGGAGTCTGAGGTGCCCAGGGGCGCCAGGAGATTTTTGTTTGTTTCCCAGAGAGGTGGATCCCAGGAGATTGATGGGACTGCTATCCTGGACTCTCCTTGGGTGTGAGTTCTGCTCACTGGCCCTGTAGTCCAAGAGGCTCTGCCAGGTGGTGGCTGGTCAGGCTGTGCCAGCCTGAGCACAGCTCTCACTTGTGGGTACTTCACAGGTGCTAATGGCAAGCACACAGGTGACTGAGTTGACCTGAGCTGGGCATGCAGGTCTGAGTGACAGAGCTCTGCTACAGTGCTGAATGCTGGGGACATGGCATGGAGGTGAACAGGGAAAGCCTGGCAAGGAGCTCAGAGCACTTGGAGCACACGGGTCTGGCACATAAACCATATTTCCACCACCTTAGGTGTTACAGCTGTTCCAGTATTGCCAGCTCTGGGGTGAAAGGAGTTTAGGGAAACCCCAGCTTAGTGATGAGGCAGATTTAGATCTTGTGGCTAAGGAAGGAAGCCTGCTCCAGGGCATCTTCCAGCATCAGCAGCCAGTCTGGAGCAGGTTTCCAGGCTGATGGGCACTCTATTCAGTCCTAGGCGGTGTGGCTCATGCTCAGCAAGGCTGCTCACAGCCACAGGGCAGTCCCATGCTGGAGGAAGCAGTGGGTGGAAGTGCCCAGGGTGATACACAGCAGCATGAACAGAGCCAAAGGATGGGGAGATCCCTGTGGTATGCAAACCAGAAAAGCAGAGGAGCACGTGACTGTGGGGTTCATCTTCCTGAGACAGAAATGCCCGGCAGCCCCAGGAGCTGAGCTGAGCCTGCCCACCACCTCCACGTCTCCAAGCTGGTGGGCTGTGCCTGGACCAGCTCCAGGCACACAAGAACAAGCCAGTGCCTCACACCAGCCTGCTCCCCTAACATGGCACAAATCCCCCTGGCCCTGCCAAGTGCTGGGGTGAGCCAAGGGCTGGGAGCTGACACTACCTTAGAGGGTTGCTCAAACCTTCCCCATGAAGCTGGCAGGGCAGCCTGCACTGTGCAGCACCAAGGCTGATGGCCCACGGGCAGGGCTGAGCCCTAGCACAGGCTCTGCAGCCACCAGCCCAGTGGAGGTCAGTCTGGACCCCCCAGCCTGTGCCTCTCCTTTCACCCATGGATGCTGGGAGCAGAGCCATGGCTGGGTTCCTGGAGCAGCCCAGGCTGGGAGTTTTGGGGAGTTCCCAGCCCACTGCCCTTGTGTGGGCAAGGTTCTTGGGTCACCCTGCACCAGGTGGGTGCCAGTACCACCCTGCCATGCTGCCATAAGGAGTTGTTTCTGTGCCAGGGAACTGCATTAGTTCAAAACAAGGGGAAAGGAGCTGAAGTTCTCCCTCATGGAATGCTGGCACAGCTGGCTCTTCTCAGGGGTCCTGCAAGGTGTAGAAATTGCCTTGAGAGTTTCCCAGCACCAGTCCTGACTGGGCCCCAGTGTTGAAGGAGTGGGGGACCAGCTGGGCACTGCTGCCAGAGAGAAGGTTCTTGCTGGCTCAGAGAGACAGAGTCAAATTCTCCATACAAGCAGAGTGCCTGCATTTTTTTTCCAAGCTGCATTGGCAGTGTGCTTGGGTCAGGGTCATTTCCCTCTCCCAGCAGCAGTGGCTGGCCCTGGTTGCACGTCCTGATGGAACTTGGAAGGGGTGCACTGCCAAAACCTTTGCAGGGTGCAGAAATTGCCCCTGGCTCCAAGATTCCTCTTGGAAAGCTGAGGGCTCCTGGTCATGCTGTCCTCCCCACTTGGGGGTAAGAGCATGGTGTGCTCAGCCCTGTGGAGGATGAGTCTGGTGGTCAGTCCTCTTGCTGGTAAACTGAGTCAGCTGCCGCTACCTGGGAGCCTTTCTGCCACGGATGGGGAAACTGAAGCAAAGCAGAAGTTGTGACTTACTCCCATTTTCATGCTTGCTGAGGAGGATCTGGGCCCCAGCCCCTGGCAGGAG
>VZSR01002526.1:4579857-4592861 GCA_013398615.1 Brachypodius melanocephalos
GATATCAGGGAAAGGTTCTTCCCCCAGAGGGTGCTGGCACTGACCAGGCTCCTCAGGTCACAGCCCCAAAGCTGCCAGAGCTCCAGGAGGATTTGTACAACACTCTCAAGGAGAGCGTGGGATTGTTGGGGTGTCCTCTGCAGGGCCAGTGGTTGGACTCAAAGGCTTCTTCCAGCTCAGGAACTCTTCTGGTTGCTAATTTTAGTTTCTTATTTTCAGTTTCTAATTTTAATGGTGTCCCTCTTTTTGCACATAGCTACTGCTGCTGGTTTTCTTGTCCTAGAGATCTTCTGTGGATATCAGAAGAATATTTTGCCCTGAGTTTGATGTCCTGCAGATAAAGTCATGTTAACATGTTTGCTGAGACTGGGATGAAGGAAGTGTTTGTGTGGTTGGCTGGGTTTGAAAATACCAGAAGGAACCCTAAAGAGGAGAATTATGAGCATGGCTTGCACAGGGCACAGTCAAGATCAGGATGGTGCTGAGCAGTCTGTTGTTTGCATCAGCCCAGATGGTTGGACTTTGATTAGGGCTGGGGTGTAGGTGATGCCAGCAGGAGACCTCTGCTTTGATAGTGGAAGGATGATACAAAGATACAAACGTGTCCCTCACATCATCCTCCTCCCCTGACACCATGAGAGCACCTATAAAAGCACCACAGCAAGGAAATCCAGAGAGAGGCAATCATCCAGCCTGAGGCTCTGGCAAGGTGGATCAGGGGCTCCACGAAAATGGTCAGTTCCTAAAGGGTGTGAAAAGAGCTGTTGGCACCGTTTGCTGTAGCCAGTAAAGAGGAACCCATGAGCCATGGTAAGCACCACCACCCCTGATCCCACTGCTGCCCTGCTCACCTGGTCAGACCCTGTGCAGGTGTGTGGATGAGTGAAACTGGGAGAGACACCGTGTGAGTGACTTAGGCAGTTTATTTTAATAAACATCCCCTTCTCCAAGGAACTTACACCGTGTAATGTGCCTGGCCCGGAGGAAGTACAAGCCCCATTGGTTCTGGGGGGCTGAGGTGCCGGTGGTGTGTGTGTGCATTCAGCCCAGTGCTGTTGTCTGTGGGCCAAGGAGTTGCCAGTGTGCTGGCCAGGCTGGTGATGCTGCTTCCAGCAGCTGCTGGGAACACATTCTTGGAGAGTAAGGTTGGATTCCACAAAGGCAGAGCCCGTGGGAAATCCTAGAGAGCTGCAAAGAGCTGCCAGAGCAGCTGTGGGGTGCAGAGAGTGATGGTTGGTGCTGTGTACTCCTCAATCCTGCCCGGACACATGGAGCTCCATGGAGAGGGAGTCTCCTGAAGGCAGCCAGAGCCACGGTTCTGTGCTGTGGTTCCTCTCTGGTGGGCAGAATTGCTTCTGTGCCCTAGAGGTGGGGAGGGCTCTACTTATTGTACTCCAACACTGCAGGAGGAAAATAACCTCTGAGAGAGGATCTGTGCTGGTGATCACCCTGGCCCTGCTGAAACCCTGCAGATCCATGGCTGGACAGGCTTCACCCAGGAGATGATCCCTGTGGTGTCACAGGGAACTGTGGCTGCTCAGAGGACACCAGTACCCCAGCAGGGCTGGGGTGTGTGCTCAGAGCAAGGTGCAGGTATGGGCATGAGGGCTTGTGGCCATGTCACCCGCAGGGAGAGACATCACCCACACACTGGGAGATCCCCTCCACCATGGATCGTGTTGTTGTTCTTTTGTTGTCCTTCCCTGCCACCCCATCCCGACTGCATTCCTGCCACCTGACTCAGGGTTTGCAGATACTGCCCACGCCTGCCCAGCCACCCGGCAGGGCTCAGCCCCTCCTCCTGGCACTGCAGGTTGGCAGAACTCATTCAGTCAAGGTCAGAAAGGAGTCTGGAATCAGGGAAAGGGGCAGGGAGAAGTGTGGGTACCATCATGGGAGACTTGGAGCTACAGTAGATGCATCTTGCAGGGCTCCTCGCTCCTGTGGGAGGAGCCCTCTGCAGTGACCCATCAGCATGATTCTGTCAGCATATCCAGGCTCAGCACCACTCCAAAGCAGACTCCAAGGAAATCACAGGAACACTGAGTGAACACTGGCACCCAGCAGTTAATGCTCCTCGTCACGTCTCAGTCACTGAGTGGGAAAGGACCAGTGGCATTAGAAGGGTCCTTCCATCTTCCAGGCTGAGGTTAGAAAATTTCAGCATCTGCAAATACTGGCTAAGAAGAAAAGTGAGAAAATGGTGATAGGGAAAAGAGAAAAGTCATTTCAGCAAATTGGTCCATTTCAACAGAGCTCAGAGGAGGAGATGCCTGAAGATGGGTCCCCAACTTGAACATGGATGAACATGGAGACCAGAGATGTCTCTGCTAGTGGCATAGGAGATGAGATGGAATGAGAAAGACACTGTAGGCTAAAGGCCATCTTGGACAGCAGAAATTGCAGACCTTTCTCCAAATTCCAGGCACTGTTTGTGTCTGATGTTCCACCTAAAAGCACTATTGTCCTCAGTGAACTGGTGACCTCCTAACTGGGGCCATGGCCCTGATCAAATTATGCTGGTGAAGATTGGAGCAGAAGTGCCAGAGGAGCAATGACTTCCTTCCAAGCACGTACCAAAACTCAGGGCCAGACCTTGATGTCAGGGGATTTCTATTTTAAGTGGAACTGACTCAGTCTCTCACACTTCTTGCTGGTCTCTGTCATCCTTAGGGCCGCCCCCACCCTGAGGTGTTTGCACAAGGGGCATGGCTGGGCCTCCAGGCTGAGACATAGGACAGGGCTGCCACGTCAGGTCTCCTCTGCATGGGATTCTCTCAACTGGCAGTGACAAAACAGTTTTGGGAAAGGTTTTGGATGCATCAGCAATTATTACTGCAGGATCTTTCATCTCCAAACATTGCTCTCCTCACCTTCCAGAAGACTCAGGCCGAGCTGCTGCTTTTTCACCGTTCATTCTCCTTTTGGGTGTCTTTTCTGACTGCTATCTGTCAAAGTGTTGGGAAAGGAGGAAGATGTGGGGTATCTGCTGGGATCACCTCCTGCTACAGGAGTGGGCTGGCACTCTGGGCTGGCAGCAGTGTCCTTGCACTGCCTGGCAGCAGTGCCACCTCCCTGGCAGCAGTGCCACCTCCCTGACAGCAGTGCCACCTCCCTGGCAGCAGTGTCACCTGCCTGGCAGCCTGTCCTTTCCCTGGTCCTGGAGCCAGACACGGCATTTACTGAAATACCTGCCCATGGTATCTTATCTGCCAGCCTGCTGCACACTGGGAGTGGGGAGATGGCCCAGATATTCCATTTAATGAGTTTCCTACATCCACAGCCATGAGCTCACCAGAGTACCAGCACGTAGGGCAGGAGAACCCTGACTGTGCCCCACTGGCTCTGCTCAGCACTGGCCCTCTGCTCTCCTGTCCCTTTTTTGGGGCTCACTCAGTACTCCACAGACAAAGAGATGTCAGGTCCTGAGGTGCTGGAAATCTTCCAGAGCTTTGTCACATGATGCCCACGGAGTATCACCACTTGGATCCTACTCTCCTGCTGTCCCCTCTGACCTTGCTCCCTGCTGGCAGCCCCAGAATTGCTCCTGTCCAGGGAGAGCAGAGAATTTTTTCAGTATTCTGAGTGTCCCAGACAGGAGAGAGACCTACCAGGCTGGGCAGGACATGGTCACCTGCATGGCCACCATTAAGACAGCCTGGTAGAACCAAGGGACCACCTGCCCCACATACAAATGGTCCCCAGGAGTGTGCTGGGTTTGCAGCCAGCCCTGGACCCCCTGCTCCATTACAGAATCAGAGAATCATGGAATCTCTTGTGTTGGAAAGGACCTACAAGGATCATCCAGTCCAGCTCCTGGCCCTGCACAGACACCCCAACAATCCCACCCTGGGCATCCCTCAGAGCGTTGTCCAAACACTCCTGGAGTTCTGGCAGCCTCGGGGCTGTGCCCATCCCCTGGGGAGCCTGGGCAGTGCCAGCACCCTCTGGGGGAGGAACCTTTCCCTGATATCTAGCCTGACCCTCCCCTGGCACACCTTCATGCCATTCCCTCAGGCCCTATCACAGAGGAGGATGTTGTGCCTGGCTTTGTTCCCATCTGGCTCTGTGGAGTGGCAGGAGAGGCCCCAGTGTGAGGTCAGCATATGCAGGCAGCAGGCCATGCCCATGGCCACACTGTCAAGGGACAGGGACAGAGGGGTCAGGAGGCTTCCTTGGAGCTCAGTAGCTTCTCCCAGGGAAGAAGAGCCCCAATCCTGGCAGACATTGGACATGTGCCAGCAGAGTGATCTGTCTCACCAGCCACTCAGCAACTGCCCAGAGCTGTGAATGGCAGAGAGACATCCCCCAGCTACAGTCAGGAGTGCTATCAGCACTGAGCTGCAGTTGCTGCTGCATTGCCTCACATCACCTGTGGTGCTGCCACACCTGAGACATGCCAGCAGGATATCGTCACCTGGTGACTCAGGGCCACTGGCTTGGGCTCTAAGCTGGAACCTCTGACCTGAACCCAGGGGAGAATATCTTGCAAGCTGCTGGCCCCTGCCTCCCTATGGCACTGAAGAGCTCCAGGCCTCTGTGGGTTGCTGGCTGGAGGCCGTGTGGGTCAGAGAGTCAATGCCGAGCAATTCACTGCCTGGGACTGAGTCACTGGAGAGAGGGGAAAACTGCTCAGGGAGCCTGGGGATTTCTCCATCCTCTCCCTCTGGCTCTTCTGCTGCCACAGCCATAGCTAAGAGCTCTGTCCTGCAGGTGGCAGGGCTTGGAGCCTGGGATGGATGGTGCTGACAGCCTCAGGAATCCCACTTGCACCTCTGTGCTTGTCACTGGCCTTGCTGATCCTGTGGCTGTTGGGGCAGAGCAGCTGCAGCATTGGTGGAGCACATCTTGTCCACCTGTGGACATGTCCTCATGGCTGTCAAGTGAGCAGAGAGTCTGCAAGGTAATAAGCTTAGCAGGGAGGTTTTTCCCTTCCTGCATCATCCTTCGAGCATCCCAGGCAGTATGCTGGAAAACTTTTTAGGACTTTTTAGGTAAAAGTTTAGGATATTCCCTCCCTGTCCTCTGCCCTTCACTGAGCCTGGTCTGTAGACCCTCAGAGCATACAGTGCTGATGGTGTGCAGCTCTGGGACCTCAGGGTGCTCCTGCCCCCCCAGTCCATGCAGCATCAGCACAGTGCCAGCACTGCAGTCCCTGCAGTGGGCACAGGTACCAAACTTACATGGACAGATGCCTGTCTCCTCCCATGGCCTCCCAACCTCCAAGGACACTGGCATAACCTTTTTCCCTACTTGTGCACAGCAATGGGGTTGTGACCTGCTCCATGGGACACCCCTGGTCCCTGGGGCCTTGGTATGGCCCTGACTGGATGTGGCTTCAGCCACAAGGCTTCCTGTGGCCCCAGAGCAAGGGCCCAGTGGGCTGGGGGTCTGTATGGCAGGGCACGGGCACAGCTCCAGGTGCACAGACAGGCTGTGGGCAGTGAGAGCTGCCCTGGGGACACAGCCTGGGGACACCGTGCCCTGTGACCAGGACGTCTCCAGGGGGGAAGGACAGGTTTTGGGGAGCCAATGTGTGTGATGGTGACCTCAGTGGGGGCAGCCAGCCTGGCTGGGGCTTGGAGAAGGGAGTGCAGTGGCAGGGCCATGGGCACGGGATCCCCAGCCCTCATTTGCATGTGTGCAAAGCAGGGAATTTTCCATCAGCAAGCAGATGAAATTTCTGCACGGTGACCTTTGTCCCCACTCAGCTCGGAGCCCACGGCAGCTGACAAATGTCACTGTGGTGCCCTGCTCCCCCTGGAGCTGTGGGCAGGCAGGGGACTGTGTCCCGCCCCCACACCCTGGCACTGCCAGCTCAGTGCAAAACCAGCAGGACCCCCCCACATCTCGCCCAGGAAGGGCAGGAACTCCTGGCACCTGTGGGCATCACTGGGAGCCAGCGCCCCCAGTGCCCCCTGCCCACCCTGCTACCACCCCGTGGTGCTGCCCTGGCCCCACAGCCAGGGTTGAGCTGTGCCACAGGCTCTGGGGAGTCTGATGGCAGATGATGGACAGACATTTCTGGGGTTACTCAGCACAGCATCAGGCCCTGGCTGTTTGTGCATGGATGCAGGATGGGCAGTGTCTGGTCAGGATGGAGGGTGAACTGTCTGCTGGAGGGCAAGGAATGGGGCAACAGGAAGAGGCCGCTCAGGAGACGAAGAATATGAGTTGGAGGTCTCTGAATAGAACCCTGCAGCTGTGGTCATCACCCCTAGGAGCTGACAGCCACTGCAGACAGGGCTGCCGGTGCACACGGAGCCCCTGGGTGCACCTCAGCCCCTCCCAAATCTCCCGGCCCGCCTGGCTCCATGCTGGGCACAGACCCCTCCGGAGGGGTCACACACACAGCGGGTCACACCCTCTGCCAGCCGTGCCCCGCAGATCTGGCAGGTGTCCCTTGCTGAGAAGCTCACAAAGCACCGAGTGCCCGCACATCACTCCCCCCTCGCAGCCTTCCGAGGAAACACAAACGACAGGATTCCTGGGGAGCACAAATCACCCTGACTTTTGCTCAGAGCCCTGGCATATCTGGGGCAGAGCGTGGCTGGGAGCAGCGCTGTGCCTGGCGCTGGGAGCAGGTTGGTTCTTTTCCACAGGTGCCTTGGTCGCGGGTGGGGTCCCCCGATCTGCTCCCAGCAGCTGAACGGCAGCCCCAGCACCGACCACCCAGCCCAGACTGTGCTCTCAGAGCCCCCCAGAGCCTCCCCGTGTTTCTCTGGAGCCTCAGTGTGCCCTGTGGCCAGAAGGAGCTGCTGGGGTTCACTGGGAGCAGCCAGGGATGCTAAAGCCCCCTGAGAGTGGTGCTGGAAACAGGAGGAACGAGTGCATCACCTTCCCTGGGATGGCTTGAGGGCTATGGGGAGCTCCTGCAACACCCCCCAGCAGCTGCCACCCAAAACCAAGCTCCACACAGCCCCTGGGCACTGTGTGTGATGGCCAGAGGAGGGGACACAGCAGCAAGGGAACAGGAGGTTTACCCACAGCAGGGAAAAATGAAGGATTTCTTGCTAAAGCCAGGGGAACTGAACTGACACAAATGGAGAAACGAAATACTCATCCCAAAAGAAAGGTAGTGGACTTGACGATGATTTATTTTCTACAGTTAATTTAGGAGTGGTTTTGCTCCAAGTCACATTTTTGCATTTGTGACTTCTCCCTGACGTTTACAAGGAACTTAGAAGTAAATCACCGAGGGGGGTCCACCAAAGTGGAGAGAGCTCACGGCCTTTCCCAATGGCCTTTTGCTGCTTGCAGACCATTGTTTGTTTAATTCCACGTGAAAATTCTGCCTGTGCCCTAAGCTGACCTAGCTGTGGGTTCTCAGTTCCTCTTGGAAAGCAATGTGAGTGCCCCGATGCAGAGAGCAGTGCAGCCCCTGCTCCCAGAGCTGAGAACACTTCCTGCACACCCATGACACCGACCCACGGAGTGCCTGGATGTCCCTGGGTTGTTCCCTGCGAGGCAGCCCTGGGAACTCACCTCCTGCTGTGGCTCAAGGAAAACCCCACTGTCATTTTGGTTTTACTGCTGTCAAATGGGTTTGAGCGTTCCTGCCGTGCTTTACACCACTGACTCCTGGGAAACTCACTCCTGGCAGCAGAGCTGGGATGCCCCAGGAGGCCGTGGAGGGGGCTCCAGCAGCCCTGGCAGCAGAGAGCTCAGTGCAGTGTGGCACATCACATGGGAGCAGCTTTTCAGGATCTCCAGGGAGCAAGGGAGGAGAAACTGCAGATCCAGAGCCTGTCCTGGCTCCTGGTTGGCACCGCAGGTCAAACACTGAGGGTGCTTCACTCCCCAAACCCCCAACTTCCATTGCACACCATCCCTGCAGGGAGCAATGACACAGAGAGTGGAGGGGATGAGTTTCTCTCACTCCCTCCTTGCCCCTGTGTTCCCTCTCACGTTCCATCACCACCCTCGTGGAGGAGCCTGGCAGGGTGCAAGGTCAGTGCCGTGGAGACCCTGATGGAGCCCCCAGGGTGAGCTTTGTGCCCGGTGACACTGGGGCTGGCACAGACGCTGGGCTGGCCTCAGGCCCCATGGGAGGGCTGGAACATCACAGGGGAGTGTAGGACCTGAGGACAAAAGGGGGACAGCAGCCCTGGGGGCCCCCTAAGTGGTGCCCACTGCCCTCCAGAAGCAGCCTGAGCACTGGGTTCCCTGCACCAGCCGTCTGTGTTTACCGTGTCCCCTCCCTGCCCTCTCCCTCCTTTCCTGGGCAAACAGGCGTGTACCAGCCTGGTTATTGCTTTGCTCCCGCAGCCCGACTGTTTGCTGGAAACAAAAGGGAACGTTTGTTTTCCCCCTCCCACTGGGTGTTTGTGCCTCACGTGCCCGGACTCTCTCCAGCAGGAGAGGTGCCATGGGATGAGGGGCTCACGCAGCAGCAGGAGCTGGGGGGGTCTAGAGCAGTGTCCCCTGCCACCACTGCAAGGCCAGGTCTGTGGCTGCTCTGTGCTGTCACTGAGAGCTCGTGGCAGCCCTGGCAGCTCACCAAAACTCTCCAGAAGGTTGGCTGAAGCCTCATGGGGTTCTGACATTGATTCTGATTTGAGAAAAAATGATGTTTTCATTAACAGGACAGGGGTGAAAGGGTCTGAGCCCCGCAGGGCTCTGGGAGAGCTGAGCTATGCTGGGTCTGCTCTCACTGTCAGGGTCTGATGAGGGACATGGCCCTGCCAGGGGCAGAGGAGCTGGATGGCTCTGGCATCCCCAGAGCTCGCTGTGAGGATGCTCTGTAACATGATGGCCACACGAAGAGGAGCCTGAGGTCATGGACAAGAGCCTCAGGGACAAGGTGACGAGTGCTGCACGCAGTGGGGGACAGGGCAGCTTGTCCCTGCTGCCCTCCCATCCTAGGGCAAACAGCTCAGCATCACTGGCAGTCACCTCCTGGCAAAGATGCTCCTCATCCTGCACACAGGCAGCCCCATTTTCCCTCCGGTGACCCATCCCATCTCCCATCCCCACAGCCCATCCCACTGTCCCTCTCAGCACAAGCATCACACTTACAGGTACTGCTGCCTTATTGCCACCCAGACTCTCAAGTTTTCTCCATCTCAGCCATACTTCTGGGCTTGGATTGGAGCAAATGCCATGGAGAAATTCTCCTTTCCCCCAGAAATTCTGAAGCCAGTGAGCAGTGGCAGAGCAACCAGGCACAGCTCACCCCACTGGGTGATCTCCCCACGAGGGAGATGCTGGAGCAGGAGAACAAAGGTGCAAGGAGGGACTGTGAGAAACTCATCAGAGAGACTGGGGGTCCCAACTGTGCCCACCCCCTCACCCTGGTGTTTTGGTGCTGGTACCCTCATTATCCTCCCCACCAATGGGATCAGATGTGTCCCTGTTCCACCACCCCCAGCACCTGGGGAGCCGTGGGGGCACATGGACATGGGGCCATGGGGTGAAGCAGATTCCCAGGTGGTTTTACATCTGCTCTTGACTACAGCAGAGCTGTCCTGTCCCAGAGGAACAGCTTTAAAGAGCCTCAGAATGGGGCAGTCAGTTGGTGTGGGGCAGTGCAGGCTCAGGAACGCTCCTGACCCGTGTCCCTCTTCCATCAGAGTGTTGGGAATGTGTTACTGGGGGGCGTCCCTGTGGGCCACGGACTGGAGGGGTGTTGGTAGTGTGTGATTTTTACACAGACTTGTCCAAAACACAGAGGGTTGAATGAAATATCTGGAAGGGGGAATGTAGGAAAAAAACCTCTCCTGGGTCCCAGTGGAATATTTGGACTCTGGTGAGGCACCTCCCGGGAGACATCTGCAAAGCACACACTCGTCTCCCAGGAAACTGTCTCACCCCTCTGTGAGTTCGGGCTGCAGAAGATAAATGTGCCATTCCCAAATTGTGTCCAGGGCTGCTGTCTGGCCCCACTTTGGTGACAGCCAGGGACCCTCACTGGCTGGGAGCTTCTGAAAAGAGGAAGGAAGAGGAGAATCTCAAAGAGGCAGCTTGGACAGTGATTCCGTGGGTTACTGAGCCAGCCCGAGGTCACTCCTGTGCCGCTGAGGTGTCACCTTGCCCCAGTGAACTCTGCTGTTGTCTTCAAGCAGCTCCGTGACAACGCCTGGACCTTGTGCAATGGCCACGAAAAACGAAACTAAAAATAGCTCCAGCTCCCTACAGAACACCTGGCTGCCAGCACCTGCCGGGAGCTGCGCTGCAAGGGCTCCCTCCTCCGAGCTGTGTGGGCACTGAGGGAACACCTCAGCCTGCTCCTTTCCTGCCCCAAGCCCTGCCTGGCCTCTGCTCATCCCTTGCTCAGCCATCTGGGGCACCTTGGAAGGCTCCTGGAGGATGCTGTGGGATGCTGGGCCATGTTAGGTGGGTGCTGGGGGATGTTGGGTTGTTGCTGGAGATTTTGGGGGGATGATGGAGGATGTTCAGGGGGTGTTGGGGGCTGTCAAGCTGCCCATCCTGGCCCCTGGCACAGTGTGGTTTTTGCCCAAGCCTTGCCAAGGTGCAGTGTCATCACTCCGTGAGCCTCATGTGGGGACTGGTGCCACCATCTCTCCTGCCTGACCCTTGCAGAGGGAGCTGGGGTCAGCACTGAGGAGCAAGTTCAAGTTATTGATCCTTCAGGTAACCCAGCCTGGTGCTTGGCTGGCCAAGCTGCCGTGCCCTGCCTCTGCTGCACCCCCATACCTGGGCACAGCACTGTGCCCCATTCAAACTGGACACAGCTCAGCTCTTTTGGGCATTTTTCCTCCACTGAGGAAGATACTTGGCTCATTTTAGATTTAGGGAAGTCGGCCAAGGCCAGAGCAGCCATGAACTCTGAGAATGTCACATGAACTTTTACAGATTCCCTGGAGCCCCTGCAGCCAGAGCACCTGAATCACACAGGAGTCCTGTGAGATCCCTGGGCTGTCAGTGAGCTCAGGCTGAACTCTTCTTCCTCTGCTGCAGCCAGGCTCTTCCAGCATCAGCCCAGGAACCTCTTCAAGGCCAGACCTCGAGCATTGCCCCTGTCTGCTCCTGAAGAATCCACCAAGAGCCAAAATCCTCCTTTTCTCATGGAAAATTTCCATATGATGCTCAAAACTCAGAGCGTTACTGAGAGCCAGAGAGCAGCACCTGGCTGCAGCAGCCGTGTGAGAAGGGAGAGACCCTGGGCACAGCTGAGCACAGCCAGGCCATGTCCCCAGTCTCTGGGACCATGACTGACCCTCACTGTCACACACACTGAGGAACAGCTCCAGTGCAGGAGTGATGAAAGGTTGTGCTTCCCTGAGCCCATTGATTTCCCACTGATTTGGGGGCACTCACTCTTCTGCCTCCCCCTCACAGAGTTTCTGCCTGCTCAGCTGTGGTGGCCAAGCAAGTGCCAGCTGAGCACTCTGGGGGCCCAGGGGCTGCCACCAGCAGAGATACACCTTTAGATTAGGGTGAGAAAAACCTCCCTCCTATGGGCCTTTGCAGACACATGTTAATATTTCTTAGGTTTTGTTGTTGTATTCGTTTGTTGAGTTTATGTTACCCTGTTCAGCCCCATTCACCATATCTGCAATCCTCCTAGAATGTTCTCCCTTCTCTTGAACCCCATTGGGTTAAATTTGCCGCAGTGTTGCACCCCTGTAACCCCATTAGTCCCCCAGTTCCTATTTACCCCTTTGCACCACTTTCCCCTACCCCTATTGGACCCTGACCCTCAGAAACCCTTCTTTATCTGCTATATAACCCTGGATCCTTGGCCCCCTTTTGGCTCTGGTCCCTGGAGCACATTCCAGGCTGTACCCACGATGCAGACAATAAACAGCTCTGGCATTTCCAGAGGGGACCCTTTCTCCTCACCTTTATCATCAGCCCTTTATTGGCAGAGTGCTCCAGGCCCTGAGAGCTCAGGCCACTCTCAGGGACACGATGCCACAGAGCACAGTGTGACTTTGAGTAGAGCAGGGGCCATCCCACCACCAAAACACCTGTCAGTGATGTCCCACATCCCACCATAAACCCCATGTCAGCAATACCTTGGAACACCACTGGAACCCCTGTCAGCACTTCCTGCCCAGCTGGGGCCACACACTCCCCTGGCAGGGGCACCCTCTGAGTCCCAGCACTCAGATTCCCTGCTCTGGCTTCAGTGGCAGTGTCTGTGCCAGTTCCCAGGGACACAGCAGGAGGGCCGTGTCCCCCAGAGCTCTGGGATGCCAGCCCATGGTCCCTCCTGGCTCAGGCAGGGGTGGACAGTGCCAGAGGTGGCAGTGGGGTCCCAGGAAGGGAGAAGTTGGGGTTTGCTGGCAGCCAGGGTTGAAGCGTCCTGGCCCTTGCACTGCCCTGGGCGGGATGGGGACACTCCTGGAGTTCCCCTGGTGTGGGGCAGCTCTGCAGCTCCAAGCCTGGCAGACATCGAGCCCCACAGGCTGCCTATATGACACAGGGCATGTCCCCAAAGGGAACCCCGTGGCCCTCCAGTCCCGCAGGCTGAGAAAGAGGTGCACGGAGGGATAACAGGTAGAGGAGCAGGAGTCCAGGACAAAGGAGAGGAGGTGGATTTGGGGACAGCAGGGGGAAACAGGGATGCAGGAGAAAGCTTATGGGTCTGGGGAGGAGTCACAGATACAGAGATCAGGAACTCCAGTTCTGTTCAAACTGCTGTCCCAAGGGGAAGCCAGAAGGAAAAGCAGCAACAAACCTTGGGAGAACTCAGCCAGCAGATCTGACCCCACAGTGTCACAAGAAGGGTCACTTGGAGTCACCAGTCCTTCCTCCTGCCAAGGGCAGCCCTGTCAGCCCCCCATTCCCAGGGGGGTGGTTTGGCCATTTGAGGGTGTCCCAAGCCCAGGCTGAGTGTGCAGGGGATGTGACACATCGTGCCAGACATGCCACACGAGGCCCAGGGCTGCACCTCAGGCCTCCTGAGTGCCGCCTGCTCCAGGGAGAGAGAGGAATATCTGCCATGGGAAAAGCTGAGCTGGGCAGGCCATGGCTGGTGCCAAGCTGTGGGCATCCCTCTCCTGGCTTGTTCTCAGGGGATCTGGGGGAATGCTTGG
>VZSR01002526.1:4621177-4632476 GCA_013398615.1 Brachypodius melanocephalos
ACCTGTCAATGCGGAGACGGCACACAATTCCCAGGATATCCACCTCCCCCGTGTCCTGCAGCTGCTGACACCCGATCCTGGTGGCGATGAAGCAGCCGGTGCGGCCAATGCCTGCGCTGCAGGACAGACACAGCCATGCTCAGCACCCACAGCATCCCTCCCCTGCCTACACTTGCATCTTGCTGAGCTGGATGCACTCCTGGACTGCTTTGCTGTGATTTCTTGCTAGAGGGACGCTGGGGTCCTGGCACCTGCTGCCTGACCAAGCTTCTTAGCCAGGCACTAAAAGGTGTGGGCTGGGGTCACTCTGCCATGGCAAGGAGCTCTTGCCGTGTTGCACAGCCTGGCTGAGGCTGCTCTGGGAGCACAAAACCAGTCTGTGCCCATCCTTGTGCACTGCAGGGGCCTCTGCAGCCCTGTCCCCTCCCAGCTGGGCTCTAACACCAGCACCAGCAGTGGTTTGCACAGCCTGCAGCAGTGCATGCTGCATGTTCCATGGGGACAACCAGGTGCTCTGCTCTACCGTCCCCAAATTCACTCTCAAGGAGAGAAAATAGGCAGAGGCCACCTCCTGCAGGAGGGCTGTCCTGAAACACAGGATGGCTCCACATCCAAGCCACAGGCCATGACTGGTGGCACAGGGAGCAGGAATCACAGAATTACAGAATGGGTCAGGTTCAAAGGGGCCAACCATGGGGTCACCTGGTTCCATCTCCCTGCTCAAGCAGGATTTTCCAGAGCTGGAGCTGTGGGTGTATGGTGGGGCTGGTGGCTGGGAGGGCAGACCCCTCCTGCTCCCAGCCTGCTGCACTCATGTGCAGGATGTGCCACCATCCTGCTGCCAACTGATAACCTTGCTGTGGGGTGGCTGTGCCCCAGAATTTCTGCACCACAGTGGGACCCGTGCATGAGGACTCACTTGGGATTTTCCCCTCAGGCATTTGCAGACCCTGAGGAGGAGCACAGACAGGGCTCAGGTGAGCTGCAGGCTCTTACCTGCAGTGCACCACGATGGGCCCTGAGCTGGCTGCAGTCTGCAGAGCCTCCTCCACCTTGGACACCAGGTGCAGCAGGGGTTTGGCTGACTCAGGTGTTTGCTGGTCTGGCCAGGAAGGGAAGAGGATGTGTTGGACCTTGCGACGCTCCTTTCCAAGCTTCTCCAGCGCAGAACAAAGAGAAATGTGGATGTGAGAGCACAAATGAAACAGGGAGTGCAGCTCAAGCAGAGGCCACACAGCCCGTACCCATCTCAGCCACTCTGCTCCTTAATCCCTCTTTGAGCCTCTGCCAGACATGAGGGAGAGACCCCTGGGCCAGAGACAATGGATGTGTCCCATCCCAGAAGATGAGAACAGATGCAGAGTGTTCCAATATTGTCACCAGGGTCCAGGCAAAGCAAGCAAGATCCTTTAGGCTGGTGTCAGCACAGAGTGACTACAGAGAGCCCATGGGGCAGAGCCCAACAACACAGTGCAAAAACACTGGGCTGGTGGTGCTGCTCTGCCCAGCTGACACCTTCTCCTCTGTACCCCAGGGCTGGGTCCTGCTCCCTCCCAGCCTCTCCAGGCTGGAGGGGCTCTGCCGACCCCTCCTCTGGAGGGGGGCTCCTGAGAATCATGAGCCATCCTCTTTCCTGTTACACAGCATTGCCATCTCACTAGAGATCCCAGGGCTGCCAGGGGCACTGCTGGGCCCCAGCGTGCTCCTCTCTGACCCCAGGAAGAGGCTCAGACCCACCTGGATGGAGAGATCCCGGACTGTGTACTCCACAGACTCGCTCACCCCCTGCACGTGGATGGTGAAGGGGCCATAGGTGCCCTCCTTCTCGGGCCAGTAGTGGACACATTTCTGGAGAACAAGGCAAGTTTGTGGCTCGAGGAGATGCTCGAGGCACCCACTGTACATTTTAACTGTGCTTGAGTCAGTGCTCTTGGGAGAGGGATCACCTTGGGGGCAGTAGGGGAGCAGGGAAGGTTCATGTAGAGTGATACAGAGGGAAAGCAAAGAAGGGATAGATCCCTATCCCTGCATCTGCTGCCCTGCACCCTCTTCCATGCCATGTCCTGGCTTCCAGGCCCCAGGGATGCATATCCCTGCTCAGCACAGGAAGCTTCCAGATGCAGCAGGACCCAGGGCACAGAGAGACTGTGAACTGGGAGAGAAGGGAGCAAGGACATGGCCAGGAAAGAGAGTTTCCAGTTCTCAGTTTGCCCAGGCAAGTGCTGTTGGCTCCCATTCCAGAAGCAGAGGACAGCAGTGCCCCTCTGGCCCCCCAGAGCTCTCTCCTGGGCTGGATCCCCTGGCTGAGAGCTCCCAGCTGTCCAGTGCTTCTGCCCTATCCCTGGGGGTTGCTCTAAACCCTTTATCGTATTACCCAGCTGGTAAAACGTGCCCAGAGCACACAGCTATGTGAGCAGGAAAACCTCTGCCAGACAGGGCCAAGGCTGCAGCCCTGGGCATCTCCTCCTCCACTTGTGGTTCATCAGGGAATCCTCTGAGAGGAAGGCACAGTAAATGGGTGCACAGAGCCCACACTTGGCCTCGCACAACCCTCCAGTCATCAACACCCCACTCCCCCTGTGCCCCCGGGTCAGTGGTACCTCCTTGCGCTCCTGGAGCTCGGTGATCATGACGATGAGAGGAGCCTGCTCCTGCCACACCATCTCCCAGAAGTCGGTGACAGTGTTCAGCATGGGTCCCTGCGTGGCAATGTACTCCCGGGGCCGCCCCGCGTAGCCCTGCCGAGCACACGGCCTGTCAGGGCACCGGGGGGACCTTGGGGACACTGGGGGCTGTCCCCAGGTCACTCCTGTCCTCATGGTGCTTTTCTCCTCCATGGTTTAGAGGCTGAGCCACACGTGCTGTTTCCTACTAAACCTGTCCTGAAAATGTTTTTTACTGATCTGCTGAGGAACCATTGGGTATCCTCCCCATCCCACTGGTCCCATCAGCCAGGAGCAAGCCCATGCAGCAGCCCTTGTACACCCAAGTTCCTGTAAGCATCCCCAGGCTATCAGTGTGACAATAAACCAGCATGATGGATGCCTTGGAGAGGCAAAGCTCACATAAGGGGCTGCGCTCCCCACTGTGGGCATTTCCACAGCAGGAATCCCTGTTTCACAGTTCTGAGCATCCTCTGTCTCCAGACACTTCTCCTAGTATAAAATTGCCAAAGGTTTTGAAAATCCAGCCTTTCCAGCAATCTGTTAATGGTTTGGTCTCATAAGAAGTTGCGCTGGCCCAGGTAAGGGACAGGAATGTTTTCAGGAACATTTTGCAGAGCCCTATTTTCATGCCTCGAGATTGTTTCTTTTTCCTAAGGAAATATGATTTTCCATTCAGGAGACCTGGAGGTGTCAACCTTGGGAATTCCTCCTTCTCCCCACACCCATGCTCAAAAATGTTTCATGGAACATCACCAGCAGGAAGAGCATCAGTCCTGGGTGGGGTTGATGTGATCAAACACCTGCAGAGCCCTCCCAGGTTCCTGTGCCTCCCAGGTATGCCCAGGCAGGCTGGGTTGCCAGTTTTCTGATGTGCCCACAAATTCCTGCACCTCTACACCTTTGGAGAGGTAAGGGGATGGAAAGGGTCAGGAAACACCAGCTGCACACAGGGGTGTGTGGGCACAGGTGTGCTCAGTGTGCAGGTGTGTGTGCCACAGGGACGGGCAATGCTTGTGCATTGTCAGCAGTCAGGTCAGACAGAGGGGATGCCACCACGCCCCGGGGTGTAGGGACAGAGTGCCAGTGTCACCTGATGTGCTGCTGCACGCTGCCAGGCTGCCTTGGGAAGTCAAAGTTCTTCTGCTGCCCATGGTCAAACTGCCCTTGGACCTCCCAGCAGCTCTGGGCACAATGCTGTGGTCTCAAAGGAGCTTTGACTCTCCCTGCCAGGTGCTGGTTGCTGCTGTCTCAGTCACAAGTACCATCAGATAAGAAATTCTCCTAACTGCTCACACCCTCCAAGCATCTCCCAGGGGTTTGTCTGTCACCCCAGACAGCACTTTATGGGGGCTACTTTTCTAAGTCCTGCTTTCCCTCACTGCCAAGCACTCACAGCATCCATGGCTCCACCTCTGCTTCCCAGTGCCCTGGGCAGTCCCAAGGGAAGGGTGCTGCAGTGGGATGAGTTGCTCAGCAAGAAGCCTGCCCACCAGGCAAAGCTGGCACCTGGCTCACACTAGATCCCATCCTGGGAGAGACTGCAGCCTGGAAAGGTTTGCACAGGGATGGATAGCAAAACCAAGTTGCCTGAGCAATGTCCTAGGGTCTGGGGATTTCTCAGTCTCTGGAAAGGAACCCCACCGGGTGACAAAAATAAGCCACACCCCATCTTCATTAGCTCTCTTCCTGGGAAATCGGAACAAGCTCCCTGAGCAGAGAGGAAATCCCAGGATGTGTGGGGTTTGAGGATCTCTGAGCTGCCATGATCTGCTGACTCAGCTTGCCTCCCATGGCTTTGCCAGACAATGGGCCAGGGTGTGAGGAGGAAATGGAGAAGCCACTGCGAGGAGCCTTTTGGGGTGCTTAATCTGCCCAGGAGCTGAGAGCAGCTCCCTCATGAGACTCTCCCACCAACAGGAACAGTGTATCTGCCCTGTGCAGATGGAGCCACATCTCTCCATCTGCAAAAGGGGTGGCAAGTCTCCTGTCCCAGGGCAGCCACAGGAGAGCAGGTGACAGTGCCCCAGCATGTGTGACCCAGTGTGGCACCTGCAGCCCATGCCTTGTGAGCCCTGGGCTGCAGGCTCTGGAGGACACTCACTGTGATGTAGTTGGCATTTATGTAGCTGTCTTCCTCCTGGCTCCCAGCCCTCCTGAGGCAGACCCGGCTCTCAGGATCTGAAAGATGTCACAGGTGTTACCTGGCAGGACTGATCCTGCCCATCCTCCCTGCCTCGACCTCAGGGGCTGGAGGCTGTCCTCCTGCTCCATGCCATGCTCAGAGCTGTCTGCACCCTCCCTCAAGCCTGTTCTTGTCCCACTTCCCTGGCAGGGCACACCCCAAACCTGCAGGTGCCATAGTGAGCAGTGGGGTAGCTCACCTGCAGTGATCCCCCAGGACATCCCCACAGAATCTGACTGGAGCCCAGCTGAGTCCTTCCAGAACATCCTCAGCCTTTACACTCTTAGGGCCACACCCTTGGGACATGTAAGGTCCCCACGAGTGCTGCACACTGGGTAGGGCACCCCAGGGAGCAGCTCCCCGTGTACCCCCCCCAGCAGTGTGTGCACCCCCTGGAACACAGCACCCAGCTCCTGCAACACAGCATGGCAGGAACAGCAACAGCACCCAGGGGTGCCCACCCCAGTGCCAGGGCTGCTCTGAGTCATCTCTCACCCACAGGCAAACACGGGCAAATGGAGACAAAGGGACACAGTGGTACCTACTGGGGAGAATGGTTTTGTATCTGTCCTTGAAAGCACGTCCAGGGATTTCCAGCTCCTCTGGACTGACGAAGTTGGGTGGGATTTTCTGCAGGGGGAGAAAACAGCCATGAGGAAAAGCCCATCACTACCACTTGTGTCCCCTGGTGGTGGCAGACCTGGTTGCCCTGCAGGGCAGAGCTGACCCAGGGGCATCACCAGAGATGCCAGCTCCTGGCATGAGTCCTGTCTTTATTGCAGTTGTGGTGAGACTCCTTCCAGAGAGGCAACCCTGGGAGAAGAACATGGGATGGGAGCCTTTTGGGGTGTAGGGTTTTCGAGGCACCCCAATAGGATATGTGTGCACCAAGGAGCAGGGGGCACCTGGGCACCCCTTCCCCTGTTTGCCCACACCACCTGCCCTCCCACTGGGGCTGTGGGGCACAGCTGGGCTCAGAGCCTGCCAGTCCCACCATTGCCAGCCCCTGCCACCCTTCCTGTGAAGAGGGAGAGGGAATCATCGAACCGAAAACTCCTGCTGGAGCTGTGCCAGGCTCTGGGCGTGCTGCTGGAGCTCCTGTTTCCTCAGCACGTGGCTGGATGTCCTCAGAAACTTCAGCGTGATGTCCCGTGGCGTGCAGACAGGCTGGATGGGCTCCACATTCCCTAGAGAGCTCATGTCCAGCACTAGTGATACATTGGAGCCCCTCCTGAAAGGCAAAGGGGTCCCTGGCTGACCTACTGCCACCCCAGGACAGAAGGACAGCCCATCCCACCCTATCATCAGTTAAAACCACCCCACGCTGAGCAAGAGCCAGGTGGAGACCCCAGTAGAGGGGGAGGTTGATGAACAAGGAACTAGCTGATCATTTTGCCTTTTTGCTGGGATGGACAGTGTTGAGATTTGTCCTGGGCTGGCTGGGGGCCAGGGCTGCCTCCATGCTCACACCTGGCACCTGCACAGGCTGGCAGGCAGAGGGCTGGCAGGAAGCAATGTCAGGGGAGCTCTGGGGATGAGCAGTGCCATGGGTACCCTGGCCAGGGCTAAGGCACACTCACCTCTCCTGGAGACGCACGTGCTTCTTGGCAGAGGGACTGGGCTTGTCCTGCTTGTCCATGTCCACTGCAGCTGCCTGGGCTGCCAGGCTGCCCCTATGAACTCTGGAGCACACCAAGCAGGCTTGGACCATGCTGCAGCAACCACAGAGCCCTCGTCCTGAAGCACAGCAGGGGCACACAGGGGGCCCTCAGCTCCTGGGAAATCATGGAGCCATCAGAGGAAAAGCAGCTGGAAAAGAAGAGTCAGATCTGAGAGATACCACAAGGCTGGGTGGAGCCCCTGACAGACAGCCTGCAAGGGACAGGTTTTAAGTCCTCAGTAGTCCTGGCAGCAGGACCCCCAGCCCCTGTATCCAGGCAGATGGAAAGCTCCCAGTACATTCACCCTGGGGGATGCCTGCAGCTTTGCAGCCCACACAGGAACCACTGGTGACCCTGGGCATGCCACTAAGGGCAACCTGTCTCCCCTGAGCGAAGGACACCCACTCTGTGGTGGCAGGGCACGAGCTGGTTTGGGGCAGCCTCAGATGCTCTCCACCTCCATGGAAGCACATGCCCTGTGTTTCCAGCCCTTCCCTATCACATCCCCCTGCTTCATCCTGGGGACACAGTGGGGCAGAGTGAGAGCTGGAACACCTGAGCACAGCAGTGTTCAGCAGGTGACAAGAGGTGGCTGTAGCCACTGCACAGAGTCTGGCCATCTCCTGCTGCAGGGAGACACAGACCAGGCTTCCTCAACAGCCTCATGGCTCTGGCAAGGGAGGGATGGCCCTGGGACAGCCTCCTCCATCCTGCAGGTCACAGCAACTGTAAAGAGGAAACTGCTTTATCTGGGCGGCTGAGCAAAAGGCGATGGGGCAGCCCAGCTGGGGAAGGTGCCAGACACCCTCCATCGCCAGGAATGGGTCAGCCCCTGGCAGGGCCAGGGAGATGCAGGTGATGCCGATTCACCTCTGGGCACAGCAGACAGCACCCTGGGATCCTGAGCTTTCTTCTCATCCCCACCTTCCTCCATGAGGAGGAGACAGATCCACAGAGACAGGGAACGATGCAGAGTCAGAGCTCTTGGTCGGCGAAGAGTGGGATCCCAGGCAGCCCATCTGCTCAGGGAGGTCTTGTCAAGAGCCGGGGTCCACATGGTGGTTGGGAACACAGCCAGGGCAGGAGCTGCTCCCCAGGATTCCCGGCTGCCCAGTGGCATTTCTGGGAGTGGCAATGCCACCACCGCCACTCACACCATCCCCACGCCCCATGCAGGGTGCTCTCCATCCAGGCAGGACCAGAGCAGCTGCTCAGCAGGAGCAGTACCAGGAGAGATCCTGAGCAGAGACAGCCCTGGCTCCCATTCCAGCAGCTGTCCGGCCAGCAAACACCTGGGAGATGCCCTGGCTAGCCGAGGGGCCCAGGGAAGTACCTCAGGGGGAGTGCTCACATCACCTGCCCAGCATCCCAGCCCTGCCCGGGGCTGCCCTTCCACATGCACATGCCCACGGCCCCCGGGCACAGGCGCGGCGCTGCCCGGCGGGTGCCCTGTGCAGCGGGCAGCGTGGCCGGGCCGGGGGCTGCCTACCTGCCGCCCTTGGGCTGTCGGTCCCGCCTCAGGCCCCGCGCGTGTCGGTCTGACACCACGGTTTGAAAGTGTTCAGGAAGCTGCTTATCAAAGGAGCTGCTGCCTCTGCTGCTTCCTCTCCCTCCTTCTCCCCCACCCCGAGTGCCGCCCACGCACATACCGGCCACATCTCTGCGGCTCGGCTCTGCCGGGCCGCCCGCACGCCCAGCCCTGCTCCCCACACTCCAACCTTCGTCCTGCACCCGTGGGCACGGCCTGGCCTCCCCCAGAACCTTGGAGCGGCTCCACAGGCCCCTCCGATGGGGCTGCTGGGGTGTGCTTGGTGGCCTCGGTGCCAAGCCATGGCCAGCACTGGTGCCACCCACGGGGCAAGAGCCAGCCAGGGCCGCTGGCAGGAGGCTGGGACCGCATGCTTCACATGGCACAGCGGTGCTGCTCTGGGGAACCACAGCCCTCCTGCCCCACAGGAGGCCAGAATGAATCCTCCCACGCCTGCTGTCCTGCCCAGGCCGTGCCTCGGCTGTTCCCCATCCCGCTGTGCAGTGTGCTCAGAGCCACCCACCCTCAGTGCCTGCCTGTGTGCAGTGTGCTCCCTGTGGCTCCTCACTGTCCCCCAACCCCTCTCCAGAGGGGAACAGCCCTCTGCACTCACAACCATCCCTGGGTACCTCAGGGTAAGATGGGTAGGCACCTCCTCCCCAGCAGAGAAGAGCAGGGCTGTATTTGGGGACCAAAGTCTGTGGGGCCTGGCTCAGGTAGGCCAGATCTGCCCTTGGGGCACTGCACATCCTTCCTGCTGCATCCCCACTGCTCTTCCTGTTTGCTCTTGCCCAGGCTCTGCACGCTTCCTTCCTCCTCAGCCCCCACCCCGCTGTGCTGCAGCAGCTCCTGCTGCACCCCAACAGCAACACAGACCCCAAATACCTCTCCTGTGTCTGCCTCGTGGGCTGCTCTGGCTGGAGCCACCCCAGGCCAGCTCACTGAGGTGACTGTGCTGTCCCTGTGCTGTGCCAGCACCGCCACTCACCTTGCTGGAGACCTGTGCACAGCTGTGTGTTTGCAGGTGTGCCAGAACAGCTTCCATGGGACACCCTACCAGTGCCACCCTCTGCCCAAGGGCTAGGAGATCAGAGAGCTCAAAGTCCACAGCAAAGTGCTGGGCTTGGCCAGCAGCAGAACAGCCTTATCCTGGAGAAAAGGCCACCAGCACCCGTGTCTTACCTGCAGATCCTAGAGTGGCCAGAGGATAGACTGAGGAATTGTTCCTTGCCCTATGTGGGATGAAAGAACACATCTGTAAGGCCTAGAGGCAGCCCCACTACACAGTGCCCTTCCTTCCCACCTGTCCCTGACAGGACTCAGGAATTCCTGGGATGACCAGCACTGCAGGACTTAACAAGGTGTCTGCATAAACTTGCTCCCAGCAGGAACCAGGGTAAAGAAACAGGGTTCTGTGCTGGACCAACAGGCTGTCAGACACGCAGAGGCTTCCTGAGTCTGGGACTGTATCTGCCTTCTAAGTGTGGTGGGCACTTGTCCCATCTGGGTGTCTTTGAGCTTAAGGGGTTCCTGAGGATAGAGCCAAGATGCAAACCCCTGGAGCTGCTTTTCCTGCCTTTTGCTGGCCTGATCTTGCTGCCTCCTCTCTGTTCTGTTCCTCTGCCACTCGTGGACAAGCAAGGGACAAGCTCAAAGTGGCGTTAGGGCAGATACCACAGGGCCACCAACACATGGAAGTCACCATGTGAATGTGTCAGTGACATCTGTGTGCCCACATTCCCTCCCAACCTCCCCAGCTGCCAGGCACCTGTGACAGGAAGGATGGAGACAGCTGGACCCTCACAGACCTCACAGGATCCAGGGAACATCCACAGATCTGTCAGCACCTCAAAGGAGCAAAGCAATGGAGCTGTGACAGCTGGGCTGTCCAGGGACCCTTGCTGGACCCAGGAGGCACCACAGCACATCCTGATCCTCTGCACAGTGAGCAGGAGACCCAGGACAGAACTGGCCTTTAGGAGCCAGATTTTGGCTGGTTTTCCCCATAGGGAATGGGAACCTTTTACCAACACATCATTTTATGTAAGACACAAACTCCAGCTGCAAAGGGGGTATGGAACAAAGGTTTTTATGGAGGCCAGGAGCTCCCTGTGTGCTGCTCGTTTAGTGAACTGTGGCCCAGTGTGACCTAAGAGATTTGATGGGCATTTCAAAGGATTTCAGCAGTGAGTCCCTTCATCCTCCTGCCAGGTTTTGCCTTGGTCATGAAATGTCCCTGGATGCTACAGGAAAGATGCTGATGCACTTCCTTTGCAAAATGGCTTATTTGGTTCCACTCGAACTCGGTGATGACAAAGGACCCCACTCAGGGTAAAAAGAGGAAGCTGAGATGCTGGGATGCAGTGTATCCTGTGCCTCTGAAACATCACAACACCAAGGTACTCATGCTCAGGGATGTCCCCAGAAAAGTCTTGCAGCACTTTCCCTCTGCTGCTCACAGACCTTCCTGTGCTGCTGGCTTGGCTCTGCCAGTCCCACACCTGCCTGTGCTGGCTGTAGCTAAGCAGGACACCCAGGATATAGCCTCTGGAAACTACACCTAGCCCCCTTGGGCTTTTCCTTATGCAGGAAACTCTTCTCGAGACTGAAGGGACTGTCCTGGCCATGGTGACTCACCCAGAACAGCAGGAACATAGTAGGGATGTTGTGTAGGCATGTGCCATGGTCCAGGCTCCTAGGAGCAGAAAAGTTTGCACTGCTGAGATGTCCTGACCCTTACATACCTCTGATGGTGTACAACTGGACCCCAGTGTGGCAGGCTTCCATCTGCCAGCATGGCTGCTCTTCCTCCCTTCTGCCAAAGCACCAGCCTGCTGAGATGTTTTTGAAGGGAGAGCATGGGAGAGGATCTGTGAAGATCCACAGCAGAAAAACGAAGGTGCTGGTGGAAAATGAGGCATGAGCTGGTAGAGATAGACTGGATGTGAGAGAGACCAGGAGCAGATGGAGTCAGAACACACTGCTTGACCCAGGGCATTTTTTGGCTCTGTGCCACCTGGGCAGCAAGCTGTCCCCCCGTGTTGGGTTGCAATGCAAGATGTAACCAAAAGTATGTATTCTATTATCATCTGTGGAAATTGGTGAGGGAGGTGTTTTCTTTATCTCTTTCATGACCCATTCCTTGTGACTCTGCAGGGGAAGGGGCAGGTGTCTTCTGTTAATGGCCCAGCTGTTAAAACCATGTGGGGCAGTGTTCTTGATCTCTTCCATGACCCATCCTCCCTCCAGGGCATATCTGCTG
>VZSR01002526.1:4640792-4669983 GCA_013398615.1 Brachypodius melanocephalos
CCTTGGAGCAGCGGCTGGAAGGGCAGAGGCGGCCACACCCGGCGTGGCAAACCAAATGTAACGCCACGGCATCCTAGCAGAGCCGCAGGATGTTCCAGCAGGCAGGGGATTCTGAGTTAAAGTGTAGCGAAAAGTCCCATAGCAGCAGCAGAAAACAGCGGGACTGGGCTGGGCAGGCCCGGAGATGTGCCTTCCAAGCATGGGTTGGGTCCTGGGTTTTTCCCCTGAGGCACCCCAGTAAATGGTGAGAGCCCTTTGCCAGTGAGGTTGGGTGTTAATAAGGTCCCAGTTCAACTGTTCTTACAAGCAAAGTCTCACCCACAGTAAGGAAGAAGCTGAGAGGAAAGCCAATGTATTTACAAAAAAATTGATGGGTGAAGGGATTGGTGTTAACATCTTTGAAATGGGTCTTAATATCTCTCCTAACTTTGGGCAGCAGGTTTGTTGCAGAGCCCAGCCAGCTTGGCTCCTGAAACAGACAAGTGTCCGCACAAGCCTGAATTTTGGGGTAAAATAATGGCTTCAAGGGGGGACATGTGGTAGGTGGTTTGGGAAGGCTGAACCTTCCTGGTGCCTCAGTGAATGGGGAAAGAAGAGGGCAAGTGTGCCCGGAGTTTAGGACAAAAGGAGGCTGCGCCCTCCAAAACTTGGAGAGATAAAACCCTGCGGGCATGTGCCCTGGTGGACTCTCTCTATTTGAATAAAGTTACAGGACTCCTCTGTCTCCTTCTTGGACGTAAACCTCTGGCATTTGTGGATTTTCCTGACAAAGCAGTACAGGGCTTAACTCTGGTGGCAGTGAATTCTACCCGCAGTAGGAGCAACTCGACCATTCTCCCCAGATCCAAGAGTGAGTGAGAGGGCAAGGAGCTTAGGCCAGTCCCTCACCCCCCAGCCAAAATCTCAGGGTATCTCTGTCGTTCCCAAGAGACAACCCCTCAGCTAAGAAAGTAGCCAGCTGCACCCTTTCCCCTACCTTGGCCACTTCTGTTGTCTCTGTGAAGTACTGGTTGTTATCATCTCTTAAGCAACAGATAGAACAAAATTCCCCGAGAGAAAGAAAAAAAAAAAAAGGAAAAATCCTAACCTCCAGCACTCCTGCTGCAGGTCTCTGGCAAAGGTCGCAGCTGATCTTTTGCAATGTCTTCCTCTGCCAGATGCCAAGCAGCAGAACTTGCCTTCCGGACAGGGATCTGCTCTGGGACCAGGCTCTGTGCAGGCAAGTCCTCTGCCCCAGAGGTGCTGGAAGAGCTCCTTAGAAAACAGGAAACCACTCAACCAGAAGAAGCAGTGAAACATTCCCTTATGCTGCGATGTTTGTTGTTTTAGGCTCTCCCAGCCAAGTGGCTCAAGCCGAACTGCAGCACGGCTGATCCCTCTGAGCCTTGGGGCCGTTCCTCCAGGCCTTGCAGTGAGCCCAGCCTGACCCAACCCAGCCACCACCCACGAGAGATGCAGGACAGCGTGGCTTTGCAGCCCACACGTCAAATGTGCTGCTAATGAGAGCCCAGGAGGAGATGAGGAGGCTCAGAAAAGCTTGATGCCTCACTGTTACCAGCCTGCTCTCCCTCCCCTCCAGCAGCAGAGCATCTCTGCTTCCCGGTGTGTGGATGGTAAACTGAGGCAAGGCAGGTGTGTTCCAGCTCAGATGTGAAAACAGCTTCTGCCAGCGCTTGGGGTAGAGACCAGCACTCCAAGCCTGGCATCTGGGCAAGTCTCCAGGCCTTACAGATGCACCATGCCCCTAAACCCTCAAATCAGGATGTCCAATTCAATGGACACTTTGTTGGGGACTCCTGGAGAGACAAGGCTGAGCTCTGTCTCACTCTGGAAGACCCAGTGAATGGTCCCACTGATCCTAGTCAAGCAGCAGAGGCTGTGGCTGAAAGGACAGACAAAATTGTCAGCAGGCAACAGTGGAGGGTGCAGATCCTGCAGCCCTCTGCGACGCCTCACCCATGCTCCAGAACTGCAGCAGCCTCCAGGCAAGGCTGAGCCTGTGCCAGCAGAGCCTTTGGCAATCAATGGCTGTGGGACCTGTGCCTGTGGCCAAGATATGTCCCAAGAAGCAGCTCCTGCTGGGATGTGTGGCTGCCCACAGCAGCACCCTGGGGAGCAGCCAGGCTGTGCCAGTCTCAAACGTGCCTCAGCCTGAGGAGGTGGTGTTGGGGCTCCCTCCAGCTGGGCTGGGGGAGTAGAACCCAGAGGGAGTCCCCCAGCTGCTCCTGTGAAGAAGCAGAGCTGCTTGTGCGGGGGGCTGGATGCAAAAAGCACCAGACACTGCTGACAGTGTTGTGTTTGGCTTCAGGAGCCACAGGAGATGCCAGGGAGAAGCTGAGGAGCTGCATAAGCAGGCATTGCCAAGGCTGCAGCCACACCGCAAGGACAGGAGCAATCCTGGGTGCCACACTGCAGCTTCCCAGGACCGCTGCAGTGCAAAGGCCTGTCCCCATGCCCTGGGACACTCAAAGGTGTCACAGCTACAGGAATGGGTGTGAAAAGCCTCAGTCCAGGACTTGCTGCTGGATACAGTGGTGGTGGTGGCATTGGTGGGGGCACTGGTGGGGGCATTGGTGTTGGCAGTGGCACAGGCCAGGGCACAGGGGAGAGGGACAGCAGCTGGGCAGTAAGAAGGGACAAGGCCCTGCCTGTGACCTGAGCTGCCAGACAGATCTCCTTCCTACCCTGTGACATGAAAGATGGGCAGGCTTTGTGTTTACTCCTCTGAAAAAGAAACCTTCCTCCTGAAAACAAAACCTTTTGTGTGCAAATGCAGCTGTCTGCAGGTTTGTTTTTATACAGGAAACTTTGAACCAGAGGCTGGGGCTGGTTTCGTTTTGACTTGGGATTTTCAGCTCATGGCAATATTTGGAAACTGAGCTACTTTCCAAATTTGAAGGCTGAGTTTTCACATCACTGCAGAGTGTGGCAGCAGTGTCCAGGGCTTCCTGTTGCTGTCCCTCTCCCTTGTCTGCAGAAAGCTTAGCCCAGCTGAGGTGGCAATGGGTACCCTTTGGGGGAAGGCTGAATACCTTGAGTGGCAGCTGAAATGTGTGACCCTCCTTTGAGGGACTGGCAAGGCTTGGGTGCAGAACTCCTCCACCATGCACTGCACAGTGTGCAGGAACCCACTGCTCCCATGTGAGACTAAGCTGGGCTCATCCTGCCAGCCCCTGGCAAGGGGATGGGACCTGTGAGGTCCAGACCTTGCCCATAGCCGGGACTGGAGGAGACAGGAGTCCTCACACTCAGTGCCATGGCTATTGCACCTCCTCCCGCTGCATCCACCAAGATGGGAGTAGGAGACCTGCTTGGAACCTGCTCCCAGCTGTCCCCCAGACCCACTGGCAAGACCCTTCTCCTTGTCCCCAGGAATCAGCTGGCCCCTGTTCACCAGGGTGAGGAAAAGTGCCATTCTGGACAAGCTCTTGGAATGCTCTGCACCTCCTGAGCCAAGGTACCATCTCCTCTCCATCCCCTCTGATGAGGGAGAAGTATCAGGATGCCTTTGCTCCAGGACGGTGCCTGGTCTGATGGGGCTCCAGGCAGGAAAGCCTTTGGCAATCACAACCCACACACACCTTCAGGGCTCGATGGCTGTGCTGACTTCATCACTGTCCTGAGGCTCTCCTCATTCCACTTTGCAGCAGCAGCACAAGGGGATGCTCAGCATGACCAGGTGTCTCCAGCACCTGCCTGAAACCACAGCACGTGGGACAAACTCTGGCAAAGTGCAGGGAGGAGTGGCCATGCCCAACCCGCAGCGTTGGCACACAGCTCCTGCCCCCGGAGTGCAGACCCTTGCCCTCAAGGGGCCACAGGAGACACCCTTGTCCAGCTGATCCCTCCTTCCCAGCATCCTGCAGCTGAGAGCTGGGCGAGCCCAGGCGGGCCTTCCCGCCGGTCCAGCCCAGACTTGAACGTCAGGGCCATGCACTAGCAGAGTAAACGGGTGAGTGTGAGCGTGCCAAGTTGACACTGCACACGCCAGGCGCGCAGGAACGGGCTGTGGACCACGCCAGGGACACCCACCAGCTGAGGTACGGGTCCCATTCCTTGTCCCCCTCCCTTTCCCCAGATGCCTGGTCAAAGCCAGGATGTGTACAGTGGGGAAAGGAGCACGGAGCCTCCTGCGCCCTGGCACGGTGCAGGCAAATGTGATGCCACAGCCCCGGGGGCCGGCAGGGGATGGGCAGCCTCTGAGCACAGCCATGCCAGGAGCAGAGCCTGGCACTCAATGGCTGTGCCTGTGCAGGGGGAATCTAGTGCCTGGGCCCCTCGCCATGGTGTGGCACAAGTGGGCACTGGAAGCTGCTTCATGGCTATTTCTTGGCTCTGTGTGCATGGCATCCTCGCAGCATCAGGCACCCTCGCTGCCAGCCTGTGCTGGCACTGCATCACAGGGTGGGAGCAGAGCGCTACAGGATTCCACAGGCTGTTGGCAACGGGGTGGGTGATTTTGGAGCCAGGTGCTGCCCCAGCGCTACTTGCAGAAGGTGTGGGGCCGGCTCTATCCAGGCTGCTCTCAGCCCTCCCCAGTGAGTGCCTGGCCCGGGAAAGCGGAGCCTGCTCAGCCCCAGGGGCGGCACCCACGCCCCGGGGATGCAGAGCAGGTCTGCCCGGCTCTGCCGGCTTTGGGCGTGCTCTGAGTCACCGCAGCCCTGCGCTCCCAGCTCTGCAAGGCGCCTGGCTCGCACCCGCAGGCATCCCGGGCTCAGCTGCCAGGGCTTCAGCAGCGGTTGCGGGGAGCGAAAAGCATCACCCAGGTGATGGTAACAGAGTCATTCCTGACGGTAACAGAGTCATTCCTGCCACTCCTCGCTGTCCCCCAGCCTGGACAGCGTGGCTGTGCCCTGCCCTGCAGAGGGGTGACATCCCCCACTGCCTGCCTGCCCTCCCGCCTCCGCAAAATGGGAAGAGCTCCAAGGTATCAAAGCGTGGGTCAGGAGGCGGCAGCGGCGCTGGCAGGGCTCCATGTGGGAATGATTAAACACTTGCCAGGGGTTGGAGAAGGAGCATCCCAGTGCTCTAAGGTTTAGGGTTGGAGAACCATGGCGTGTGAACCTTGCAAAGCAAGAGGTCCCATTGGCACCTGCATCCTCTGCAGGTTCTGCCCTGGGAGCAGCCTGTTCCTCTTGTTCCTCCCTCACAGCCCTGGGCAGCACTCAGCACCTCAGAGTAGTAGCGGGGAGAAATTGTGGCCTGGGGCAGTTCACAGTGCTGGTGGGCACTGGGAGGGACTGAGGGACAGGGACCAAGGGGTTGGTGTTGGCCTGAAGCAGGATATGGGTCCCAGAGCTATTCCCAGCCCAATCCCAGTGGCATTAGTAGCCCATATCATGGGGGCCCTGGGTGTATGTTGTTGTAGGATGCCAGGTTGGATGCACAGAATCCTGCCCAGGGAGGGATGGCACAGCTCTCACAGAGACAGCAGGGCTGCATGTCCAGACAGTGGTAGAGGCTCCTCTGTGCAATGCCAGCATTGTCCACAGCACCAGGTCATGGCTGTACCCTCTGAGTGACAAGTTGGGTCCCTGTGAGAGCGTCCTCAGCTGTCTGTTCTGCTGTCCACCCTGCCCATGCTCACCCCAGCAGGTGCTTCCCAGGGAGGCCTTGACTCCCACCAGGTGTGCAGGACCATGCTCAAGTCCAGGAGATGCCTTAGCAGGGACAAACCCAATGCTGCCAGCCCCATGCCCAGGATACCTGGAGAGGAGGCCACTGCATGGAGCACAAGGTGTGTGGAACCTGCTCTGCTCAGGGGTTGGCTCTGCTTGGGAGGACAGCCCAGAGCCTTTGCCAGGCAGGGCCTTCGCCACTGCACTGTGCCTCTTGTCCCTCACCTCAGCATAAGCAAGACCTGACACCACAGTGACAGGCATGCTGTCGGGGGTCCTCTTTCCCATCTCTGCTCCTGGGTGATCCCCCGGGAGCACAAGGCATGAGCAGTGCCATGCTGAGGCTCTGTCCCTTGCCAGAGGTGGTGGCTTGGCTGCACGGCCCCTGCCCCCTCCCAGCTCTGCAGCCATCCCGGGGGGGTGGCAGGGCGTCCCCATCCCCCTGCGCCTTGCGGTAGCATTCTCTGCTTCGCGGAAAATGTGATGACTCGGCAGCCCCTGAGTTTCCAGGCCTGGTTCCAGCTGCTGGGTGGAGAAACTTGTGCAGTTGTCTTTAGGTTTGGCACAGCCGAAGGCTTCACAGTCAGGGGAGACTGGAGGGGAGATCTGGTATCCCCAGCTGAAGGAGGGCTCTCTCCCTCTGTGTCCCTACCTGAGGTGGCACAGTATCACTGAGGTGGCCACGGGGAAGGCAGGGCTGGCACAGGATGAGCAGCCTCTGTCCCGTGTGGAGACTGCTGAGCCCTGCGGCGCCAGGGATGGGGCCCGGGCTTGGCTCCCAGCAGTGCTTTGGGCTGTTTCCACTGCAGCCACAGCCCAAACTCCCTGAGCTGAGGGAGCACAGCCACTGGGATCTGAGGTTAAATAAGTGGGGCTGGTATACACACGTGTCCGCATGGCAGGGGGTGACAGCTCACTGTCACCAGGATATGCAGAAGCTGGGAAAGCTGCTGGCACATCTCCTGGTCCATGCTCAGAGGCCAGTCCCATCCTGGTGGGCAGCAAATCATCTCCCAAGCCCGTCCTCATGCTGAGTGAGGTTACCTCTCCTCCTGGCTGGGGAGGTGCAGGGCAGTGGCACAGCATGGCAGCAAGATCCGAGGGAACAATACTGTGTTCCAGAAGTCCCTGCTTGGCTGCCCAGCTCAGAGACCAGAGCAGGTAGAATAGACCCTTCACTCCTTGGGCAAGCCAGTGTCCAGAGCAACAGCCTCAGTGGGGAGTTGTGCCCCTGTGCAGGGCTGCAGCAGCAAAGGTTGTGGCTGGAGGTGGAGCTGGCTGGCTTTGCAGAGGCTGGTGCAGGGGCACTGAGGCTGTGCCCAGGCAGGTGCAGTAAGCATGCACAGACTCGGATTCTCTCCAGCTGAGCCGGGCAGGCACAACCCAGCTGGAGTGTCCCAGGACTCCAGGGGCTGGGTTTGTCCTCTTGTTGACCTGGAGCTGCTCTTTGGTATGCTTTGAAGCTGCAGGAGCCCCACCTTGACTCTAGCCTGGGAAAATCCCCTGTCCACGCCACTACTGCAGGGGACACTGCCTTTGACCCTGGGGCATGCAACATCTTTTTCCAGGGTTTTCCTTCAAAATCAAGGGTCACTCCTGTCCCATGTTCCTGGATCACAATTCTCAGCCAAGCAAGGCCCTCCATCCTCACCTCCAGCCCCTGTTTCATCAGCCAGGGGCCCCTCGAATTCAGCTCTTCCATCACTTGCCACACTCCAGGGACACCACAGTCTCTAGCACTGCTTGCACTGTCTCTATCCCAGCCACCCTCCAGGTGACCCTGCAGGCTGCTCATGGCAGCAAACAACCCCATGCTCCCCATCCACAGTGTGGTCACCTGTGCTGGCAGCCTGCACCCCACAATGGACCTGCGTGGAGACATCCACTGAAAGCCCCTTTGCAAATGTGTTTTGGGGACCAGCCAGCTGTAACCTCCTTGATCCTGCCCTGGGCCCCAGGGTAAACCTGGCAAACCCTCTCTGCAGCGAGGAGCTCCAGCCTCCTCCCAGCCAGCTGCAGCTGCCCAGCTCTGGAAAGGGGCCTTTAAAAACAATCCCCAGCCCACTGGAGACAGCAGCAATCAGGCCCAAATCTCCCCCTGTCTCATTTCTGGGGAGATACTCCATCCCAGGGGCTGGAGGACCTCACCCCCAGTACCTGTGAGCCCTTTGCACCCAGGTCAGTGGGGGATGGGCAGCTGACCATCAAGCAGCAGGGGTGGGTACCCCCAGAACTGGCTGTGGCACTGGTTGATGCATCAGCTTCATCACCCCAGATGCTGGTGGATCTCAGTCCCAAATGCTTATCAGGGGATCTCTAAGAGCCACAGCTGTTACCCTGGGCATCCATCACTTGAGCAGATGCACCCATGGCATTTTTGGCATTCAGCCCTTGGAGCTGTGAGCATTAAAGGTTAAAAATCTTGCCTGTGCTGGAGCCAAGGCATTGCCTTCTGCTCCCACTCTGATCTCTGTCTTCAGGGTGCAGGGGAAGGGTGGGTCTGGAGACAGAGTGACACAAAGAGGCTCTGGTACCTTTCTGCTGGGGGAACATCTGAGTCCTAGACAGAAGTGGCAAACAAGCCCTCACTGCTGGGCTGAGCTCTGGGGCCAGGGCTCCTTTATCCTCAGCTCACTCCAGGCAGGGACCTCCAGGCAGAGACGTGACTGTGACCACGGACCCGGACTCCTGGCACCAGTCCCATTTGGCCAGGACCTGGGAAATTAACTGTTGGCCATGAAAAGGGAAGGGGATTCATGTTCACTGTTCCCTTTCCCAGCTGGCTCCATCAGCCTGGGGGTTGTCAGAAGGGTTGGGGTATGAACCTGGGGTTGGAGATGGGTCCTAGACCAGGTCCCCTGTGTCCCCCTCTCTTCTTAATTGCATGCGATACCTGGAGCTTCCCATCTTTGTGAAGATCCTGGGGCTGTTCTGTCTGTCATGGGTCCCATATGAGAAACTTCTGAGTCTTTTGTCAAGGCGTTCCGGTGTTCTAGAAGACAGGTAGGGAATGTGTCCTACTCTGACAGCTCGGTGGCTCACAGTAATGAGCAGAGTTTGAATAGTCCCCATAGGTGGCCGTGCTGGCCATTGGGATAGACTCCCACGGCCACAAAGGCTGTGCTGGCTTCCGGACTGATGCATCACTGAACCCCTTCCAGCACCGTCCCAGATCTCCAGCGCTGATGTGAAGCCAATGGCATCTCTGCTCTGAATGAGAGCTGGCACTCTGCCTGCATTGCACAGACAGCGCAGAACATGGCCCTGCATGCAGCCCGGGGGCACAGCCTGATCCCCGGGGCAACCCTCCAAACTACAGCGCCTTCCCAGCCGGGCACGGCTCGTTTCAGCCGCCCCCTCGGATGGGCAAAGCGTGCTTTGGGCACCTCCGTGCCCCCCAGATGCCACGCCCAGGAGCCTCTCAGAGTGTGCCCTTCCCCCGCCGCAGCCCGCGGGCCGCCGTGCCACGGGCCCGGCACAGAATCACCCCAATCCGTGCCCTCGGCGTACCCAAACCCCCGCTCCGCAGCCGCACCTGCGCAGGAATTGAAGCACACAGAGCTGAAGGGTGCCTGAAGGTGCGGCACAGAGACAGCCGAGGCTGCACAGCACTCCACGGCCACACTCGTGCCCCGACTCCCTCCAGCATCCCCGCGCAGCGCTGCGCCCTCCTTCCCTCCCTCCCCGTGCTGGGGCTGGCTCGGGCGCGCCCTCCCCGCCTGGAGCCGCCATCAGTCCAGTCCTGTCTCCTCCCCTCCCGCTCCTCCCGCTCCTCCCGCTCCAGCGCCCGGAGCTCCTGCTGATGCCAGAGCGGGCTCCAGCCCTGCAGAGCCCCCGCCGGAGCGAAGTCCCCCGAGACCCCCGCCAGCAGCGAGCTTCCCACCGCCAGCCGGCAGCTCTGCCCGCAGCCCGCAGCCGCTGTCTCCAGGCCAGCTGCGGACCACCGCAGAGGACTCAGACCTGCGGCGACGACAGCAAATGCGCCCAGCGAGGGGCAGCCGCCCCCGCTGGGCTTCTCCCGGGCCGGAGGCGAGCTCTGCCCCCGCCCAGGGACAGCGGGCACGGCCGAAGTGCCACGCGCTAACCGGCCCCCATTGATGCTCCCTTGTCACCTGCGCTCGGAAAGCATGTGGGGACACGGCTCCTGACTGCCGTGGGACAAGGGGCTGGCTGGGGACAGCCACTGCTAAGATACTGCCCCCCCACCCCAACTTGTCATCCCTCTGATCTGCTGCCACCAGGTCCCCCATGAGGTCACTGCTGCTGCCGCTGCTGGTGCTGTGTGTGCCGCGGCTCCCAGGGATCCTGGCAGAGGTAAGCGCCTGACTCCCCAGCCCCCGCTTTGGCTCCGCGGCTCTTGGCTCCCAGCTCTCCGCCGCGAGGGGCTGCCCCGCCGCCGAAGGGCTCGGCTGCGGGTGCTTCTGTCTGGCCGTGCAGCTGCGCCACATCAGCGGCGTTCGCCCTCCCGAGCGGCGCTTTCCCCGCTGCCCCTCGCCCCTGGGACCCTGGCCCGCTGCCTGGGACCGCAGCGTGTCCCTGTTGCCGTGGCTGCGCGGCTCCTCGCCCGGCAGTGGCTCGGCTGCTGTTCCCAGGCGTTCCCAGCCTCTTCGCTCTCCTCTGCCAAAAGCCCCGCGATCGGTGGGGGGCCCGAACGAGTCCGCCCGCAGAGCCGAGGGAAAAGAACGTCAGGAAGATGATGGTTCTGCTGTGGCTTGTTGCAGGACAGGGAGTAGGCAGTAGACATTTCCTTTAACGTGGGGGGAACTGACGCCAGTCCAAAGCCGGGCACACCCTGCTGGGAGCAGGCTGGGAGAGAACGGTGTCCCCGCTGCTGGGGAAGGTGCCAGGGGCTCCGGGGACCCTGTTCTTCCGTAGTGGGTGGCAGCTGAACTGAGGTCTGTGGTCCCTCCATGGTGGTGGAAAGGAGGTGTGTCTGTGGTCCCTCCATGGTCCTCTCCCCATGGTGGTGGAAAGGAGGTGTGCCTGTAGAGGGAATGAGATTGCCAGGTCCTCTCCAGACCTCAATCCCTCCCTCTCTCTCCAGATCTACTGTGCCCTGGCTGGTTTGGTGGCCTGTTCCCCTGTGGGCATGGTCTCGTGTTGATCTGCAGCCCCAGGACCCTTGCAAAAGGCCAGGGCAGCCCACAAGCTGCATCTGCCAAGTCTGTTTCTGCCTTGGCTAAGAGAGGTCTGAGAAGTGACCCAGGCTCTCCTAGGAAAGGGGGTCCCAGCCCACAGATGCCATGTCAGGGTGGGAGCTGTGCCTGGCCAGCCCGACCCCTGGCCTGGCACAGGGCACCTCTCCCAGGTATTGGTATCAGCTCAGCCCCCCTCACCCTGCACCTCTCTCACTTGACATTTTCAATCCCCCAGGTCGAGGGATGCAACCACACAGCAGGGGCAGCTCTGGAGGGCCAGGATGCACCGGCTGGAAGAGGTGAGTCTCAGGAGTGAGGTTCCTGTGCTGAGGAGGGTGGGATGGTCTCGGTGCCTGGAAGGGTGAGATGAGCAGATGTGCTGGACCAGGACTCTTGGAGTTAAGAGTAGCTTTGTAAATACTCTGCTTTAGGCTAACTACAGGCTACAGATCATGCCCAGGAAAGGAGGAGAGTCAGTCCCATCCTTCTCCAGCAACCAACTGTAAGGAAGCACTGTGAGAGACAGACAAGGCTCCAGAGCTCTCTGCTTCCACAGAGCACCAGGAGGGCTCAGCAGCAGTGCAGCCATAGGTGCTCTGTTCAGAATCTTGGAGTTACCTGGGTAGGATCAGAATCTGTAAGGCAACCCCACAGCTGCTGTAGGCCTGGAGCCAGCACAGTGCCCACATGGCATCAGCCTGTGCCAGTGAGAAATCACCTGGATGATCACAGGCACCTGTCAGGTGCATGTGGATGTGCTGTCTGTGATGTGGTTAGTGGGAACATGAGCAGTGCTGTGGGCACAGGCCCCTGGCCCATTTTAGATACATTTGTGCTGCAGATGTGAGGAAGGTGACAGAGGGAGGCAGGTGATGAAGCTGCTGGAAACTCAAGAGAAGCAGAGAAACATGGGCTGAGAACTCATCCTTCAGGAGATAAGGAACAGCTTGCAGTAAAAAACTGTCCCTGCCTGAACAGGACAATGACCTGTGGGTTGCCTTCAGGTCAGCTATGCCTGCTGCTCTGGGTGTCTGCTGACAGCGAGGGTAGCCCAGGGCAGCTGGCCCAGGTATAGACACCTCATCCATGGGCACCCAGCTACATTTAGCTAACCCTTCCTGACCTGTCTGATCCTAAATATGCACTTGAACTTCTCAGGGATGGCACTGACAAAGCCCTTCCCAGGGGCACGACGTGCTCCTGTTCATGTCCATCTGATGTCCTGTGGTCCCTTTGCCCTCACCAGGCTCCAGACCACAGCACTACATGGAGCAGAAGTTGCACATAGCTCTGAAAGTGTTCAGCTCTGGGAAAGACACACACAGCTCCTGAGCAGTGCCAAGGGTGTCCCTGCCCCGGGCTCACCCCACACTGTTCCTCCCTGGCTGTTTAAAGGGTGCCCCATGGCAGCCCTCTGGGGCAGTCATTGTGCTTGGTTCATGCTGTCTCACTGTGCCAGACCCTCTGTAAAGGTGTCATAACATGTTGCACACCATAAATTTTAAGTGCTAATTATTACACAAATGTCTTATTAGCACTAGAGCTGTTCTGGCATTTTCTAAAGGCTAAGAGCAATAGAAAGCTCATGGATGAGCTGGCACCTGGTGACTTGTGTTAGTGCTGGGGGAACAGTTGGACTCAAATGATCTTAAAGGGCTTTTCCAACCTAAATGATTCCATGGCTGACAGCAAGACTGAGGATGGGGATGTGCTGCTGGAGACATTGTGAGGCAGAGATGGACCCTGCCCTGGTCACACCACCAGCTTGGGCCTGACAGACAGGCTCTGACTGGCTCCTGTTGTGTAGGTGACTCCTGAGCAGCTCTAAGGGCAGGAATTCAACAGCAGTTTCAGCCACTGACCCAGCAATTAGGCCAAGCCCTGTATGCCACTTCCCTGTCCTCGGACACTCTCCATTGGGATGTCACAGCACCAGCCCCACAGCCCCAGTGTGCTGACCTCACTTCTGCAGCACAACCAAGGCAGGGACACGCCTCAGCAGGGGCTGGGGCCAGTCTGGGTCCACATTTCCTCCACGTAGGCAGTGTCTCACTCTTCCCATGTCACCTCTGAACTGGTCAGGATGGAGGTGACTTGTTGTCTGGATTTTCCCAAAGCAGCCTTTGCCCCCCTCCTCTGTCAGAGCCCACATAGAGGCAGAGACTATTGCAGGAACCATAATGCCCCCCCGCCATATCCATCCTGCCCCCTAACTGGCCACTGTCTTGCTTCTCCATGGACCCAGAGCTTTCATCATCTTTTGGTGGGGGGCTCAGGCCAACCAAGGTGGTGAGCAATGTATTATACCCAGCCAGGGAACTTCTCTGCCTTAAATCAGGACTCTCTGGACAAAGCACATGATGACCTGAAGCTTTCTGGTCTTTCTCCAGTGGAGCAGATGCTCCATGCTTAGGAGCATCTCTTTGACAGCTTCCTTTGACCTGAGTCCATGAAGGTTTCTGAACGTTCTTGTGTTTCCCAAAGGCTGTTCAGAGCCCTCGGGGTCAGGGTGGTGGCCCAGTGCCTGGTGTACCCCAGCAAGGGTGGGTGGCTAGTGAGTGGCCCTGCAGGCTGACACCCAGCACCACCAATCCCTGCTGAGAGTTTTGGATTTTCCTCTGCAGGCACCGTTCTGAACATCAGTGTGAGTGACCATGACCGGTCAGACTCCCTCCTTGTGTCCTGGGATGAGCCAGAAGGAGGTGCCAAGGGATATTTGCTCGCCCTCTCCTCACTGGGGTCAGGCACGCTGCTGCAGAATGTGTCTGCTGGACCCAACACCACCAGCTTCTGGTTCCACGGGCTGACTCCTGGCACACACTACAAGATCGAGGTGACAGCCATGCTGGCCTGCATGGACACCACCAGCCAGACCATCACAGCACAGACAAGTAAGGGCTCCCCAGGACCTCAGTGCTCCTACCAGTGATTGTTGTGCTGTTTGGAGTCCTGCTAGCTTATGGGACTTTGGGCTTTTCCTCACTTTCGCAAGAACTAGGGTCCTTCCTGTGTCCCCAGAGTCTTAGGGGTCATTCCCTCATCCTTGTGCAGGAAGGGTCCTACCCTTGCACCTTGTATGGGCTGGGTTCATGCTTTATCTTCTTCTCTTAGAATAACGGAGGTAATGATGGACTAGCCACGATGTGGCTTGCAGAGAGATGAGAGGTGGAAAATGTCATGCCTGGAGGTCTAGAAATAGCCACAAGAAAGGAGCATCTGCTCCACAATTTTGGCACATTTCTGTCAATCACTGCTCACCCCAGGCCTTACTCTGTGCCAAGGGCTGGAGAAGGGGACAGGGCTGGTGGCTCTACAGCTCAGGTGAGGATGGCAGCCCTTGCCTGCATCTCTCCAGAAGATTCTTGAGTAAATCAGTGCAAGTAGAGGTGGGAAACCTAGAAAAGGAGAGTAGAGCTGGAGGGAGGAGATGGGACAGTGGAAGGGCTGGTGTCAGGCAGCAGTGGCAGAAGCAGAAGCTGGTTGTCACAGAAAGGCAGGTGGCAGGACCCACAGGGCCAGCAGGAACAGAAGACCTGTCAGCAGACCTTCACCTTTATGTGTTGGCCCTGACCAAGCCTCCCTGCTCAGTTCAGATCAGCTGAGGCTGATCCAAGGGGGTGGTGCAGCCCACACAGCCCATGGGAGGATGGTGAATGGTCAGGGAGGTGATGAGGCTGTGCTTGGGGAATCCTTGCTGGAGCCCCTCTGCTCTAGAGACAGGCTGAGAGATCTGGGGGTGTTCAGCCTGGAGAGGAGAAGGCTCCAGGGTGATCTTAAAATGCCTTTTAGTACCTAAAGGGAATTTGAAAATAGAGAAATGGGGGCTTTTTACATGGGCAGATGGTGGCAGGACAAGAGGGAAGAGTTTTAAATTGGCAGAGGAGAAGTTTAGATCGGCTCTTAGGAAGCAATTCTTCCTTGTGAGGGTGGTGAAGCCCTGGCACAGGTTGCCCAGAGAAACTTTGGCTGCCCTATCCCTGGAAGTGTCCAAGGCCAGGGTGGACAGGGCTTGGAACAACTTGGGCTAGTGAAAGGTTTCACTGCCCATGGCAGGGGGTGGGACTGTACGATCTTTAAGGTCCCTTCCGACCCAAACCGTTCCAGGATTCTGTGACTGGGTGAAGCTGGCTGGCAGCACCAGGCAAAGGCAAGTTCCAGCAGCCTGTGAGCAGCTTGCCAGGTCAGGCACTGGCAGGCAGGCAGCCAGCAGTGCCTGTGCCCTGTCCCATGCAGGTCCATCCCCTGTGCACAGCCTGAGCCTGAGCAGCGGCGGGAGCTCTGTGTCACTGCGGGCAGCCTGGGCACACGGGCACGGCGGGAGGGACGGGTACAGCCTGGCCCTGTGGCACAGCCACTCCCAGAGCCTGGTGAGCAACGTGTCCCTCCTGCCCAGCACCTCCACCTTCCTCTTCGACGGGCTCCTGCCTGGCAGCGAGTACGCCCTGAAGGTCAGCACGCTGGCTGGGTCCAGCCAGGCCAGCACCAGTGTCCACCAGTGGACAGGTAGGGAGTGATGGGTGTGCCTGCCCAAGGAGGAAGGGGTGGTAGAAAGGGTTTGGCAGGGAGGATGCAGCACATGTGCTGGGTTGGCGAGGGGAGGAGGCTTGTGTATGTCCAGGCTTGTGTATGGTGGGGAACAGCTGGAGTGTTTCACATCCCCACTGAGAGCCGAGTGCCTGGGCCAAGGGGAAAGCTTTGCACATTGGGCCTGCCTTGCAGCACCCACGGCTTGGATTTGTCCACTCCCAAGGGAGAGGGGCAGTCTGGGGATCCTGGATCTCTTGGCTGCTGAGATTTGCAGGAGTTCTGCAGTACCCAGTCTGCCACCCCTCTGCCCTGCAGCCTGACAGAATGTGACAAGGTGGAGTGACCTCAAGGGCCCTTCAACCTGTGTGGGAGGGGGCATGGGAGGGACATCCCTCAGTAGACTCCTACCAGACCTTCAGCCCCCATGGCATAGAGAGCAGCTGTGGGCACAGGGGCCCCTGGGGAGAGAGGAGAGTCGAGGCACCACCAGCCCCAGCGTTAAACCTTGCTGTGTCCTGCTCTTCCCCTCAGCTCCCTCCATCCCCACCCAGCTGAGGCTCAGCCCAGCTTCCAGCACCAGCCTCGTCGCCTCCTGGGCAGATGCTACAGGGGCTGCCTGGCTGCACCTTGAGCTCCGCAACCTCCTCACCCAAAAGGTCAGCACGACCCTGTCAGCCAGGAGGGGCCTCACCAGCTACACCTTCCAGCATCTCCAGCCTGGCACTCAGTACTGGCTGGGGCTCAGCGCCACGGCTGGCTCCCTCACCGTAGTGGGACCCAATGCCACTGCCTGGACATGTGAGTATGAACTTGGTGGCCCCAGCTTTCCCCCTGCCTCTGGTCCAGCCTCTGAATCCAAAGATTTCCTGCCAAAGCTTTGGGTGCACAGGGTGATTTTGCTTGGACCTGGCCAAAAGCTGCTCCAGGACCCAGCTCTGGGGCACTGCTATAGTGGGGCCAGTGAACCCCTTAGCAGGTGGATCCCCTGTGCTGGCTGGCTTCTCCCTGGGATACAGTGGCAGCAGCCTGTGGTCTCTCCCCTAGGAGGAAGAGGGAAGGGCAGCAGATCCCACTGATGTTCAGTGCTGCTGGAGCTTGACTTTCACGTGCCTCAGGGCTGTACAAGGGCAGCAGAAAAAATGGGGCAAGGGGGCAGCAGTTGAGCTGGTTTCAACTGGAGGCCTCTGGGAGGGGCTTATAGAAGAATGAGAAAGACTTTTTACATGGGCATCATTTTACAGTGATAGGACAAGGGATGAATGGTTTTAAACTAAAATAGGAGAGATTTAGATTAGATATTAGGAAGAAATTCTTCCCTATGAGGGCGCTGAGGCCCTTACACAGGGTGCCCAGAGAAGCTGCCCCATCCCTGGGAGTGTCTGAGGCCAGGCTGGACAGGGCTGGAGGGCTGAGGTAGTGGAAGATGCCTCTGCCTATGGCAGGGGGGTGGAATGAATGAGCTTCAAGGTCCTTTCCAATCCAAACCATTCCACAATTCTATGATTCTATGAAATGGGTTTTCGGTGCTCTTTGACTGTTGCCAAGGATATGTTGTAGTAGCACCTGATAACCACATCCTGGAGCATGTTCCCAACATGATGGGTGCTGTGCAAATACAGCCAAGGAATCCAGGAGCCTCTGGCAGGTCAAAACAGTGAGGGCAGCCCTCTCAGAACCCACTATTGCACCATCCCCCCAGTGCACTCTCTGCTCTGGCCTCAGGCTGATGAGGGCCCTGAAAGAGGGAGTGACACCACATCCATAGCCCAGTAAAAAGTTCAGTCCTGAACTTGCTCTCCCAGATGTTTCCAGGAAAACCTGGAGGGAAATGGAGAGGGCAGAGCAGATTCACACTGAACCCTAAGGTAGCATTGGCCCTCGAATGATGGAAGTGCCGAGCTGCAGACTCAGAGCTGCTGTGACCAGTGACTTGTCCAGGCACTGGCCAAACACTGGTCATGTGTATGCTGGGAGGACCTGGGTGCCACCAGGTGTCAAGTCTCCAGCTCCTTCCTGCTCCACCTGCCAGCTCGGGAAGCTGGAGCCTGCTCCCTGCTGACTCTGCAGATGGGATTTTGGAAGGCCTCCAGAGCTCCAGCTGGTTTGTTTCTGCTCTGGAGTGAGGCTGATCCCTGCTATTGCTGTCTGCAGCTCTGACCTGCTCCACTGAACAAAATTCCCCCATGCCAGACGCATGAGCCAGGGGCGTCTGGCCAGGAGTTTGGTCCAGGCCAGTTCCTGGGAATATCAGCAAGCCCATGGTGGGATGTGAATGGAGTAGAGTGAGACTTACAGGAATTTCTCAGCAAGGCTGCCAGCTTGTCTGGACTCTGTTAGTCCAGGAATGCTTGTGCTGGGGAGTGCAGTTGGCTCTCTCCAAAAGGATGTCCAAGGCTGGACGTAACCCTGCCAGGAATGAGGCTCAGGAGAGTAAGGTGTACAGAGTACCCCATAACCCTGACTCACACAATCCTATTCCCTTCCAGACCCCTTGAGCCCTGGCAATGTGACCCTGAGCAGTGCAGAGGAGCAGAACTCCTTAGAGGCTCGCTGGAGTATCCCAGGGGGACAGAGGGACTTCTACCTGGTGACCCTGCGAGAGGGACAGGACAGCGTTCCGACGAGGAACATCTCCGTTGGTGGGGACAATGACCACGTCACCTTCCACGGGCTGAGCCCTGGCCAGCAGTACTCTGTCCAGGTGGTGGTGGTGGCAGGGCCCTACAGGGCATCAGCACACAGCACAGCAGCCTGGACAGGTGAGCTGAAAGCCCTCGTGTGGCCCTTGAGGCTGTTCCTGCTGCCTGGAGGGGGCTGGGGGTGAGGCAGGCACAGGGACAGGGCACCCAGGACACCTGGTCTCGTGAGTAGGTTGTGGATCAGAGCAGCAACATCTGCCTCCTCACAGTTCCTGGTGAGGGTGGGCTCAGAGGTCCTGGGCAGGCTTGTGCCAGCGAGTGTCAGGCACACATCAAGACCAGATCCTGCTTTGTGCCTTCTGGACTGTTTGGAAGGTTGTAGGGAGCTTCCTCCCTTCCGCTCACCACAGCTGGGTGAGTGGGCAGAGAAACACCACCAGCCCCTCCAGAGAGGGCATCTCCCTGTGCTCAGTTTCTCCTGGGTGACTTGTGGAGCCACAGTTGGTGCTGTCCCAGAGCTGCCACTCTGAGAAGGGACTATTGGAGCTGTACAGAGTGGTGAGGAGGTACCCACCCAACCTGTGGTGCTGGGGCACTAAGAGCTCTCCCTGCAGCACCTTCTGCCCCTGTGTGGGATGGAGACAATTGCAGTGTCACAGAATCACAGAACTATTAGGGTTGGAAGGGACCTCTGTAGACCATCTAGTCCAACCCCCTGCTCTAGGGTCACCTAGAGCAATTTGAAAAGCAGAAAATATCCTGTGAAAGCAATCTTCCTGCCTGATGCATTGCCCCGTGTCGTGCTGTCCTTGTCCCTTGCAGAACCACGAGCACCATCTGGTGTGAGCCTGTCCAGCCAGGGCAGCCCCCACAGCCTGCTGGCCAGCTGGGAGGAGGCGACAGGGCAGGGCTATCTGCTGGTCCTCAGCCTTGCAGAGCACCCTGTGAAGAACAGCTCCTTGCCCAGGGGTGTCACGAGCTTCACCTACGAGGGCCTCCACCCTGGGACCCTGTACACCTTTGAGGTCAGCACTGTGGCTGGTCCCTACACATCCTCACCCCGGTGCATCTCCAACTGGACATGTGAGTGCCACAGCCCCGGGTTCCCACTGGATCCTGCCCTTCCCCCTGATGTCCTACATACCTCAGGGCACTGACAGCACACATCTTCTACAATAACTGGGCAAAAGGCTCAGGAGGAGGCAGAGGTGCTGCTGGATGTGTCTGACACTGCTCTGTTTCCCAGTCAGCAGGCACAAAGGGCAGCCGAGCCCAGTGCCCTTCTCCTCCTTGTCTTCAGCCTACCCTCCTGTGGCACTGCTCAGGCTGTCACTGCCTTGAGCCACCCCCTCCACTCACCCACCACCTCCTCCAGCACAATTTTTTCTCTGTGCCAGTTTGAACTGTGCTGGCCCAGTCCCTGCCAGACTGGTGTGTGGGTGTCAGCAGGGTGACAGTGATCAAGGATGCAGGCTTTCCCAGGGAAGGGACTCCTGCCCCAGCACGTTTGGACTTGCACTTCTGCCAGGTGATTCTAGACCTTTCCTTTTCTAGACCCTTTGCCCCTGGAGCAGCTGACCCTCAGCAATGGGGGCCACAGCACCTCTCTGCAAGCCTCCTGGAGAGCAGTTTCCTCTGGCAGCACTGGCTACACAGGGACCCTCTGGGAAACCAAGTCCCAGGAGCAGGTCAGGAATGTGACTGTGGGGAGTGACTGGACGAATGTCACCTTGGAGAACTTGATCCCTGGGCGACAGTACACACTGGAGATGGCTGCTGTGGCTGGCCCTTACAGATCCCCTGTGCGATCAGCCACCGACTGGACATGTGAGTGTGACAGTCCTGCCTCACCCTGCTGCAGGTCCCAGCCGCCACCTGCCAGGAGAGCAGAACCCATGAGGGTGGCCCATGTGTGGGGAGATGGGGAATCAGAGACAGGGGCACACAGACAGACAGAATGGGCTGTCAGCTGGAGCCACATCCAGCTGTATTGGAAGTTAAAGGGTCTGCAGTGCAGCAGGAACCCATCACTGAACAGGAAACATTTCCAAATGTCACCCAGGGGAAGGTGGGGACCCGCTCCCATGTCTGCTCTGGCTGCTCTGGGTTTGGTGTGCTGCCTCTTGACCCAAGCCCAGCAGGTGCAGACAGTGGAGGGTGCCCAGGACAAGTGTGTGCAGCCCCCACACCACACCACAGCCTGCTCTCACTGCCTGGCTGTCTCTTCTCTCTCAGACCCCCTGGCTCCGGCCGGCGTGACGCTGACCAACACCCGGCGCCCAATGGGGCTCTCGGCCTTCTGGGACAAGGCTGCTGGTGATGTGGACCAGTTCCACCTCCAGCTCTACAGCAAGAGCCATGCAGCACAGAGGAACACCTCAGTGGGGCCAAACACCCACAACTTCACATTCCTGGGGCTGTCCCCTGGCACTCAGTACTTCCTGAAGGTGACTGTCCTCGCTGGCCCATACAGATCCTCGTCACACTTTGCCACTGAGTGGACATGTGAGTCAGAAGTATTCCCAGTCTTTTACAGTGATGGGACATCCTGGCACTGCCTGCAAGACTAGCAGTGACACAAACTTGTCTGGGTGGAGGGAGGGCTCCCACGAGACTTGCACGCTCTCTGTCCTGGAAGACAGAGCATGTGGCATAGGTTAGGTGCTGTGTGCTCGGCCCCAAATACTCTTTTCCCCAGCTTAGGTTTTCCCCAGTCAAGCTGAACCTTCTGTGTAGACCACTGGTGGTCTCAAGGCCAGTCAGGAACTGGTGGGAGAGGGGTGTGAGAGAGGAAGCACAGAGACATACCTGTATGGGCTTGCTGCTCCCTGTCTGTGGAGCAGAGCAGCCCACTGGGAGCTGAGTGCTCTCAGCACCTGCCTGGCAGCAGCACCCTGGGGACACACACATAGGCAGCTTGCATGTTCCCCAGGAGAACAGGAGATCTGGTGGTCAGGTGCCCCCACTTCTTTTTCAGCCCTGTGCAGAGGTGCAGGCTGTGCCCTGGCTTCTCCAGGCAGCTCCTCCACCACCTCATGGGTCTCCATGCTCTGCTTTCCTGCAGATCCACTGTCCCTGGCTAATGTGAGTGTGCAGCCTGGCCAGAAACCCCAGGAGCTGCACATGAGCTGGGTGGAGTCCGGAGGTGGCAGAGATCACTTGGTCCAGCTCTCAGTGGCTGAGTCCCTGTCCATCATCAGGAATGTGTCTGTCCCCCGTGGAGTCAGCCAGCTGGACCTGGAGGGGCTGGTGCCAGGGTCCCGGTACCGCGTGGAGATCATTTCCCAGGCTGGGCCTCATCGCATCTCCTCTCAGACTGCCATCGGCTACACTGGTAGAACACAGCTCCCCTGCTCCCACCAGCCTTAGACATTGTGTGGATGCCCACAGCCCTCCAGCTCCCAGCTTCATTCCCACACTAGAGTCAGTTCTGAGCACGGCAGGTTTGTCCCCAGTGACGCTGTTTCTCTCCCGCAGTCCCACTGCCTCCTCGTTCCCTGTCTGCCGGTCCCGTCAGCATGGCCCGGGCTCTGGCTGTGCACTGGGAGACTGCCCCTGGGCACAGGGATGGATACCTGCTCAGCGTGCTCCAGGAGGGCTCTGCTGCACCGCCAAGGAACCTGGAAGCAGGGAAGGACAGCACCAATGTCACTGTGACACAGCTGGAACCAGGAACGTGCTACCTTGTTAGGATCTGGGCAGTGGCTGGACCCTACCGCTCCCTCCCTGAAAACATCACCAGCTGTACAGGTCAGCATCTGTGACACCCACAGGTAATGGGATCAATGTTGGCACCTGGGGAGAGGAAATGAGAGGAGAGGAGGGAAGGACCTGGCCTGGTTCCTGGGAAGCTGGCCTGTGGTCACGTCCTGCCTCTCACAGCCTCCTTGTACAAAGATGGCTGCATGTTCAGAAGTGGATCTTCTCCTCTCTGACTTGTGTGTCTTGTTTTTCCTTGCAGTTCCTGCTGCACCAACAAACCTGAGCCTTACCAACCCAGGCAGCTCCTCAGAGCTTTACACATCCTGGAACAAGCCCCCTGGCGGGAGGGACCACTACCGTGTTATTCTGTACAGCCTCAGCACCCAGAGCAGGGTTCAGGTCCAGACCTTGAGTCCAGATGCCCTGAACACCACCTGGACTCACCTGGAAGCAGGCAGCAAGTTTGCTGTGCAGGTCACTGCTGTGAAAGGCTCACTGGAAGCCTCTTCTATCAACGTCACCCAATGGACATGTGAGTCTGATTGGTTGGGTTGAGCACAGTGCCCCACTGTGAGCCTCCACCTGGGCCTTCCAGGACACCCACTGCCACCTTCCCAATCCCAAGCCATGCCCACAGCCTCTAAGTGATGGTCCCACCTTTCTGCTCACTGCCCTCGCTCCATCCTTGACACAGAGCCAACCCCTTCATCCACCCCAGAGGCTCTGGTTATCTCCCCTGTCGCATCCAGCTGCAGAGCCCAGGGAAGATATGCTCAAAGTCATGTGCCCTGCCTGCCCGCTGCCTGGAGGAACCCTGGGTACAGCAGCCAGCTCTGAGGACTGAGGCAGGAGGGCTAACTGTCTCCCTGTTGCTTTCCAGATCCCTTGGCCCCTGTCAACCTCACCCTGGGCAGCCCGTCAGCCTCAGCCCTGGTGGTGTCCTGGGCAGTGGTGGGTGGAGGGGCAGAAGGCTTCGTGGTGGATGTTGGTGACGCTGCGTCCGGCACTCCCGTGGGGCACACGGTGCTGGGTGGTGACACCAGGAGTCACATCCTGAGGAGCCTGAGCCCTGGCACCCGCTACAGCGTGGCAGTGAGGGCCACAGCCGGGCCCTTCCACGCCAGCACCCCCAGCCTCACCCACTGGACACGTGAGTGTGATGTTCTCCTTGCAGCCAGGTGTTCTTCGCCAGATCTCCCCTTCCCAGTTCAGTCAGAGACCATACTGGTGCAGCTGTCCTGCTTACCTCTGCCACTCATGCAAGTCCCCAGTGCTTATTCTCTGCTGGATGCAGCATGAGGAGTCTGTGCCTGATCCTGTGCCACACCCCGTCCCTGGTAGCCATCCACAGCCTCAGACAGCAGCCAGGGAGGAAGCAGCTGCCACAGAGTCACAGCCAGCCTGTGGGACCTTGCTGCTGACCCAGCTCCTGCAGCACAGGCTTGGCACAGACGTGGAGCATCTCCTTGTGCTGAGCCCAAGTGTGGCTCCTGGCAGTGACTCGTGTTTCCTCCCCAGGCCCGCTGCCCCCGGCCGCCGTGCGCTGGCTGAGCACGGGGCACCCCGACAGGCTGAGCGTGGCCTGGGGGGCCACAGCTGGGGGCAGAGATGGATACACCCTGACCCTGTACCGTGCACAACTGGGCACTGTGGCAGCCACAGCCTCGCTTGGGAGAGACACCCACAACTTCACCTTCACGGGACTGGCCCCAGGACACGAGTACTCCCTGGAAGCCACTGCCACAGCTGGACAGTACCAGGCAGCAGCACCCAAAATCAGTGGCTGGACACGTGAGTACCTGAAGCAGTGTCCTGTGCAGAGGGGTGGGAATTGTCACACCACTGGGCTGTCCTGAGGAGGGTTGGGAGATTGACAGGGAGCTGGTGGCTTTGGAGGTGTGCACACACTTCTGCACACAGCAGTTAGTGCAGGGGCACACTGCTGGCTGCATGGCACTGGCATGTTCAGCTCATGCACAAGGACATGCTGATGAAACAGGGCTGCCCAGATGTGCTGGGACATTCCCTGCCTGTGCTGGGACATTTCCTGCCTGTGCTGACCCATCTCCCTGTGTACAGGAGCACAGAAATGTACAGGGCTCTTGTACTGTAGCTGTGTACAGGAGGCTCACTGAGTCTCTTCCCGCAGGTAGAAACCACCTTACCATAAAAAAATTACCAGTGTAGAACAAGAAGCCACTCCACAGTCCTCCCAGGAGAATGGGTCTTTGTGTGAGCATGATATTTCTAAGTCTAAGAGATCTTAGCCTGCTAAGCAGCTGCCAAACTTTTCCCAAGAGAAAAAGCTGCTTCTCAAAACAATTTTTGCAAAACAACTATCCCTTCTCAAATGGTGTAATAGTTAAAATTCCCACCTATCACACAGGAGACCCGTGTTCAATTCTCCCAGACAGAAAACCAGTGAAATATCACCTTGAGAAAGGATAATTGTTTTGCCAAAATTGTTTTGAGAAGAAGCTTTTTTTCTTGGGAAAAGTTCAGCAGCTGCTTAGCAGGCTAAGATCTCTTAGACTTAGAAATATCATGCCCACAGGTCTTTGCTCAGGAGATGGGCTAATCCAGCTCTTCTGCCCACCCAGAAAGATTCTAGGGCTGGTCAGAGAACAGAGGCTGTGCCAATGCTGTCTGGGCATCTGCACGGCAGCTGGGTGTGGGAGCACACCTGTGCTCATGGCAGGGGTGAAGGTGTTCTCACTGGGCTGTGGGAATGAGCAGGACCTGGATGAGGAGGGCTTGGCATGTGAGGGACCAGTGAGGGTGAGCATCATTAAAGGTGAGGCGAGATGGGAGGGGAAAAGAGAAAAGTGAGGACGAGGAGGCATTTGCCAGAGGGGATCCTCCCTCAGGGAGCCCCTGTCCTGCTGCATGATGAGGTGTCTGTCTCCTGCTCAGTGTCTGGTCCCTAACATGAGCTCTGGTGGTTCCCCAGGCCCGCTGCCCCCGGCTGCCGTGCGCTTGCTGAGCACGGGGCACCCCGACAGGCTGAGCGTGGCCTGGGGGGCCTCAGCTGGGGGCAGAGATGGATACACCCTGACCCTGTACCGTGCACAACTGGGCACTGTGGCAGCCACAGCCTCGCTTGGGAGAGACACCCACAACTTCACCTTCACGGGACTGGCCCCAGGAAGCAAATACCTGCTGGAGGTGGCGTCTGTGGCTGGGTCCTTCAGGGCACCTGCAGGGAATGTCAGCAACTGGACGTGTGAGTACCTTTTCTGAAGGGATGTGTGCCTTGCTGGGCAGTCATGAAAGCTCATGGCCAAGAACATGGCCCTATGACCTTCATAGCAGACCCCAAGCCTTGCCATGGCACTGAGCAGGGCTCTGCCCACTCTAATCATCAGCTCCACCAGCCTGGGTGAGGGTAGCTGGAGCTCCAGAGCCATGCTTCAGGGGAGAGCCATGGAGGAGAGAGCAGCAGGCAGGGTGTTCACCTTCTCCTGTCCTCTAGCTGGCTGCGTGTTCCCTCCTCAGTCCTCCCCAGATGTCTCACTCCATCTGGGACAGGGCTGTCCCTGCTCGGACAAGCACAGAAAAGTTTGCCAAAGCTTTGAGCTGCCTCTGGGCTGGTGTGTGCAGCCACACAGTGGAGGCTAACTGTGCTGTCCAGTGTGGTGCATCCCTCCTGATGGCACAGGCAGTGTCCTGGGGCCCTTTGCTGACATGTCTCCCGTTGTGTCTTGACAGACCCCCTGGCACCCCGTAAGGTGTACATGACGAACCAGGGCTATCCCAACAGGCTGAGTGCATCCTGGCGAGCTGAGCCCCAAGGACAGGACAGTTACAGGCTCCTCCTGTATCATTCGGGGTCAGGCCTTGTGGCAGCCAACGTCTCTGTTGGGAAAGGCACCAGCAAATTTACCTTTTCTGGCCTGGCTCCAGGACACAAATACCTGCTGGAAGTGGTGTCCATGGCAGGGCCCTACGCAGCCTCTGCAGGGAACATCAGTGACTGGACAAGTAAGTGTCAGAGCTGGGGATTCTGCATCTTGCACAAGGCTCAGCCTTTCCATCAGGGTGGGCTCAGCACCTGCAGTGGGAAGGGGCAGAGACTCAGCCAGGACTGCTGCCTGGAAGCTGTAGGGTCAGAGGACGGTTTGGGTTGGAAGGGACCTTTCAAAGGCTATCTAGTCCAACCCCCCTGCTAGTGGAAGGGACATCTTCAACTAGATTAGGTTGCTCAGAGCCCTGTCTAACCTGCCCTTGAATATTTCCAGAGATGGGATGAGATAGGGTGGGATGCACCAGTGTAGCATTGGCATCATGGGCTGGGCAAGCCCTGGTGGATGGGAGAGTCGGGCAGGGCGGTTCTGCTGCCTGTGGGAGGGCCTGGCAGCCACCAGTGCTGTTTCAGGAGGCAGCAGCCTCTGGCCCATGGCCCCACTGGTTGAAGTCAGGCTCCTCCAGGCATGGGTGACTGAATAAGAGCATGAGATTCCATGGCACTAGTGCTGCTCTGGTGGATGACACCCACAGCCTGGGGGACCATGAGGCCTCACAGCCAGGGGCAACACCCCACCATTCCTGCTGCCTTTTTTCCAGGCACTCAGAGAATTGCTGGCATGGGGTATAAGGGGAGGATGGGCTTTTTTTTCTTTATATGGAATGTGGAAATGCAGATAAATACAATAAGCCTTTTCATGTGCTTGTCCCCACAGTCCCTGCACTTTGCTTGGGGAATCCAGCGGTCCCTGCTCCCACGCTCAGCCATCCCCTGGCAGGGTGCAGGGAGTCATGTGCAGAGCCCTTCGGGCAGGTCTCTAATGAAACTTGCTAATTAGCAGGAAGAAGAATCCATCTCCTCACACTCCTCACTCTGTATGTCCTACAGCTGCCATGTAAAGGTCATTTCTGGCCAACAGCAGCTGCAGGAATGTTATGTCTGAACATGTGGAGTCTCCTCGTGTCACCCATCTCCTACTTGTGTCTCTGTAGAACAGAAGAGAGCACATGCATCCCAGTAACTCTTCCTGGTGTGGTTTTTGTTGTAGCCCCCTCAGTTCCCCAGAATCTCTCAGCGGTGGCTGAAGGGAACAACACGATGCTGATCTCCTGGAGCAGCATCTCCGGACAGCAGGACGACTGCCAGCTGTGGCTGCGGGACCCCCGGAACAGCTCCCTGCCCTGGCGGCACTCCCTGGGCAGAGGACAAGTCCAGCACCTCCTCCAGGGGCTGATCCCAGGCAGGAACTACTCTGTGTCCTTGAGCTGCGTGGCTGGGCCGTACTGGAGCAGCACCAAGCCCTTGGCAGTGCCCGTGGGTACGCGCTGCCGTGGGGAGGGAGCGGGGCAGGATGGAAGGGGCGGGAGCACCTGCGGGTCCTCAGGTTTGGATTGACCCTTGATCATCAACAGAGGCATGGGAAGTCTTGTGGTGGGAGGTAGGGAAAGCCAGCAAGGTGACCCTCTGGCAGCCATTGGCTCCCTAAGCTAGCCCCACCACAGAGATCTCCTGGCTGCCTGTGAACAGAGCAGACTTTGCAGATCTCCACTGGTCGATGTCTCCTCTAAGATGAGCCCCGGCCCTGCCCATTCACACTGTCCTGTGGCTCATGGCACAGCTCCAGGCTCCCAGGCTGCAAGTGTCCAGCTCTGCTCTTGTCACTGGCCTCAGGAACAGATGCTGACAGGGGCAGAGGTTGGGATTTCTCTGATCCAGTGAATCCAGAGCCTGCCCCATCTCCTTTTCAGAGCCAAACCCAGTGAAGGATGTGCAGTGCCTACCAGAGTCAAGGAGCCTTTACTTGAACTGGACAAGCTCTCCTGGAGATGTGGAGGCTTATGAGGTGGTGACAGAGAGACTTTCTGAAGGACCCCCCACCTCCAGGCATTCCATGAGCATCCCTTCAACCGAGGCCAGTCTGGAGGGGCTGGAGCCAAACTCCTCCTACCAAATCGTGTTGAGCACGGTGGGCATGAACGCACTGAGGAGCCAGGCTGTGACTCTGCTCTGCAGCACAGCAGTGGAGCGTGAGTCCCCTTCTTTCCCCCAGCCTTGCCACAGAGCCCAGGAGAAAACAGCCAGAGGTGCTGGTTAGAGCTGGGGGCTCCTGGAGGGTCCTGTGAGCCCCACGAGCACTGCCCTGCAGTGGGTCTGGGCTCTGGCAGTGCTGCTGGGACCACCACAGGCTGAGCAAAGGGGGGTCTGGGAGCAGGGACACCCTAAGAGGCTGTGCTTGCTGGTTCCTCCTCCAGCCCTGCCGCCGCCCCTGCGTGCAGACGTGTTCCCAGTGGAGGCCAGCTCCACGGTTATCATTCCACCCGACCTGTTCAGTGAGGAGAACGGCCAGATCGAGTACTACGGTGTCATTGCTACCACTAACGAGTCACGTAAGTGTCCCTGCATGTCCCAGCCTGCGGGAGCTCCCTGGAGGTCACTTTGGGACTGTCACTGTCACCTTGCACATTCCCCTCCAGTGCTCAGGCCCACCCAGGAGATCATGTCCAGCACGTGGTACGACCACTATTACGGGACAGAGGACTCCTACCTGGCCGTGCTCATTCCCAACCCCTTCCACCAGAGGAGCTCCCCCGAAACCTGGCGGGTGCCGGTGGGAACCGAGGAGTGCGGCCGGTCCAGAGCGACGTGCAATGGGAAACTGAAAGACAACGAGCAGTACAGGTGAGAGATGCCAGCATCCCTCCTGAGGGGAAGGGGCTGGAGGAGAAAAAGGACTGCACGTGTCACTGCAAGAATGCCACCAGCTCCCTGGATGTCACCTCGCCCTCACACCCTCAAATCCCCAGCAGTGGACTCCAAGGGTTCTCCATCAAGCAGCATTTGAGGAAGGCAGGGGCTGACATGTGGGGAATATCAGGCAGTGTAGTGGGCAGGGAGAGGGAGAGCTGAGGCTGCCAAGGCTGTGTGTGTTGTCTCAGGAGCTGAGCACATTTCCAGCCCCAGGACAGGAACTGAAAGAGATGCTGTTATTTGTAGGACCTCTGTGTGTGACTCAGAACCATATGCAGACAGTGCAAAAATGAAACCGATTTGAGTGGTGCCTACTCAGTGGGAGGTCCAGAGGTTGGGGGTAGCAAACAGGCTAAGATCCAAGTTCCCCATGAGGCACACACATGGATCTTGATAGTCATAAGTTCAGAGTCTTATTTAAGAGTAAATAGAATCCAGGAACCTGGTGGTACATGGTTCCTTGTTAGGTACTGTTAAAACTGCTGATGGAAAAACAGCTTTTCCACTGCTAGCAAAAAATGGTATCTTTAGTCAGTCCTGTTAATTTAGCAGCTCACAGTTTCATCAAATGGGGACCATATCCACAGGTATTTCTCTGATCCCCCAGAATCTGGAAGGTTATCCCATTTCACTTTAAAGAACCTTGCAGCAAGGATGGCTGATGGGGATAAAGCCATTGAGGGCATTAGGAAGAGAGAAAGAAAGTCCGTGGGAGAGTGTGTGCATGAGGGAGCTTCCCTTTCCACTGGGAATAAAGGCAGAATTAAATCTGCCCATAAATTTTGTGGTGCGTGGGTGTTGGGCTTGGACCTGCTGGCCTTCCCTTCCCTTCCCTTCCCTTCCCTTCCCTTCCCT
>VZSR01002526.1:4670095-4683720 GCA_013398615.1 Brachypodius melanocephalos
ACCATTCCTATGTGCAAACATGGAAAACTTCAGCTGATTCTTCCTGAGTTTTATATTCACACCTGTGCCAAACAGGGGCTCTTAAGCTGCTGGTTAGGGCAGCACTGGCCCAGATTGGTGATAACACCCAGGGGGTGGGAAACGGCTGTTTTTCTCAGGGAAAAAAAAAAAAAAAGAGAGCCATTGCCTTGGAAATTCCAGCCAGAGTGGGGTCATGAAGAGCAGAGAGCAGTTCTGGTGTGCTGGGTTACCCTGCATGGCAGGAGAATGGCTGACAGTGCACTCCCATCCCGTGTCCATCTCGTGTCCATCCCAGGTTCCTGGGCTGGCGTGGGGATCACCCAAGGGTTCAGAAGCTTGGAGACTGATCACCCATCTAATCTGTCTGTTCTGTGTTGGTCACACCTCACCCTCAGGTGTGGCAGGGCAGGGTGTGCTGGTTCACCCCTCAGCTCTGGAGGGATAGAGAGGGGTCAGCTGGGGATGGAGAGGGAACAGCAGGACTGAGGCCTCAGACCCAGGTCTGGCAGCAGCCTCGAGGGGATTTCAACAAGAGCACAATCACACCAGGACAGCCCCTCCACCCAGGCACTGCTGAGCCCAGCACAGGCTCTCTACCTGCCCCACCCACTCAGAGATTTCCCTGCAACAGGGACCTCCCGTGGGGGAGCAGCTTATTCAGGGACATCAGGCCCTGTCATTAGTCCCCCTGCCGTGATTCAATACCATGAGTCAGTAACATGGACTGAACTGTCCAGTTATTCAGGACTAGAAGGTGCTTTTACACCACAGCTTTCTCACTTTCACACCACAGCTTTCTTTCAGTTTGGCTGCCCTAAACAACCTAAATGTTCTCAGTACAAACAGCACTTAACCTAAATATCCTAAATATCTGACCTAAATATCTTAAATATCCACCCTAAATATCCTCAGTACATGGAACACTCAGCCTAAATATCCAACATCAAAATCTGCAGTAGACTCTGCTGCTGAGTTAATGATTATTTGGGTGGTGAAAAGCTGACAGCTCATTCCCACTCAGAATTTCTGTTCTTGTTTCCTGTCTTTCAGTGAGTTATTTATCCACAAACCCTCATCTTTCATGCCATGGCATCTGCAGGCTCACTTTTCAAAGGAGTTCTGTGCCCTGGCAGCCTGGTGCTGCCAGAGGGGACCCACACACAGTCGACAAACTCTTAGCTGCTAAAATCCAGTGCTACCTTTAAAAGCTTTGGGTCGCATTTAGGGCACAAGAAGGGGCCCTTCCAAGTCACCTTCTCAGAAGGAAGGCAGCTCTGCAGAGAGCTGTGGGCACTGGTGTGCCTGCTGCCAGGAGGGGGACGAGGAGCAGATCTCCAAGGGAAGAGGATGCACCAGCCACTTGTGTGTGTGTGCAAGGAAGGGTCTGGCTCAGGGCTCAGCCCTTCCAGCTGAAATGCTTTTGTGTCAAACAGGGCTCTGCTCTTTCCTGTCAACCCTGTTAACCAGCTGACATGAACTATGTGGTTTTAATTTTTTGTGTCCCATAAGAGACCAGGCACTACCTTTCTCTGCAGATGACCCTTTGGAGGAGATCTGCTTCCCATTTGTGCTTTCTGAACAATTTCTCATGCTTTCCCAAGTGGATCAAAGTTGTCCAAGAGGCAGAAAATAAATGAAAGACCATTTCCACACATCTCCTAAATCCATAACAGAAAACCAGCTTTTTCCAGGCAGCAGTCCCATTCCCCTGGGTCCTGACTGCTGGGTGCTGAGTTCTTGGTGCTGGGTTCTGGGTGCTGTGCTCGGCTCAGGCTGTCCCTGACACAGGACTCTGCTTTGCCTTTAGGTTCAGCATTGCTGCCTTCACCAAATATGATCCAGTAGCCCCTGCTGTGACATTCACCATGTTCTCAGGTAAGCTGGAGAAAAGCATCTTTCCTACCTGGCTGTGAGGGTGGGAGGGAATGAACAGCCAGAGGGAGCTCATAGGCTATAGTAAATAGAATAAATAGAATAAATAGAATAAATAGAATAAATGCAGCCATATATCATAGAATTGTAAAATGGTTTGGGTTGGAAGGGACCTTAAAGCTCATACAGTTCCCCTCCCTGCCATGGGCAGAGACACCTTCCACTATCCCAGGTTGCTCCAAGCACCATCCAGCCTGGCCTTGGACACTTGCAGGGATCCAGGAGCAGCCACATCTTCTCTGGGCACCCTGTGCCAGGGCCTCACCACCCTGATAATAAAAGACTCTTTTACTGATTCTTCTCTCTAAACTCTCTCTTTTTGATTCCAGCTGCTGGATCCAGTGCAGACACAGCTCCACTCTCAATGCCAATAATTGCTGGAATCATTGTGGGATTCCTTTTGACACTTGCAGCTGTTTTTGCTTTGGTTTACTGGAAGCAGCTCAAAGCAAAGAGGTGAGCATGAGCCATATCTTACCTATTGAGTGCAGGCTGAGGCACCCAACCTTCAGTGCCAAGCCTGGAGGAGAGCAGGGAGAGGGTGTAAAAAGAGATTTAAACTAGGACATGGCTGGTGGAATTGTGCCTGGCAAGCTCAGAAGCCAAAGGCAGAGGGGAGCTGCCCGTGTGCAGTTAAGTCACAAAACCCTACAGGTGTGCAAAGCAGTGTGCCTGCTGGTGATACACAATACCTCATGGCATCAATCTCTGCACTGCAGGCAAAAGTAACAGCTCCTGTGCTTTGATTCTAGAACCAAGAAGAGCAGCCCACCCCAGGAAATGGTGACCTACAGCTTGAGGTGAGTGCTGGAGTCTGCCCTCTGTATGGCCCCACTGCAGCTCCCACTGTCCTTTACCTACTTCTTTTTCATGCTTTGACTCAGCAAAAATCCAGCTGTCTCCTCTCCTCAGTTATTTTATAAATCAGTCTTTCCCAAGTTCAGTATTTATTGCCCAGCTCCTTTCCAAGTCAATGCATTGTCTACACCTCCTCTGCAAGTTTCTGCAGCAGGAGAATACTCTCATCACCCTGAAATCCCTCCCAATATTTAAACTGTTGGACCCACCTCTCTGGGCAGTGGGGTGGGGTGCAGACCATCCCTGCGTGCATCCAGGTAGCTCAGGTCTCGTGGCTGGGCTGTCTCAGTGACACCTGCCTGGCTGCCCAGGCCTCCCAGTAACTCAGGCAGCTTTTCCTCTGGCCTCCATTTCCTGCAGAAACGTGCACCGGCCAGTTCCCCTGCAGAGCTTCAAGCAGTACTATGAGATGAAGACAGCAAATGCTAACCACGCCTTTTTCCAGGAGTTTGAGGTGAGCTGAGAGCCCTCCCAGAGATGAGATTGGGTTTCTGCATTCGGTGGCTCACGCTGTTGGGTGTCCAGTATGGATTCAGGGATGGTCACCCATCTCTAGCAATCCAGCCACCCTCTGAAGCAGCCTTGGAGGCCAAAGATGGGATGGACCAAGTGATGAGCAGTTCCTTTGCTCAAAACCTGTTTTGTTCAAGTTCTGGTCCAAACACCTGTGGCATGAGGTGAACTAGCACAGAGCAGAGTGCCCCAGCCCTGACTGGAGGTGAAGGTGAGAGAGGTGGGATGAGAACCACCCTGACAGTGTCAGAAAAGAGCCTGCAGCCAGAAGGAAGATCAAGGAGCACTCTCAGACCTCCAGGGTCAGGCTGTGAGCTTCACCTTGGGCTGCTTTCCCTCCCTCCCATTGCCAACATCTGCAGCCTCTGGACTGTTCTTCTGCAGATCTTCAAATTCCCATCAATTCCCATCAAATTCCCATCAGCAATTTCAAACCCTCTTCAGATCGCCCTTTTCTGGCTTCTTGAGTGAGGACAGGGACAGAAGCAGATGCACCACAAGACATTTCTGTTTGCTCAGCAGAAAATCCTCTGAGCTTTGTGGTAGATTTCTTAGGCTTTTCCCTCCAGTACTTGTTCTTGGGCTTTTCTTTTAAATATAAACAGTGCTGTTGGAAAAGGCAGTGGGAAAAGCCACCATGGCCCAGAGTGCACAGGCCATGTGAGGGAGGAGTGGAGCTGTTCTCTGTGTGAGGATGATCCTCTTTACCCTCCAGACAGAGCCACTGGCCATGAGCAGGGAGCTGAGCTGACCAGGAGCTCTCTGGAGGAATGTTTGTGTTTTTCTTTTCCCCTGTTCTACAGGAGCTGAAGGAAGTTGGGAAGGAGCAGTCAAAGGTGGAGGCTGAGCTCCCAGAAAACATCTCCAAGAACAGATATGCCCATGTGTTGCCCTGTAAGTGCTGTCTCCTCCCTTCTCCCCCAGCACCCAGGGTGGGAGCTTACAGGTTTAAGGACAGGCTCACCTTGCATCAGTGCCAGGGTCAGTGCCTGGCTCCTTTCCTGGGAGCAGGAGGACTCTTGAAATGGGCCTCAGTTTCCATTTTCCTGCTGGAGACTCAAGGCTGAACCACCATCCTCCCCAGCACCTCCAGCTCAGGATGGATCCCAGCAGGAGATCAGAGGGGGTCCATGAGCTTCACTGGTGGGCCTCATGACCCCAGTTCTGTCTTGCAGTCCCCTGCTAGCCCAGCTGGCAGGCAGTGCTCACCTCTCTGGGGAGGAGGTGCCTTGCAGAGCACAGAGCCTCCCTGCTGGAGCTGCTGAGGCTTCTCCCACTGGGTTACCCAGGTGGCCATGTCCTGCTGGAGGGCTGCCTTGGGGCTCAGCTCTGTGTGATCTCTTTCAGATGATCACTCTCGGGTCAAGCTGAGCCAGCTGGGGGAGGATCCACACTCAGATTACATCAATGCCAACTTCATACCTGTGAGTGCCCACTTGCCTTCCCCACCTGTGGCCACAGGGCACCATCACAGGAGCTCTGCCTGGGTTGAGGCAGTGTCCCCTTCTGTGAGGGCTGGTGGGCATGAGGTGCTGGTGAAGGCACAGCTGGCACAGGCCAGCCAGAAGCTGGGGAAAGGTGGAGATGTGTGGTTGCCCTTTAGCGGGCGTTGGTGGAGCCTGTGAGGTGGCAAAGGCTGTGATGCAGAGGTGTGAGTGTGGAAAGACTGGCAAGGCTCTCTACTTTCTTCTCGTGGACTGTATCCTCTATCCTCACCTCCCAGCTTACTGCCCTGTCTCTCTGCCTGCTCTTTTTCCTTCTGCTCTGTGCAGCTGCATTTGAACAACCCTGGAGCTGTGCCTTCACCCCCCATCTGGGAGGTGTTCCCAGGTAACAGGCAGGGCACACAGCATGCATGTGCTCTTGTGTAGATCTGTGGGGCAGGTGTGTGTCCAAGGGCCAAGAAATACCCTGAAACCTTGCATGTTCACCCTGCCCTCAGCAGTGAAGGGGAAGCACAGGGATGACCCAGATCTGTCTTTCTCTGGTTAGACTGAATGAGGAACTGCTCGGAGGGAAATGGTGTGGGTCGCTTTATTCCAAATATGTAGAAAGTGTATGCTGGGCAGCTCATGCTTTCTGTGAAATCAGCTGCTTCTGAGGTCAGCTGCCTGGGAACTGTGCCCATGTGGGCTAAGGGCAACAGGAATTTCTCCTTCTACTGTAAAAAACACACCAGGCACTGACTGGTCGCAGGGCAGGACCCACCTGCCTTGGTAACCTGCTAACTCATCTTGCTCTTGTCTGCCTCTTGCTCAGGGCTACACGTCCCAGCAAGAGTTCATTGCCACCCAAGGGCCTCTAAAGAAAACCATAGAGGACTTCTGGAGGCTGGTGTGGGAGCAGAACGTCTGCAATATCATCATGTTGACAGTGTGCATGGAGAATGGGCGGGTAGGTTGGTGCCAGCCCCAGCCCAGCCCAGACCTGGTGGTGTGAGCTGAGCCCAGAGCTGGGTCTGTGTCCTCTACAAAACCCCTACTCTGGTGTGGCTCCAGGATGAGCACAGTCCACACAGCTTCCCTGACAGACAGTTTGGGGGGAGAGAGGCTCATCTGTGCAGCCTTAGTTTGGAGCAGGAGCTTAGCTGGGACCGTGCCCATCACCCTCAGATATTTCTGCAGAATCTGAAATTGCCACGTCCTCTGGGTGGGCCACCTCCCATGCACTGTTCCTCCAGTCTCCAGGGATGATGAGACCCACACAGGTCCTTTTTCCTGGGGGAGACTCAAATCCAAATGAAGGGGCTGTGGGAGAGAGCCGTGCAAAGCTCCCAGTGGGAAGGGGAAACACCCCCACCTGCTCCCCAAGACCTGTCCTAGCTCCCCTCACAACTGCTGCTCTCTGGATGCTCCCTGAGAGCCAGAAGATCACCTGGTCCCTCAGTGGCCTCACTGGGACCCTGTCCTGCTCTAGGTCCTGTGTGATCATTACTGGCCCTCAGAATCTGCCCCGGTGTCCTACGGGCAGGTGCGGGTCCACCTGCTGCTGCAGAGCAGCTCCGAGGAGTGGACCGTAAGGGAGTTCAAGCTGTGGCACGTGAGTTCAGCCTCCAGGGGATGTGGGGACCTGGGGGTTTGGGGCAGGCACTGACATTTCTCAGTGCTGGTGGCACCTCTCCCTGCCACCTGAGGGGCTCAGAGAAGATCCAAGCCCAGAGGAGCAGTCTGCCCCTTCAGATGGGTGACACGGGGTGTCCAGAATGTGTCCTGCTGCTTTCCACCCTTGCTCTCTCATTTCCGTGGCCCTGCTCTGGGACAGCCTGCACTTTCCAGGGCATGTTCCCTGGCAGTCAAAGGCAGCTGTCCTCCCTCCCACCTCCACATGTCCTGGCATGGCAGGGGCCTGTGGGGGAGGATGGAGGAGCAGAAGCCACCAGGCAGTGCAGACCTGGCACTGGCTGTTCCCTGCAGCTGAGCCAGTTGTCCTCAAGTCCCCAGGTGCTGGCAGGGCAGTGGGGGTGTGAGCCTTCCTCAGGGGGCTGCACACCCATCCCCAATGCCCCTGCAGGAGGGTCTGCAGGCAGAGAGGTTCGTGTCCCACCTGCACTACACAGCCTGGCCCGACCACGGCATCCCAGAGTCCACCACCTCCATCCTGACCTTCCATGAGCTGGTGCAGGAGCACATCCAGAGCACCAAGGATGCAGGGCCGACCCTCGTGCACTGCAGGTGAGGCTCTGCCCCACGGGGTGGTGGGATGAGAGCAGGGGGAATGAGGGTCCTACTTGTGCACAAACTGTGAGGGAAAAGCAGTGCCCAGGAGACACAGCCGCTCTGTGGAGTCTCCTGCTGGGCTGTTAAGGAGTACAGATGTGCCCCCAGCCCCAGGGTGTGGGGCAGGGGGAGATGGTCAGCACCATTGGGCAGCCTGAATGGCTCCTCAGCCCCATACCCTGCTGGGAGCAGTGCCTGGCTGTGCTCTGGCAGTGCCCAGGGTGCAGCCTTTGGGGGCATGTCCAGCAGCAGGAGGGACCCCGTGGGCTGTGGGGTCAGGCCTTGTTTAACCCTTGCTGTCTGTGCTCTCAGTGCTGGCGTGGGTCGCTCTGGCACCTTCATTGCCCTGGCCCGGCTGCTGCAGCAGATGAAGCAGGAGAAGGTCGTGGACATCTTCGGGGTTGTTTACTCCTTGCGGATGAACCGGTACCTGATGATCCAGACGCTGGTGAGATCTCTGCTCCCTCTTTCCCCTGGCCCCTCACTTCATTCCATTGGAGTTCACAGGGCTGGCAGCTGGATGAGCCAGCCCCAGCAGCCCCAGGCTGCTCCTCAGCCTGTCACTGTGTCATCCTGCTGCTGAAAGCAGCAGCTCAGCTGGAGTGGAAATTGCTGGGGGGGTCTTCAGCTGCTTCATGCCCTGCTAGACCCACAACAGCAACATCCAGAGTCTCAGAGACCTCCCAGGAGGCTCAGAAACACCCCAGAGCACTGAGGAACAGGATCAGGCCCTTTGCAGGCAATTCTTAACTCACACCATGCTCACACCATGTTGGTCTGTGATGCTCCACAGTGTGTCTCCTATCTCCAGTCCTTGGGGCTGGCACAAGGTGTCAGAATTGCCCTTCAGGAGAGGGAACTTACCCACCCTCTCACGCTGTCTCTGCAGTGTGATGCTCTGTGTTGCTCTCTGCCTTTGTCTTCCAGTCCCAGTACATTTTCCTGCACAGCTGCATTCTGGAAAAGATCTTGGAGGAACCTCTCCTGGATTTATCAGGGACAGAGAGGTAAGGCCTTGCTGTGCTTTGCCACTGTGCCTACCCTGATCCACAAGCCCTTCCAGCAAGCCTTGGCTCCAGGACAGAAGGACAGGGAAGCCCAGCCAGCCATCCCAGCTGGTGCTGTGGGTTGTTCCCTGCAGCACAGGGAGCTCAGCACAGAACAAAGTGCAGTCTGCCAGGTACACCAACACCAGAGATCTGCAGAGCTGTGCTGGGGAAGGCGTTTCCCTCAGCCTCTGACTTCCCATGCCCTAGGGATACATACAAACTGGAGAGGCTTGGGGCAGCTGGGTGACCTTGGGGTGTCCCTCCTAATGGAGGCCAAGAGGATGGAGCAGGGTCCAGCTGGGCATGGCTTTCATCACCTATTTCATTGTCTTGGATCTGGAAGTCATGCACTTGTCTTTGTGGTCAGATTGTCTCCTCCCTCATGCAGAACAGGGTGTCCTTGTCCTTGCTGCCTCTTGGGAATGAGCCCTGGGCTGTGTCACCCCTGTCTAGGGGAGAGCAGGTTGTCACAGGCCAGAGCTGGGCTGGGAGTCTGGGAGCCTCCTGGCATTTGAGGAGTGAAGGTCTGCTCACAGCCCTGTCCACCTGCTGCAGACACAGCCTGGGTGCTGCTGAATGAGCTCAGCCTCACCTTTATGCCCTGGCTCTCTCCCCAGGTCCTGCCCCATCCCACTGAAGAGCTTTGCCCAGCACTATGCCCAGAAGGCAGCCAAGTCCCACATGGGCTTCCTGAGGGAGTACGAGGTGAGAGCTGTCCTGGGCAGGTGCAGGGAGTGAGTGCTGCCATGGCTGTGTGTGCTGAGGGGATCTGGGGAGTGATTGCACCTGCTTGGGCTGGTGGACACCCCGTAAGTGCCTCCTGAGTGGGTCTCATGCCCCAGTTTCTTGGATGCTCTGGCATTGTCCCCTCTCCAGGGCGTTGCATGCCCAGGCACAGAGCTCCCTCATGGCATTCTGCACTGCTCAGGGTCTGTCCACCACCCACCCCCTGCCAGGTGCCTGCCTGGACAGCAGCAGCCCTCTCCTGGCAGCATGGCACAGCCCACTGCAGAGCTGGGCTCGTGGCACTCCTGCTCAGGCTCCTGCATGTGCAGCCATGACCCACCCTGTGCCCAGCCCAGGGGTCCTCCTGCTCCTGACTCTTCCTCTCACTGCCCCCTCCCCTCTCTCTCACCCTGGCAGGCCCTCCTGGAAGCTGTCAAGGAAGAAGCCAGCTCTGCATCACCATCTTCAGGCAGCCAGCAGCCACGGCCCTCCTCCAGCATCCTGCCGTGTGAGTTCTGTCACACCTTGCATCCTCTTCCCTCCTCTTCCTTTTCCTTCTGTGTGGAGCCAGGCTGGACCAAGACCAGTAGTCCACAGCATAAGGAAGTATTTTGAGACTTTGGTGACTCCCTCAGAAGGTTACTGAGGTGTTTGGGATGGAGCACGTGGTGTTTGGGACTGGGCTAGGTAGGTTTGCTCAGCCTGGAGAAGGCAAAGGGGAGATCTTACTGCTGTTTTCTGCCTGTGGGAAGGCACAGGGAAGACATGGAGTCTTCTCAGAGGTGTGCCATGGAGGGACAAGAGACAAGAGGGATGATTTGGGAGGGCAATCCAACTCAGTAGAGGGAATAGTGAATTTCCATGAAGATGGTCAAACACTGGAGCAGAGGCCCAGAGCAGCTGTAGGCTCTCCATCCTTGCAGAGAGGCAGATCTCCCTTGGCTCAGACACTGAGGGGCCTGCACTACAGGAGCTTGGGATAGACACCCATCTTTTGGGAGCCAGCAGCCACAGGCTGGAGATGAGCACTGCAGAAGGGAGTGCCTTTGCCAAGAAATGGTGCAGGAAGGATTGGATTTGTGTGGCACTCAGTCTGCAAAGCCTGTTTGAGCTCCAAACCGCTGTGAATCCCTCCAGCTCCCACTTCCTTTGCAGATGATCGCTCCAGAGTGAAGTTTTCCCTGCTGGAGCAGGGCCCTTTCTCAGGGCTGCTGCAGGTGTGGCGTGTCCCGGTGAGTGTCACCCCCAGCACAGAGCCACCCTGTGCCTGGGTGCCCCATCCTGGCTGTGCTCCTGTGCCCTGTCCTGGTGCCTGTCACTGTGATCTGTGTGAAGAGGGCTCTGCAGGACTGAGGACATCACTTCCCTTGCCTGCCCGGTTTGGGCTGTCCTCACTTGCCTCCCTCAGTGCTTTCTCTTCTCTCCTTGCCTCCTGACCTGCTGGGCTCTCTTCTCTTCCTGACCATTCCTGCAGCCACCTGGACTAACAGAAGAATAACATTCTCATTCCCCACCCAGGGCTGCAGCTCCAGCAGGGACTACCTGGCTGTCCACGGCCCTGACAAGCTGACCATGGAGGATTTCTGGAGCCTGGTGTGGGAACAGGATGTTCACACAATCCTAACACTCCTCCCATGGCAGGAGAAGGGGGAGGTAAGGCACTGTGCCCACCTGTGCCGTGGCAGAGTGGGAATCTGTTCAGTGGAGTTGGAACTAGCAGAGTTCAAAATTCTTCTCAAAACTCTCAAAACTCTTCACCACCTCCTGAGTCCTGGGTGCAGACCCAGCTTAGCTAAAGCTGGACCTTTCCTGTGTCCAGGTGCTCCCACAGTTTTGTCATGGGAGACAGGTTCTGTGTGCCCCCCATGCCTGGACTCAGCTGGTGCCCTTCAAGCTGCATCTGCATGGACCAAGGGCAGCAGCTCCTGCTCTGCCCAGCCAGGGTGTAGACACTGGCTGAGCAGAGTCCAGCCAGGCAGCTCTGGGCTCCCAGATGAGCTGGCTGACCCTGCTGGTGTTCCTGGAACTCCCTCAGGTGTTAGCTGGGGGGATGAACTGACATGGAGAGGTGCTGGGAGTGCTCTTGGTGCAGCCCCACCACAGACCCTGAAGATGGTGACTGATTTGACAATGACCACCTACAGAAAGCCAAATTTCTTGTTGCACACAGGTCCCAGGTGAGGTGTGCTGGCCCCTGGAAGGTGACTCACTCTGCACAAAGACACTGACCATCCAGTGTGACACAGAGAAGCTTGTCTCGGGGTGGAGATGTGCCCAGCTCAAACTGAAACACGTGTGTGTCCATGGGGCTCCCACCTGCTGGGGTGGGGGTGGGTCTGTAGGGATCTGTAGGGGCTGAAGGGTCTGTGGGACTTCTCCAGGCTGCAAGAGCAGAGTGCCAGCGCTCCACAAATGCAGGAGTCAGTCTGGATTGCAACATCCAGAACTGAGTGGAGACAGGAGATTCATGGGAGAGGCCCTGGGGGCTTCCCCCACCCCTTGCTGATAGGGTCTGACCCCTTTGAAAAGGCCCACCCAGTTCTCAGTTCCCTCTCCAGGAGCAGGTCAGGGGGCTGTGGGGAAGGAGAGCAGGTTGCCAGAGTCATTGTACCTGCGGTGTGGGTGGTGGGCAGTGCTTGGGCAGCTTCACAGAAGCTGGCAGAAAGCTCAGGGAAACCTCAGAGAGCCTGAGGATGGGAGAGCTGGGGCTCCTCTGCATCCAAACTCACCCACCCCTCTCCAATATCCACATCAGCTCTTTGTGTCTCACAGGAGAAGAAAGCAAAGGAGAGGCAGGTGCAGAGGTTCCTGTGCAGGCTCTGGAGCAGCAAGAAGCAGCCTGATGTGCAGAGCCTGGTGGAGCTGCTGGTGGCTGTCAGGAGGTGCACGCCCCACCGCAGGAGAGTGGCTCCTGTCCTGCTGCACTGCAGGTACCCCGGGTTACCCCTGCACCCATGGGCGCCCCCCACGCTGGGAGCCACCTCAGGGCCTTGGCATGGCACCAAAAAGCCTTTCCCTCCATGCCCTGGGGGCTTGTTGATGTCAGTCCATGGGAGGCAGTGGAAGTTGTGAGCCTGGGAGGTCACAGTGCTCTGCCAGGGGCTGGGAGAAGACAGGGCAAACAGGGCTGGGCTGGGGGGAGCATGAGTGGGGCAGGCATTCCCAGGCTGAGGTACCCTGGCCATCCCTGGGGAGCTGCAGGGATTTTGGGAGCAGCCCTGAATTCTTCACTTGCACACAGAGAGAGCTCCCAGTCCCACAGTGCCCACAGGGCTCCTTGGACTGGTGCCCTCTTCCAAAGGGGCTCAGCCTGGCCTGGCATCAGTGACCCCTCCTTGTCCCCTGCAGTGGTGACATGAGCCAGATGGGGACACTGATCTCCCTGGATTGCCTGTTGTACCAGATGAAAGCTGAGAGAACTGTGGACATCTACGGCGTGACCCTCCAGCTGGCCAGGAGCTGCTGCCTCATGACCCCAACCCTGGTAGGTGGGAAGGAGAAGGGGTGGTGGGCAGGGTGGAGCAGAGTCTTGGTGCTGACCCTGCCCTCTCCTGGGTGCTCCCCGCTGCCTGGGAGCCTCAGCAGGGATTTACTTCAGGCTTCCTCCCCACCCTGTGGCTCTGCCACCCACCAAGGGCTGAGGGCACGGACTTTTCCTGGGCAGGAGTTTTCCATCTCCTCGTTTCTGAGTTAAGATCAGTTAAATTTCTTGTGAACTCACAGTAAATCAAGGCACCCTTCCCATTGTACTCGAGGAAGAGTGGGGCACTGGTGTCACCCTACACAACTGCCTGCTCCCCCTTGGCTCCTGGGCATGGCTGTCAGAACTGAGCCAGGATCTGCTGGGTGTCCCTTGGCTGGTACCTGCTACATCCCCCAGGCCCAGAGGCTGGTGCTGCAGCTGGGGCTGCCTGGCAGGGGGACAATGGGACACGATGCCACATGAGCAGGTGCCCTGTGGGCTGTAGCTCCGTCTGATGGGGCTGTTCTGTGCCAGCCCCGATGGGCACTCGTGGCACCGATGCCCCTGGACACGCTTCAGTTGCAGCAGCTGCTGAATGAGCTGATGCACAGCCCTGGAAACGCTCCCCACGGGACACAACAGAGCTGGGGAAGATCTCTCCAAGGCTTCCCAGCTGCAGAGCCTCCTTCAAGGAGCTAATTACATTCTTAATTAATGTGAACCATGTGCGTGGTGGGAGCCGGAGGAGGGCAAGGCGTGTGCTGCCCCCGCTTCAGAGCTGCTTTGTGCTCCTGCCCTGCAGGGACACAACTGGCCCATAAAGGCACAGCAAGTGCCCATCAAACCCCGCTGTCCCGCTGAAGGGGGGCAGCAGAGGAGCTGCTTCCCCTCAGAGCAGCGGGGCTGCCCTCCAGCCTCCCCCATCCCTGGGGGGGCTTGGAGCACCCCTTTATGTCTGGCGTGGTAATCGGCTGCTGTCGTGCTGGAGGCATCAGAATTTTGGGGGGGAGCAAGGCGGGGAGGATGAACCTTTGCTGGATATTCAGGGATAACTGTTGGATAATAAACACCACCAGCTCCAGAGTGGTGCGTGTCCCAGGGGTGTGCTCTTGCATGTGGTCAGTCAGTGTGCCTGGGCTGGAGTCAGCCCCGGGCTGTCACTGCCGGTTTCACAATCAGACCTGGCCCGTTGAAAACACGCTCTGGTGACCTGGAGCCCGAGCCATGGTGTGATCCGAGCCATTCCCGGCCCTTCGGTGAGGATGAACCCGCTGCCACAGGGAGAGGGCTCCTCGTGACCCTGGGCTCAGCCAGCGCATTAACCAGCTGCTGCTGCTGGGGACTGCT
>VZSR01002526.1:4705306-4715613 GCA_013398615.1 Brachypodius melanocephalos
AAGGGATAGGGCAGGACTGTCAGGGCTGGGAGGAGTCTGGGGTCTTGGGGAATGATTTGAGGAGCAGAAAAGATCAGGATCAGTCTTTGCAAGGGGCAGCAGGACCAAGAACATGCATCGTGTTGCAGCCCAGTGGAAACAGAGCCAGGCTCCAGCCCGTGAGGGGACAGGAGCTGTGCCAGAATGAAGAGCAGGGGGAGGATTCAGGGAAGCTCAGGTGGTGCCTCCAGTCCTGCAGGGATGCACCAAGGACCCAAAAAGGGCTCAGTAAAACCATTCCCAGATGCAGCAGCCCAGGCTTTGCTGGCAGTGATGAAGGAGGGCAGCTCCCAGTCTCCTCCCCTCCATGGATGGACAGGTCTCCCCAGCTATCCACAGCTCTCTGTCTCCCTTTGCCTTGTTTGCAGGCCTTCCTGTAGCTGTTTCAACCTCTTTGAAGGGTTTGCAAATGAAAAGCAGCCCCCATGGGAGTGGAGCGAGTAGAACACACCTGTAAGGGCAGGACAGGCTCAAGGGACGTGCTGTCTCTTCTTGTGAGCAGCCACAGGTCCCACTACAAAGAGAGCCCGGGAGACAGGATGGTTTCCAGCACTGAACATCCCCGTGGGGCACCAATTAGGAGCATTCAAAGGGAAGGTGAAGCCCCAGCAGCAGGGTGTCATCCCATCAGATGTGCCACGGTGGGAACCGCAGGCGTGGCAGGGCAGCAGAAAGGTGGCCTCCTCTGCCAAGTGTGGGGCATGCAGGCACAGGGGCTGCCCTACACACAGACTGAAAGGCTCTGCAATGTGACACTGAGCCTGAAGGTCACCAGCCCCTGGGACATTCCTCCGCCCCTGCCAGTGCCACCTCCGGGTGCTGGTGATGCCACGGGCACAGAGCAGTGGGTGCTGCTGGCAGTGTGATGTGTGGCAGCATCAGGGATCTCAGGGAGATGCAGGATCAGAAGGAACAAGTCACCTTCCCAAGGATGTTATCTGATGTGGGGATGGCTCTGGGTATAATTGCATCTTGAAACTTCAAGAGAGTTCACAACTGTGGGCATTTCTCAACCTTGGTGAAGCAAATGTTCATCTTTGCATGAAACCTGCAGGAAAGACATTTGCACTTTTAGATAGAAATTCATCTTCTGCCTTTCCCACAGAACATAAGAAAAAATTCTGGTTGCAGGATCTCTGCATCTCTGCTTTATCTGTGGTTCTGTATCCCCTCAGTGCCTGGGGACTGAGAAAAGAAATGGCCATGTGAGCATTTCATTTTAGGATCCCAGAATCCCAGAATGGCTTGGGTTGGAAAGCCCACCCTGTTCTACCCCCTGCCATGGGTAGGGACACCTTCCACTAGCCCAGGGTGCTCCAAGCTCCATCCAGCCTGGCCTTGGACACTTCCAGGGATCCAGAGGCAGCCACAGCTGCTCTGGACACCCTGTGCCAGGGCTCCCCACCCTCACAGGGAAGAATTTCTTCCCAATATCCCAATATCTCTGGCAGTGCAAAGTCATTCCCCCTTGTCCTGTTGCTCCAGGCCCTTGTGCAAAGTTCCTTTCCATCTCCTTTAGGCACTGAAAGGGGCTCTGATGTCTCCCCTGGAGTTTTCTCCAGGTGAATACCCCCAGCTCTCCCAGCCTGGCTCCAGAGCAGAGGGTCTCCAGCCCTGTGCCAGCTCAGAGGCCTCCTCTGGGCTCATTCCACTCCCCAGGCAGCTCTGAGCCATCCTGGCTAAGGACAAACCAACACTGCTGTGCTGCTCAGCTCGCTGCTCCCAAGGGAAGGGTGAGACACAGATCCATGGAGCTGCACTCTCCTTTCTTCTCCCTGGACACAAGGGCATGGCAGTGGTCAGATATCATCCCAGACTGTCGTCCCAAACGTTGTCCCAAGGCCCTGTCCCAAAACTGGGAGGTCTCCTCATGTACCAAAGGACAGAGCTGTACCTTTAGGCTCAGGTGTGTGGTACTGCCAGAACCAAAGGCACCACAGGCAGGACAGGACTCTGATCATAGGTGCAGGTGAGGTTTGTGTGCTGCACTAATTTCCTGTGGCAGCGTGTTCCACGGAATAACGAGGTCCTGTCGCACAGAGCGGCTTTACCTGTGCCCTGGAAACACCGTGTGGGGCTTTGTCGAGCACGGAGCAGCCTTCCTGTACACGCTGTGAGTAAGTTGTGTTCAGCTCAGGGCCAAGCAGCAGGTTCCTGTGCTGCAGGTTGTGTTTGCAGCTGCGTCCCGTGCAGGGAAGTGCCTGCCAGTTTAGGTATTGTTGTGCTTTCATGTGGTGTAAGACAGCAGAAGATTTATTAGTGACAAAAGCATGAGTGCTGGAAGCTGTGATTTATTGGAGAAGGGGGGAGAGGAAGTGTATTGCAGCCCATGCTGGTTAGTGTGGTGTGTCTGAGGTGAGCTCGCACACACTGTGGGAATCGCCCTGCTCCTCCACTGGAGCTCACCTGGAGAGACCCTGGGGGTCCAAATCCTCCTCCAGGGAGGATTTCCTCTGAGGAAAGGGTTTCTCCTGGGTGAAGGGACACGAGGACTCAGATTTTTGGGAACAGACAGGTGTCCCACAAACTTTGGCTCCCTTGTGTGGAATGGGTGGGAGACACAAAGGGCAGTGCAGCACCAGGAACAGATTTCTAGCTCTATCCCAGCCTTGTGGTTGACCCCAAAGCCCTTTTCTTTTTCTGTGCCTCAGTTTCCCTATCCTTAAAGCACTACTAATAAACCCTTCCCAATGTGCTTTGAGATCAATTGATCAAATCAGTGCTCCGGAAGAGCTGGAGACTCTCTGCACTTCCCAGCCACATGTCTGGACCTCTCAAGCTAAAACACCTTTAAAAAGCTTATTAAAAAGTTCTTGAGCTTTCCATTTGTTGACCCACCACATGAAGAAGAGCACCACTGAGCTCTCAGGTTTAGTGCCTGCCTTTCATGTCCGCTGACCTCATCCCTTCTCGCTCAGGGAGCAGCCACAAGTCAGAGCAGCTACTGAAACACTCCTCAGCCACAGGCAGCAGCTGCTCCGAGCTCGTGGGCAGCACTGGAGGATTCCAGGGAGGAAGTGAACCCAGCTGGGAAATGTCAGCTCGGCCAGAGATGCTGGAAACCCCAGTTCTCTCTTCCATGGGAAGCTCCGTTACTTTCAGCACAATTCTTCCTGAAAGGATGGGGGTAACTAACAGCTATTCCAGCTCTTTGCTAAACCTGAAAAGGAGGGAAAAGGCTGGCTTGGGTTAAACAAATAGGGATGTTCACTTTAGGTTTCCCAGGCAATTAAAACTAAACCAAACCAAAACACAACATGTTTTCTCTGACTATGCCCAAAACATTTTGCTTTGACCCAAATTAAAGTACTTTCTTTTTTGAGTCACCTGAAAATCTTTAAATCCTTTTTAAAAAAGAAAAAACAAAAACAACAAAAACCAAAAAAAGTCTTACAATTAAAAATTCCACCATTTTCCCCCAGCCCCACTGTTTCTTTAGTGGAACATAAGTTTTCTGTGAACTTACTTTTGACCAAAACTCTGTGGGTTCTACCCTGCCTGGAAGCCGCAGTCATCCAGATGAGCTTGTGCTGTCACTTGCTTTTCCTTTCAGCACCGTTTCTGTCTCTTCACCTCCCACTGCACAGACACAAAGGGGTGTCATCCTGGGAGCATCACCCTCATCCCAGGGCTGTGCTGAGTTCCCAGGGAGACTAAAGAGGGGCTGGGAGAGGGAAGGAAGGAATCCATGAAGGCTCTTTTTAGCTTCAGAGAGCTCCTCTGGCTCTCCTGACTACCTCTGGCTACTGCCAAGGCACCTTTGAAACACCTTTGAAACATCTCCAGCATGCTGGGCATCATGACTGGGCTGGAGGGGAAATCCACATTCCCTTTGAAGTCTGGATACTTGAACAGTCTTAGAATTATAGGGCTGTAATGTACAGGAATGTGTGGGGCTATAATTGTGACTTAGATCCTTGGATGAAAGGTGCTATGTACATACAAAAGGTATTATCATTATTGCTACTATTATTACCATTATTATTACTATTATTATTGCTATTATTATTATTATAGACCTGCAATATGTGGATTGGAGATGAAAGCAGCACCAAAAGATCCTGAAATACAAGATGTGTCTTAAGGAAATTTCATCTTGGAATTGGGTTTTGTCTGCACAGGAAAAGCGGAGCCGACTGGCTCCGCTGCACTGACAGCTCTGGGGTTTGATGGGAGAACTCCTGCATGCGGGCATGATTCCCAAATCCAAGCTTCTCTGGCCTTTGGAAGGGTGTTTCCTGTAGGAGAAATTCCAGAGCAGTTTTAGCGCAGAAAGTGAAATCAGACATTTTCAGCGTTCTTTACGAGACGCTCCGATTGCTCTGCAGACATCACACAGTGAGTCCCTGGTGTTTGAGCCAGGTGTCACCTTGTGCTGCTGCGTGTCCCTGAGAGTGGCCTGAGCTCTCAGGGCCTGGAGCACTCTGCCAATAAAGGGCTGATGATAAAGGTGAGGAGAAAGGGTCCCCTCTGGAAATGCCAGAGCTGTTTATTGTCTGCATCGTGGGTACAGCCTGGAATGTGCTCCAGGGACCAGAGCCAAAAGGGGGCCAAGGATCCAGGGTTATATAGCAGATAAAGAAGGGTTTCTGAGGGTCAGGGTCCAATAGGGGTAGGGGAAAGTGGTGCAAAGGGGTAAATAGGAACTGGGGGACTAATGGGGTTACGGAGTGGAACACTGCGACAAAAATAACCCCTCAGCATCCAATAGGAATAGGGAAAAATGATGCAGTGGAACCAGGGGGACTAATGGGGTCACAGGGGTACTTTTGGGGTACTGAGGCAAAAATAACCCAATGGGGTTCAAGAGAAGGAAGAACATTCTAGGAGGGGTACATATATGGTGAACAGAAGCTGAACAGGGTGACAATAAACTTTTAAAAACCAATAGAACAACAAAACCTAGGAAATACTAACACATGGCTGCAAAGGCCCATGGGAGGAAGGTTTTTCTCACCCTAATCTCAAAGGGTATCTCAGGCCCCTAGGCTTCCATAATTCGGTGTGAGGAGTTTGGGAATTGGTGTCCTGGCAGGGCTCAGAGGCTGGAGTGGAACCTGGAGCAAACTCCTGGTGTCACTGGGCACCAAGAGAGCTCCTGTGTGCTGATCCTCCTGCACTCCAGCAGGGCCCAGACCCAGCACCTGCCCTCTCCTGCCTCCTTCCAGCTTTAATCACCTCCCTCCCGGAGCAGCCTGGACACAGTGCATGGAGAAATCCGGGATCAGCCCCGATCCTTCCACGCTCTGGGTCTGCACAGCCCTCGCCATCAGCCTCTCGTGGGTCCTGCCCTGTTCTGCACCCACGTCCCATTAACGGGCACCAGAGTGGCACTGCCCAGGACAATCCCGTGGGGATTTTCTCCTGTGTCACAGGCTCTGCAGAGCATCAGGTTTTACTTTCTACCTGAACCGCAGACCAACACCTGACCCACGCTGGGGATGACTCGGGTCCACCCCAGCAGTTTTTCCATCGCTGAACTCCCAACAAGAGCGATCCGGCTGCTGGCAGGAGGGTTCGGCTCCCCAGCCCTCCCCAGCTCTTTCCCAATTGTTCTGATAAGCGGAGCTTGTCCCCGCGGATTCGGGAGCGCTGGTGCAGCGTGAGCTGGACACGGGGAGAGCTCCTCAGCCCCTGGACAGCAGAAGAAAGGCTCTTCCCTTTCCTGGGGACCACCCACCCGAGGATACGACAAAGCAAGGGCTCTGATGCATTGTGGCTTCCTGGTGACTCCGCAGGGTCTGCCAGCGCCGATGGAAACTCGCTCGTTCCTGGGGCAGCAGCCAGCGCTGAGAGCAGCCAGCTCTGAGCATCCCTGAACGCAGCCCGTCCCTCCCGAGGAGCAGCCAGCTCTGAGAGCAGCCGGCTCTGAGCATCCCTGAACGCAGCCCGACCCTCCCGAGGAGCTGCCAGCTCTGAGAGCAGCCGGCTCTGAGCATCCCTGAACGCAGCCCGTCCCTCCCGAGGAGCTGCCAGCGCTGCCGGCCCACCGCTGGGCTTGGCTGCACAGCACCTCAGCCCAAATCCCTGCAGGCATCTCTTTGTCCTTAGAAGGCAACGAGCAGGGTGAGGAATGCGGCTGGGATTCATCTCCTACCTCGGGCTGGAGCTCCAGCCGAGTCTCAAAGAGCGCGGAGCTGCTCTCCCCCTGTGCTGTCTGTAAACCCTGCTCTGCTTTGGGAGGCAGGATGCTGGGATGCCGGCTGGCCACAGAGAGCCAGGCTGTTGTGGTTTAGGTGCTGGCAGGAGCTGCAGCTCCCCGGGGAAGGGTCAGAAATGCCTGGATTGTCAGCGCTGGTACCGCAAGGGAAGCCTCCCCCCCGTGGCTGCGTCACCGGGGAGGAATGACACGGTCCTGTCTGCCGTGTCCCCACAACCAGGATGCGTCCTGTGGGTTACATCCTCACTTTCTTCTCGCTGGATTTCACAGCTGCTGTTTTTGAAATGTCCTCTTGAGAAGGCCAGAAGGACAAGAGGCATTTTTCAAAAGTTTTCAGCCATAATGTTTCCTTTTGGGAAGTCTTTGGTCTGAACACAGATAATTATCAGCCAAAAATTACTGAAAACCACCAGCAATTTTCAGTTCTGATAAAAATGCTATTCTCCATTTTACAGTGTCAACAACTGTTTTTTGCTCCTTGTACACTACAAGAGGAATCAAATATCTCCAGGCAGCTGTCCCCTGGGATCCCAGCAGTTTATCCATCTCTGTCACCCAGCACAGTCCCTTCTTCCAGGACAGTTTCTGTTGCCTCCAAAGAGATGCAGAATGCTGCTCTGGCCCAGGGTCTGAGCTGTGTGTGGATGACTGTAATATTTATGGAACTGGTTGGGTTGTGCTTCACTCCACACTGAGGTTTAGCTCAGAGAGGAAGGATAAGCACAGCTCAGAATGGTGCTGGCTGATAAAATCATGGTAGTGATTAGGTGGGAAAAATCAAGTAATAAAGCCCATGACTATGGGCTTTAAAATACAGCTCCAGAATCTCAAGATTTCCTGCGACTGTAGGAGCAGGGAATCTTGCCTGATGAAGCAGATGGGGAGCAGAGTCTCTCCCTCTGTGTCCTGGGCTCTTCTTTTCAGGCAGCCCAAGGTCAGGGACTGGACTGCAGGCGGATGGGGTTGCCCCAGAAGGAAGGCAGGCTCCGATGGTTGAGTGGCTCCTCAAGGGTCATTGTGCTACAGCCCAAGGAAAAGAAGAGATGCTGTGGGTTGGGACATCTCAGAAGAGGTGATCAGCAAACAGGACCCCACAGTTCTCACTCTGGCTGCGGTGTTGCCATCCAGGGGAAAGCACAAGACACTCAGTGAGCTGCAGCAAATCCGAGGCTGACTGCATTGGTACAGAGAGCTCCCCTGCAAGGCAGCCTGTGTGTGCTGCTCCTCAGCAGCTCAGATCCCACCCAAAACTGCCCTGCCTGGTCCCTGTCCCCAGTGGGAGCGGGGGGAGAATCAGAAAGGCAACGCTGAGAACTCCCATGGGTCAAGATAAAGACAGTTCAGGAGGCAGAGCAAAGCTGGGTGTGCAAGAAGAACAAAACAAGGGAATCATGCGCTGCTTCCCAGCCAGTCAGGTGTTTCCAGGGAAGCAAGGCTTTGTCACACCTCGTGGTTCCTCGGGAAGACAAATGCCACAACCACAAATGTGCCCCCTTGCTGCCCCTTTCCCCACAGCTTTCAGTGCTGAGCCTGATGTCACAGGATGTGGGACATCCCTTTGATCAGCTCAGATCACAGCTGCCCAAGCTGTGTTCTGTCCCCAGAACTGCTCCTGGTGGGGACAGAGAGGGGGAAAGCTGCTGTGCAAGCCCTCCTCAGCAGCAGCAGGACACTGGTGTGTTATCAGCACAGTCACAGACCCAAACTGCAGCACCCCACGGGCTGCTATGAGGAAAATTTTCTCCATCCCAGCCAGAACCAGTTCGTATCTCCACCACCTTGCCCAGCTCCAGCTGCTTGCACTTCTCCCTGGCAGGTTTCTGCAGGCTGATGTGGAGATCAAGGCTCTTTTCCCAGATCCTGTTATCTCCATGTGAATTCATGGCCACAACAGATTAGAATCATCCTTTAGCTAATCTGATCATTGGCCTTGATCTTCCAGAACATGGTGTAGAATCTTTTTGCTGTTGTGGGCAGGATTCTGCTCCATCTTGATAAATCAATGCAATTCTGATAAATCAATCCAATTTATTCACTTTATATCTGATTCTTTCTGTAATGATTTTCATCAGTTATGTGACATACTCCCTGACCATTTTTCTGACAGCAGTTTGGGGGTAGAGAGGAAATATTGATGGCCTGTAGCTGCAGTCCCACAGTCTTTCCCAGAGTCCCACACAGCTGGTTATACAGCAGCACAAACCTTCTGGGGCAGGGCCATGATCTTTCTAAAGGTCCAAATAAAAATTAAAATTTAGTTATGACGTTCTTCTGCTTGGCAGATGTGAGGGAGTTTTGGATCTGTGCAATTCAATGTCTGAGGTCTGACTGGGTGACATCAGAAGTTTTCCATGGTCCCTTGGCCTGTCCTTGCTATTCCTGATAGAGATTGAGCCACCAGGTTCATGACTGGACATAAAAGGGATTTTTGTTACCCTGAGCCATTGAGGTGTCTTGGCTGGGGGTGACCTCTCCCACCTGCATGGGTGCAGTTCTTAGCACATGAGAGAATCCTAGAGTTGCACTGGAGGAGCTTTTTTACCCTTTTGTTACCCAGTATTTGTCTCACAATCCTTGTTTTCAAGTTCCACCTTGGCTAGCCCAGCTCTTGGATGTATGACAGAGCTCCAGGGCTGGGACTGAATTCTGCACGTTCTGTGAAACAGAGCTCAGGTGCTTTCTTGTGAGATTGAGATCTTAAGGAGGGAGAGCACGAGCAGAGATGTTGCTGAGGGATCTGGGGGGATTCTGAGAGAGCTGGAGGAAAGGAGGCTCAGGGGGGACCTTCAGGCTCTGCACGACTCCCTGACAGGAGTGGGACAGCCAGGGGAAAGATGGGCTCTGCTCCCAGGGAACAGGGACAGGACAGGAGGAAACAGCCTCAAGCTGTGCCAGGGGTGGTTCAGGCTGAATATTAGGGAAAAAAAAATCCTCCCTGAAAGGGTTGTCAAGCTCTAGCACCAGATGTCCAGGGCAGTGCTGGAGTCACCACCCCTAGAATTGTTCAAAAGATGTGTGGATGTGCCACATGGCTTCATGGTGGCCTTGACAGTGCTGGACTTGATCTTAGAGGCCTTTTCCAGCCTCAATGATTCCATGATTGTGTGATCAAGCAGACCTCCTTCGTCATCCCAGCCTGTTGGGTGGTATCTGCAGTGGGGGTGGTGGTGTGGGCCTGGCATTTCTCCTTCCCTTGGCCAGGTGCTCCTGGGACTTCCCCAGCTGGCATTCGGCAGATGTGAGCAGAGCTGTTTGCCCTGTGGATTTTGGAGAGGTGAGGCTGGAGAAGGTGTAACCTTCATCAGCCAGGAGCCTGCCATGGTCTTTGATGGCTTTCCCTGTGCCAGGAATGGCGTTTCACTGTTCACATCCCTCAAACAGTGCCATCAGATGCTCCCTGAGAACACCTGGGGGCTCTTTCCCACAGGTGGATCCTGTCAGCTCCAGGCTCTCAGATATTGTCATTTGGGAATATTGCTGGCTTGCTCATGCTGGTGAAACTTGTCTGGACAGGACAGAAGATCTTTTGGTGCATGGGCAGAGGGAATGCCAATGAATCACCCACAGGGCATCTGATTTCCAGACATGGCCCACACGCTTCAGTGCCTTTCTCCCAGGAGACCAGGCCAAGGTTCTGGGCTCATTGCACCATCAGCCTGTGTCAGAGGGAGGGAGCACAGCCGGCTCAGGGCTTTCCTCCAGAGCAGCATCCACTGCCAGCAGGCAAAGATTCCCACATTCTGCAGCTGCCATGGAGCTGGGAGCAAAAGGGGCTGGTGGGATGTCCTGTCTCGTTCGTGAGGAACATCTGGATCAGCTCCTGGAGCTGTGGGAGGAGTGAACAGCAGGAGCAGCCTGATGCTGCACTAGGGAGGTTCCTTGGCAGCTCCTGCCCCCTGAGAGCCCCTGCAGGTCACCTCTTGCTGGCCGTGTGTGGTGACAGGGTCCCTCAGGCACCACGAATGGCCAGGACTGGGGACACAGAGCGTGTGGCATGGGGCACATTGGGACACAGCCCAAATGTCATTGGGCACATTGGGACACAGCGAGGAGAGCCCCTTCCCCTCCCTGGGGCAGGGCATGGGTTGGGCACAGACTGCCTCACCCC
>VZSR01002526.1:4731365-4761044 GCA_013398615.1 Brachypodius melanocephalos
CACATCCCAGCAGCCTGGTGGAGATCTCCTCCCCAGCTCCCCTCGGCCCTTTCCCTGCCTCGTTCTCCTGCATTTGAACACCTCAGATGTTACACAAACCCACGGATTGTTCTCCCTTTTGTGCTGGGGCAGACAGACAGGCTCCCCACACAATAGCCAGGCTTCACCTGTGGCTGGGAAGGAGAGGTGGAAGATTTACTGCCATGAGGTAATTTGCTGGAGGAATTTGAACTTTCCTTTGCTTCTGGAACTGCCTCCATTGTCCTGCCCTGTCAGCAAAGCAGAGACTGGGAGGGAGCACAGGCTGCTTGCAACAGGCAAGGTTTGCCTTTTGAGAGCCAGCTCCATTCACAGATGGCAGCCAGAACCTGAATCCTTGGGCTGGGAAGGTTTTCTGCCCCTGGGTGCAGCTTACCCCACCTGCTTTGACACTTCTTTTGCCAGATTTCTCAACCGTGACTGGTTGGTGACCCCCCTCTCCCTTATTCAGAGCATAAAAATGTCCCAACCCTATTTCATTTTACCTCATCAGTGAGAATTCAGTTTCTCCCTGATGCCTTTGATAGTGCATTAGGACACGCCAGGCAGCAGCACACGCCAGATCACACAAGTGTGTGGGTGAGAAAGTCGGTGCAAGAGGTGAGGTCTTGTGGGCTGTGTGGGGTGAGGAGGGATCTGCTTTCAGATAGAAAAAAAAAAAAACACTTTTGCAACTTGCAACTGCCCGTGTGGTGCTTTTGAAATCCCTTCCTTTGGTGGTGTGGGTGCAGCAGGCACAGAGCAGGAAATGCTCCACCAGCAATGCCATCACTCCATCTTCCTTTCGGGTGCAAAAGGCCACTTTGTTGGGACCCAAAACTTCAGGCTGCCACATTGCTTGGATTCTTGAGTGCTCCAGACAGTGCTGTGTCTTTAGAGAATGGCTGGTTTAACCCAAAATGGGTTGCAGCTGCTCAGCTTTGTCACAGCCTCTCCTGATGGCGCTGCCTCACTGAGTGTTCCAGGGAGGTTGTGGCCCTGGACACAGGTCACTGCCCGAGTGAGCTGGTGACAACACTAACAGGAAGCTTCAGGATGATGCATTGGGGCCCTTTAGCACAGCTCTGCACAGACACTGCCAGCAGGTGATCAGGTGGAGACAGCCTGGCAGAGAATCTGGGCAAAGGGTGGGAGCAGCAGGTGGGGGTATGCTGGGGTCAACACCAGCCCCAGACTATGCACCCCAACATTTCTGGTGCCTGGGTGGTGGGGGAAGGCAAACAGATGAAATCCATGTCCAGACTCATGCCATGGCCTCTGATACTCCTTCCAGATATCAGTGGGAGATGCCCAGTGATGGCTCATCTCTGCACATAACATCAGTCTGGTGTTTTTCCACCCCAGGAGCAGCAGGAAAGCCAGTGCTGCTCAGTTTTTGTAAAGCTCTAGATGCAGGGCTTCAGTGATACTAAAAGAGCTATTTTAAATTGTGTCAAATTCTGGTGGGTTTTTTTTTTTGTTTCCCTGCCTCTGTCCCCACATGCAAGCTCAGCCACTGGAATTCAGGCAGGGATTGCCTGTGAATCCCCCAGTGCCTGTTCTCCATCCCTGAGTTAAGGTGAAACTTCCCTTCTCACTCTGCAAAATCATCCTCCTACACAAAATAAAGGGAAGACAGAAACATTTGCAGGAGTATTTTTTTTTCCTTTTTTAGTTTTCATTTACTCAGAGTCTCATCATGAAGGCAAACATTTAATGCTGGCCTGGCCACCAGCAGGGGCTTGTTCATCCTCACAGCTCTGGCAGCAAAGCTTTTCCCAACAGAGCTCAAAGCAGGGACTTGTTCCAGAGTGCAGTGGCCAAGCCAGCTGCCCCCAGGCTGTGAGCACTGGGCTGGGGTGCCCCAGCCCCCCTTCCTGCCTGCCCTGATGAGTGACCAGCACTGGCTTCAGCAGCCTTGGCCACTGCCTCTCACGAGCTGACACCGCAGGGCTGATGCAAACCCCATCCTGGACACCCTTCCCAGGACAGCCCCATGGATATGACGTCTGTCCTTCTGCCCCAGGGCTGGGAAATGTGGCCTCAGGTGGCCTCTCAATTCTCAGTCCTCATGGCAGCATGGGGGGCTGGAGAGCAGGGAGAGGGCAGGAACCCAACTCTTCCTGGCCCCTGGGTCCACCCAGATATTTGGGCTCAGGGTGTTGAGGGAGCTCTGCCCTCTGATCAATGCCATCCCTCTGACAGCTCCCAGCACTCCCCAGCTCCCAGGAAACGGAAGAGGGCAGTTTTGTGCACCTCTTTCCCAACTGACCCAGTTAATAGTTGGCCATGACACAAAGTGGAATGGTTTGAACTACTTTTGGGACAGGTTGAATACAATTGAAAACCAAAGTTCTGTTCCATAAAAGCACCTGCCAAGCCCAACTCTAAATATAAATCATCTGCTGTGCCAGACCATCCCAAGGCAGTCCTGCTCCAGAGTGAATTATTGCCTTCTGTTCCTGCTTGAGAGCATTAAATGTATTCAGCTCTGTGTTAAATGGTTGTTCCTTCCTTCTCTGCCTTGTTTTGGCACAGAGAACAGCACCTCCAGGAGCAGTGAGCTGAAAGGCAAGCCCTGGACCCTGCCTTGCTGCTCAGCAGGTGTTGGGTTCTGACAGGCTTTCTGCTTTCTCCTCTCAGGGCAGCCATCCTGCAGATGTGCTCTTGCTGCTCTTGGCAATTTTCAGAGCCTTTCTCGAGTGTCTTTGAAAGTCCCAGCCTGCACTGGCAGTCCTTGGAATAAACAACTGCTTCTCACAGTTGTGACTAAAGCAGTGACTAAAGTTAGTAGTTTACTAAAGTAAAGAGTAAAGCAGTGGCACAAACCAGACTAAAAAAGCAAAGTGCAAACCTTGAGGGAGGCTCTGCTGTCTCATCGTTGCAATGGGCAGCTCCTCTCAGGGCAAAGCAGGGATTAGAACCATGGGATCAGAGAATTACAGACTGGTTTGGGTTGGGAGGGACCTTAAAGCACATCTGATTCCAACTTCCCTGCTGAGGGAGGGGCAGGGTGAGGGTTCCACCAGAGCAGGGTGCTCAGGGCTGCTTCCAGCCTGATCCATCCTGTATTCTTGTGATACACCTCCCTGCTGGTGGAGAGCATGACCTGAATTCAGGGCACCTGAATCCAGGATAAAATGCACAGACACGGGTTCTTATTGCCTCACAACCCTCCCAGCTGTTCTGCTCAGAGCAGGACCCTGCTGGCCTGGCTGCTGGGGCTCAAAGCCACCAAAGACAAGAGACACAACTGGGAGGTGTCTGTGCCAGTGGGACACGACCATCTCCCTTTGTTTGCCCAAACTTTTGGCCAAGCCTTTTGGGACTGGATGAGGTTTCCCACCCAGGGGTGTTAAGGGTGTCCCAGACATCCCTGTGGATGCAATGCAGGACCCCAGCTCCTGTGCCTGAGCACAGCTCAGAGCTGAGACCAGGGTTCCCTCAGTGCCCTCCATGCAGGGGCCGTGCCTGGCACCCACAGGGTCCCAGGATGGCAACTTGTTTGTGAGCAGCAATAGGATCCCCCTACAATGCCCAGGGAAACCTGAATAAGCTTCTCTGAGTAAGCTTCCTAGAGCAAAAAATGCTCTTCATCAAATGCAAGAGTTTCCAGGCAACACAGAGATGTGGTAGAATTTTTTGAATGAAAACATGTTGGAGATGTTTGAGTCTGAAGTGAAGGATTTTGTTTCAATTGGGGTTTCGTTTTACTTTTGATTTTTCCAAATTCAGCCTCGGGTTAGTTTGTGCAGGTGCTGCCTGTCATTAAATACTGCATTGTCATGGCTTGGCTTTTAGTGAATGGAACGTTTTGATGTGACCATGAAACATTTCAATCAGCCATTCAGACACTTTCAACTAGAAAATGTATCCGATTTGGTCCCCCCTTAAGACGTTTCCAAATTTTGCCTACTTCCAAGCAGGGACAGACACAAACTGCACAAAGATCCTGAGTTCATCTGCTCCCACCCTCCAGTTCACCTTTGCTGCTTTCCTTGCCAGCCTCAGGACTTTGGGATCAGCTTTGGGATCAGCTTGTCCCCAAGGCAGTGGAGCAGATGTGGTGCTTTGCCACATGGTTTAGCTGATATGGTGGCATTTGGTCAAAGGTTGGATGTTGATTTCTTTTTTTTTTTTTTTCATGTTAGAGTCAGGATTAATGCACAGGAGTCACAGTTTTCATGTTCAGAATTAGATGTTTATTTCTTGCCAGGTTACAGTCTCACGAGTCATGAGTTCTGCCATGCTCTGACTAACAAGGGTGAAAAATGGAACTCCTCTATCTCTACAAAGCCTTTTCAAAGACAAATTGTCCAAGTGTGAACTAACACCTAAATTATTTTTACTTTTAACCCAACAAACAAAAACCAAAGGTCTGCAATGAGAGCCTTTTAAACTCAATTAGAAAAAACCAGCCAAAACCATGAAGAAGGTGAAGAGGAAGGACTTAGACAAAGCCTTAAATCCTCCATCCTGCCCCATATATATTACTACATACTAAAACCAGAAATTCTAAGTTTTTCACCCTGTGAGATCACACACTTCTATTCAAACAACACACCCACAACCCCAGTGCTATCACTCAATTTTGGAAGCCTGTTCCACAGCCTCAGGTCAAATGCAGTGCTCACTTGAGGGACAGCACCTTTTAGCACAGAAAGCCTGAAATTCTCAGCCTCCAGAATTCCAACGGTTGGACTCGATGATCTTGGAGTGCCTTGATGACTCCTGGATTCCTCACAAGATTTGGTGTTCCCCCCACTGAAATGTGGCTTCCAAGGGGAGAGGCAGCCTGGCCCAGGGGTTCCCCAGTAGTGCCTTGTCCCAGTTCTTCCCCATCTCAGCAGCTTTTGCCCCCATTCCTGTAGCACTCACCCACAGTGACTGTACAGCCTGTCAGAGCCTTCCTCTGAGCTCCTGCCAGCCAGGGAATTACAGGAACAGTTGTGTGCTGCCATCAGACCTTCTCTGTGATGGAACCTTGTTGGAATTTGCTTTTATTGTGACTTACAGATGTGGTAACTGAGTTTAACTTTTATTTTATTTTTAGTTTTAGGTGGAGGGTGAGACAATATAGATGTTATAATTCCTGCTGTTATAATCAGAAGTTAACTATTTTTTAATTACAATACATTATAAGTATTTCTTGGCCTATCAGCTTTTGCCACACAATGCTGTACATGTCTTAAATAATCTGAAATTACCCCTCGTGGGTCCTACTACAATGCACCTTTCATAGCTCTATTTCTCTAAAGTGTCTAGTCTTATTTACAAAGCCATGCTTTAAAACTTATTTCTAGTTCCATTTCTCTCTCAACAATGTCTATCCTATTCTATAGCACTTCCAAATCAACGTTTCTCATCTCAAAGTTTACACACAGATACCTACCACGTAAACCTTCTGGCAAACTTTAAAAATTCTTTCTGAATCCCTTTCCCACATTACCGGGTGTGTTCACCTGCCCTTGTGGCCAGTTCCAGGCTGTGGAGTTCTTGCCCACCTGCCCCAGGCTCTGTGGTCTGGGGGTCAGTGGAGCAGGGCTGGAGACAGCAGACAGGAGGTGAAGGGATCCCTGCACAGCCCTGGGTGGGTCAGAGCTGGCTGTAGGGCAGGGGGGACAGGTGAGGGAAAACAAACAGGACAGAGGTGGCTGCTCTGGGTCAGATGTGCAAGGAGCTCTTGCACAAATTAATGGTGGGCACCACAGAAAGTGCACGAGGGCTTTCAGCTCTCTGGTAGACCTGGAACTCCTTAATTCAAATTCTGCCTTTCCTCAGACCTCCAACTGATCTCTTCTAAGAATACGTGGGGCCAAATCAACCCCATGCAACCAAAGGAAGGATGGGGTGGCAGTGGTTACAGGAGCCCCAGTGTGTGGCAGGTGTGTGCAGCCCACAGCACCTTCCCCTCACCCTGATGCTGGAAGGAGAACCAGAGCTCCCAGCAGATCCTCTGAACTGGGCACAGGCACCAAGCTGGTGTGAAAGCCAGCCCCAGGAAGCACTTGGGTCACACGAGGTGTCCAGCCTGTCACTCTCAGGTCTTTGCTCATGGAAATTCACCAAGAGCCTCTGGGAGCCCCCAAAAACACAACTTTCAATAACCTCTGCTTCTGTGTTGCCCTCAACCTGTTTGGACCCACTGGTTGGTCCTGGGAATCCGTGGTTTATGCACCCTTGAGGCAGATGCAGCACTGAACAATCGCCCTCAATAGTCACAGAGAGATTTATTCTATGTTAATTTGTCTTGTGTCTTCGTCTTGTGTCTGTATAGAGACACCCTATAAAATTCTTTACCAACAATTTGTACATGGAAAGTACAACCTCCTAGTGCACCAAGCCAGCCCCTCTGGCACACCCCTCCTCCCTCATCTGGAAGCAGAGGAGTCCTGCTGTCTGCAGCAGATCCTGCACGCTGTGATCTGTCTGCTCCATCAGTGTCACTCCATCCAAGTGGATCTGTCACTCTCCCAGGAACATCTCCATAGAAATTCCTGGCTGTTCCCAGAGCTCCAAGGGTGGTCTGACCATCACTCAGGTGGTGAAAGGTGGGCTGTAAATCCCTTTACTCTGCGTTGGTGTGAGCTGCCCACAGGGGTCTGTGGAGCAGGCAGGGCAGGCTGCAGGGGTGAGCTGCTTTCTGGGGTGCTGTGGGTACCAGAACAGCTCCAGTCTGCTGAGAGGAGCCTCTGCCAGCGAGTTTCTGGCTGCCTAGAACAGCCCTGTGGCTTACAACCATCCTTTTCCTGCTGTCCTGGTTCCATCCAGAGCTGGGTTAATTTTTGCAGTATTTGGGAGGAGACACATTTCCAATACTCCTTTGGTTTCCAGGACACTTGCATGGGGAATGCACCAACTGTGTTGGTTTGCTCTTTACTGCTCATGACCTTGTTCAAAAGGCTTTGGCTGGGCAGCAAAGAGGAAAATGCTCCTGAGTTCACCTCTCCCTGGTGGCTGTTCCAGACTAAGAGAATAATTCCTCCCACAGCAGGAATTTCATCCCAAAAATCCTGGCGAGTGGGGGTCTGAAATGCAGCAGGGACCTGGAGGAGGACAGGGAATAACCCCACACTCTGGACACAAGGGGATGTGAGGTTCTTTCCAGGGATGTGGTGGAGATCATTCAGTTGCCAAAAGTCAGGATGTTGCTGGGCTGTTTCTGCTCCAAAGGACATGGTGGGAAGAAAGGAAATAATACTTGCAATCTCATTTTTCTTGCTTTATAAAGGTGTTTCTTGCTCTCATTCATGCCCCAATATTTCTTTTTAGTTTAGAGGTTCTTTTAGATTTGATGTGCTCACACTAATGAAAATGTTAAGGTTGACCCAGCTCATCCAGTTGCCAACTCTGAATCTTATTAAATTAGGCTAACATGTGAAAAAGAGTTTTAAAGAGGCTGAGAAGTCCTGCTTTGACATTTTCTGGACAGAAAGTATTTTTCTTTTCAAACAACTGCTGGTTTAGAATGTCCTTTCTGGGATTTTATTTTTTTTTTTTTTAGTGTCAACACTGAGGTGGGGGGGAAAAAACAACATGTTTTTTATTATTTTGATCAACCCAAACCAATTCCCTGTGGGCTTCTCTTTCACAGTAATCACCAAAAACACGAACTTGCAGAATGGTAATAGAAAAGAAAAATTGTGATACTCGCCCAGCATCCATCTCAGAGCAGGCTGCTGTGTCTGGGAGGTGGAAGAGGGAATGGCAGGAGGCTCTGTCAGCCTCCCCTCGGTTTGGTGTGGGAGATTCCCCATCTCCAGCTCTGTGTGATGGGCACAGAAAGCAGCACAGCACTGGTACATGCAGGCCAGGAGATGTCAGTGCCTGGGGTGCTGCTCAGAGCTGTGTCCAGCCAGAGCAGCCATCTGCTCCCTCCCTCCTCCCTGCACAGGTGCTTTCCCCTGGGATTGGTGTTCCTCGGGAGCCAGGACAGCTACAGACAGGAGATAGAGCCAGGAAAAAAATAGAAACCTCCATGAGTTCAAGGAGCATTTGGACAACACTCTCAGGCTCATGGTGAGATTGTTGGGGCTGTCCTGTGCAGGGCCAGGGCTTCACTCCGTCTTTGTGGGCCCCTTCCAGCTCAGGATATTTTCTGATTCTGGGATTCTGTGACACACTGTGCAAAATTCACGGTTTTGCCTGTTTGGAAAGAGTGTCCTTATGTTCTGATCCAATCCTCATTCCTCCCCCTGGCTCAGGGGCTGCTGTTCCTCAGCCCCATCTCCTCCCTCTGGCTGCAGCCTGCTCTGCCAAGTGCCCTGCTCCTCTCCCTGCCCTGACCTTGCCCCCCACACCTTCCTGTCCCCTCTGCCCTTCTCCTGGCAGCCCCTGGGGTGGGATGGGCTCTGCTGCCAGCCCTGACCTGCCAGAGGGTTTCTAGAAGTGATTCCTTCTGGTTCTCACCATTCCCAGGGGTAGAAGAGCATCAGTGCCCTGCTCAGCCCCTTCCTGCTCCCTCTCTGGAGGGTCCCTGACAGGGGGCAAAGGCAGGGCAGGCACAGGATGAGGTGCAGGAGCAGCAGCCAGAGTGTCATCAGAGCTTTGCTTGCCAAGGGTCGCTGCTGTCACTGCACAGAGCCAGCTCCTCCAGAGCTGGTGCAGGAATGGGCTGAATCTCAGCCCGGCAAACTGGCCTTGGCTGAGACTTTATTACTGAAATATTGTGGAGATCTGGGGTAGGGCCTACACATGGGGGATGATCTAAGATGACTGATCTATTTTCAGACATGGAGAGGTGGGAGTAGAAACACGTTCTGCTCTTGCTGCTTGCAGTGATACGGGATTGAAGCAGCGCTGGTGCCTCCAGATACGGTGTGATGCAAATGAGCTCTTACTGCTTTCATCTCTTTATCTTTCCTTTCTCCTTCTCTTTATGGAGACTACCTTTAGTGTAGTTTTCAACCTGCAGGCTTTCAGGAAGGATTTCAGCTGGTTCTATGGCTCCAGGTACCATTCTATCCTCAGCCCCAGCTTTGCCCCAGGCAATTCAGGCATTTTGTGGTGACCTTGGAGATTTCATGATAAAGAGGAAAAGAGATAGTGAGAACCTTTATGAATCACTCTGATGTAATCTGAAGTATTTCTGAAACCATCATTTATTGCCTTTGGGCTTCTTTTCTGGTGGTGTAACTGTGCATTTTTACTGGATGCTAATGAGAGTGGCCAGGAGAGAGGCACAGGCTCAGCACCCAGGGATTTCAGGGTGTGTCATGCCTTACAAGAACAGGCCTAGTGCTGGGCCCTTCCAGGATAAGAATGGGAATTTTGGTCTGGTTTATTCAGTTCCCCTAGAAATCAGACTGCTGGACTGGGAGGCCTTGATGCTGTAATTGTGCAACTAATTAATCAAAAGGATACCAGGTCATTAGCTTCTCCTCACAATCACAAAAATTTCTGCTCACCTGCTTGAGTGTAAGGAGGGAGTTTTGTATGGTCCAGGAAGCCACAGGTTCAGCACCAAAAGTGAGAGGAGCTGGGTTGAGCCTGGGCTGGGAAGAGAACACGTTGATATTCTGAACATCTTGAAAAGTATGAACATACTGGTGCCATGATCTAGTTGAGGTGTTAGAGCATGGGTTGGACACGGTGATCTTGAAGGTCTCTTCCAACGTAGAAATTCTGTGATTCTGTGATATAGCAGGGCAATTTAGAGGCTGAGAAGACAGTCACCATCCATGACTCTTAGCAGCTTCCTGCGGGCTCAAACCAGGATCTCAGTCAGATTTGTCCTTTGGGGTGACTTTGCCTCCTTACAAACAGGGAGCAAGAGGTCCCTTTCCCAAAATATTGAAAGGGGAATTGTCCAGTGGCTGGGGCCGTGTCTGTCATCATTTCCAGCTGTAGCCACCCACACTGGGTTTCACTGAGGTACCAGGAAGCCCCTGGAGTGCCCACTGTGGGCTCTGTGAAGGTCCAGGAACAACAACCCGAGCTTGCAGAAACCTTGCAGAACAAAATTCCTGAAGGCAGCTGCCAGAGCAGGAGGACAGAGGCAGCTGAGTGACAGAGGGACCCATGGAGAGCTAAGGACCAGACTCTCTGCCCCTTTGGAGTAGACAGAGGTGGCTGGGGAATGTCTTCTCCCAGCCACAGGCAGGAGTTGCTCTCTCTGTAGGACATCTGTCCCGTGATGAGGACAGAGCCCCTCTCTGCCAGCTGTGTGCAGTTTTCTATGGCCAGAGGCACATCTGGCCCTGAGGTCTCTCTAACTGGCCTCAGCCAGACCCCACCCCTGCAGTTTCCCCTGCAAATCCTCCTGGTCCTGTTGTGTTACTCTGGGGGGAATTCTGCCCGTGTTCCTGCGGGTCTGCTGGCTTCTGCTTGCATGGATTCCCATTGCAGCACATCTCTGGGGAAACACTTTGCTTTGTGCCTGGGAAGAGACACGTCAGGAGCTTTGGGGCTCATGGGCAGGGCTCACCTCTCCCCCAGTTTTGGGAGTGGGCAGCTTTTAGATGCCTTGATTTTGTGAGAGAGGCATCAATCCTGCTGTCCCTGGAGGAACATCCTGGGGATGTTGCTTAGGCCTATCTCAGGCAAGAGTTGCAGGATGTCCTTGCAGCAGCATCAAATCCTTCCTCTTTTGGCCCAGATCTTACACAAAGTCCACACAGCCCTGCAGGTGCCTTCTCTGCCTTCTCCCAGGGGGCTGCACCCTCCCCATAGTGACAGCCACAGCTCTGGGGCTCAGAGCACAACACCCCAGCCTGCCCCAGCAGGGGTGCCAAGGATAATAAACCCCTTTGATCTTTAAAGCTCACTCAGCCCTGAGCTAAACCCCTGTGGTCAGCATCTCAGAGTGCAGGTGGAGAGCGTGGCACAGTCCCACCAGGGAACCCAGAGCAGTGTGTGTGTGTGTCACCTCATTTCTTGGTGAGGAAGATCAGCTAATCAGTGAATAATCAAAGGTTGTTCATGAAAGAAGGTGACATCAAAGCAAATAATTTAAGGAACCCCTGGAGGGCCAGAGGAGTTGTAAGGTCTGAGGCTGAATCACATGAGCTCAGTTTCCATGAACTGTGTCTCAGTTTTCCTGCAGGTACAAGTTAGAAATGCTTACGATAAATGTTTAGAATTAGTTGGGGAAGGGGGGAAAGTTAAATCACACTAATTATAGCCATGATGGCTTTGGTGCAGTGCCATTTGAAAGCATAGGTATTTTCTGCTCCTAATGTAAGAGGCATTAAAAGGCATTGCTTCTTGGGTAAGCAGGGTGATAGGAGAGCAGAGTCCCAGTTTGGGAGTAGAAGGGTAGTTTACTCTACTGGCAGCATTCCAGACCACAGCCATGAAGGATGATTTGACAGCAAAAGAATTCCTGCTTTTATTTGATATTTTGTAGAGAGGGCAGGAAGGCCAGTCACTGGGGAAGGAGGAACAGGGGAGCTCTGGGGCAGGAGAGGAATGGCTTGTCCCAGAGCACCACGGCTGAAGGGTGTCATGGACTCAAAGGCAAGAATCTGGACAGTTCCTCTGCAGCTCCCACACTGCAAGCCTGGGTAAAGCTGCAGCACCTCATCTCTTCTCCTACCTTTCTAATTTCTTTTAGACTTTAACAGACTTTGGGATTTGAATCGTATTCTTGTGCACTTCTGTACTGCCTGCTCTGGTACAGACCTTACCTTTGGAATGGTTTCTCCAGTGCCAATGACAACAGCCATGCACAGACATGAGAGACCCAGCAGTTGTTTGGCTTCCCTGGATGCTCAGTCACTCAGAAGAGAGCCCCAGCTTGGAAAGTCAAAGTCCCTGACACAGCTGAGAAAGGTCAGGGCAGCCTCTAACCCATTTAGTCCATGGATCCCTATTTCTTCTGCTAGATGCTGCAGAAAAAAATAATCCAACAAGTTTCAAACACCATGGGTTCCTTTTAAATTAACTAAATGTGGCTGACTAAAGTAACCACCCCAAACACTGAAGAGATTAACAGCTTCTCTGATTGCTCTGACAGGAAGCATTTCCACCCTTGCATGTGTTGGGGATGTACACAACAGAAGAAACCTTACTAAGAGGAAAAGCACGAGCTTGGGAAAACACAGCAACAAGTCAACAACATCTTTAAATGAGTAATAAGTCAAATATTTACTCCCACAACACTTCAGGCAAGAATCCTGTGCCTCAGCTTTCACACAAGCATGGACAGCCTGTGGAGAAACATCTCGTACTCTTGTGGCTAGAAAAATCACCAGGTCCAGGGCTGTGCTTGTGAAGTTTATTTCCAGCCCTTGGAGGAGTTTGTTCTTCCTTCACACCATTTCTCCTTGCACATTCCATGCTGTCCTCACGCCACAGCCAGGCCAGGAATTGCACCCTGCCATTGGGTGTGATGTCCCCTGCTCTGGAGGAGCTGCTGGGGTCCCTGCAGGTTGTCACACTGGAGAGTTCACGGCAAAACCGAGTCCCTGGAACCTTTGCCTTGCTGTTCTTTAGCTGGCAAACCACTGCCAGGATTTGCCCTTTTCAGGGCTGTCAGTGTAGATGTCTTACACGTGAGTCCTGCAGGACTGCAAATCACCAGAGTGTTCGAACAGCCGAAACATCGGTGACTTTTAAATAAAATTACTCACAATATTTTCTATGTAACAAGCTTGGAAACACAGGCTGGGCTTTTCTGCACTGCCCAAAGAGATGGTGGCAGAGACCCCCTTGCCTCAGACCTGGCTGTGGCCTGGGCTGCAGGAGGGTGGGAAGGAGGGAAGGGGGGAAGGGGGGCTTTTAAAGAAAAGCCACAAGCTGTGGAGCTGTGAGGCTGCCAGAGTGAGGGGATAATGGTGTCTCTCCTCTGCCTTCTGGAAGGTTTTTTTCAGAAACCAGTGTATTTTGTTCCTTTTAGGTACAGATCAGGGCAGGAGGAAAGAAGTGTCCCAGGCCAGGTTGGATGGAGCTTGGAGCAACCTGGGCTAGTGGAAGGTGTCCCTGCCATGGCAGGGGATGGGATGAGATGGGCTTTGAGGTCCCTCCCAACCCAAACCATTCAGTGATTCTAAAAGATGTTTGACCTCCCAAATTCTCAGCCACTACAGCCTTGCTGCTGTCTGGGAGTGGTGCTGGGGTCTGCCCATCCCTGCAGCCACCCCCCACCCACTCAGGTGTCCACCTGTCCCCATCACACCTGGGGATACAAAAGGCACTTCCATGGGGCTTGGAAAGGGGCTCCTGCAGCAAGCAAGGGGTGTTCTCTACACTGCCAGCAGAAGGCAACTTAAGGAATATGCCTCACGGTTTCAAGGAGATCTTGGATGTTTCAGGTCTGTGTTTTCTTTTGCAGCCTTTCGTTTTACGTTATTTTTTCGTTATTTTCGCATTGTTCCACAACGTGTCAAAACATCAGACAGATTCATTACAACACAAACAGGAGACACTTTGATGTAGGGAAAAAAAGATGTTTTAATGGGTGCTAAGTAGCAACTGCCCTTGGGGGTTTAAAAATAAAAATAGAAGCAGCACAAAATAATATTTTAACCCTTGTGTCCCGGGATCACCAAAATATAGAATGCAGCACTGCACACAGAACAGTGCAGGCAATAATTTTCTTTTTGCACTCATTCTGAAGACAGAATTTTGAATTCTCATAGATTTTTGGTGAGTTTTTCTACTACTTCTTAGGAGAAGAGAAAGTTGTAAAGAAAAAAGTAAACTTCTCCAGGAGTATTTTCAAAAGGGCTCATGGAAGTGTGTGGGTTTGTCACAGGACACCTCTCCAGAGAATACACAAAAACAGCTTTCAACCTTCCTGATTTGTCACCTGGCTCCACCAATGTCAAACAGGGCTGGTCAGAACTTGGTGGTTTGGGTTTTTTGTGGAAAATGGTCAAAATGTAGAAGCCCCCCCAGGTGTTCTGCTCTTTACCAGCAAAACTCAGGCATTTTCTTACTGAGGAATACAAAGGCATCTCAGCCATTTTTTCAATGAACTCATTTTTCAGTGAAGCAATTTCCTATCCAGAGCCCAAAACCAGCTGAGATGCTCCAGAGCATTTGATGTGACCTGTAGGATCTCAGGTGCTCTGAGCAGATGGAACAGCTCAGACAGGTCCCTCTTGTATTGCTGGGTTCTCCTGAGGGTCTTTTCTCCTTCGTGCTCCTGTGCTTGTCCTTGGCACAAGCCTCCTTCCAATGCCAAGACATTCCAGTGGCACTGGGAAGACAGGGAACGTCCTTCCTTAGGCTCACAACTCTGTGAGGTTTGCAGAAGGAAAGAGTAAATAAATTGCCTTTGTTTCGTTGTTGTTTCTCCTCGTTTTCCCATCACACCCATCAGTCTCTGCTGCTTGGTCCGAGCTCCCAGGAGCTGAGCTGTGCCCTGTCTGTGCACAGTGACAAAGATCAGCCCCCTCTGCCTCCCACAGGACTCCCCAGCACCCCGGATGGCACTGCCCAGGACGGCTTTACTCAGTGGGAGATATGCCCCATCTATTCCCATTGGCTTTAACCACATCAGCTTTTAATTCAGCCTCATCTCACCTCAGCTTTAAAGGTCAATGCTCCCTTGCTCACCTGGACACAGCCTGGGTTCCTCCACATGCAGCTGCTCATGAGGGTTACAGCCATCAGGTGGCAGATCCCAAAAACAGCCTTGGAGCCTGGAAACATCCTTGTTTTTTCCAGATACCAGCTTGGGATCGAATCACTCGGGACAGACTCAGCTGCTCTCATGGCCTGAGATGAGGAGAGCTCTGCACAGGCAGCTCAGGGTGACTCTAAAGTGCAAAGGGCTTCAGACTCAGCACCACCCTGGACCCTCTGGGTACCAGCACAGCCTCCTCCAGGGGCTCTACTGGAGCCTGAGCAGAGGAGATGAGCCTTTAGCTGGAGATGGCAGAGTGAGGCCAGCACAATCAGGCAGGTTCCTTCCACCTGCCAACCTCAGTTTGTCACCCACAGAGCCAACCCCTGCCCCTCAGCATGGTTCTCTTGTTTGTACAGTGTAGGGAAAGCCAGTCCAGTGGGATGTACCCCTTCCCTCACGGGCTGCTGTCTCCTCAAAAGCAGATGTCTGTGCACACACTGGAAAAGCTCCCTGTGGGGGCTGGCATGACCATGGTGACAGAGAGATGCTCTTGGGCCCAAGGACAGACTGTCCTATCCCAGTGTCACTGTTCACTCTCCAAAAACTGTCAGACAGCAATACTGCTTGTGCTGTTGGGAAATGTCCTAACTTGCTTCATAATTTGGAGAAGAACATGCAGACCACCCTGAAGGAGCCAGCTCTCCCTGGCTGCTCCTCTCCATCCCTCTGCAGGGAGAGCCTGGGCTGGGATCAGACATTCATGCTGAAATGCTCTTTGCAGAGGCTTCTCACCCTCTCACTTAGCAGAGAGGGGACACAGAGCCTGGCACTGAGGTTTATTCCATGCAAACCACTGCATCACTGATCAGAAACCTCTGTCTTTCCTTCCTGCCAGGGACCTGAGCATGAACAATATCAGCCAGCTGCAGCCCAGCGCGCTCCGACACCTGCGCTTCCTGGAGGAGCTGTGAGTACGGGGCAGGGGGTGATTGGGGTCTTGGGGACACTTCAGAGGGTCCTGTGGCACTGCCCACAGCCTCCAGTGCTGTTCCTGCAGCTGCAGGCTGAGATGGAAGCAGTCTGTGTGCTGGGACAGGGTTTATTTGCTGCTCCAGCTTAGGGGTTTCACTGAGTTCGTCACCTTCAGGCTGAGGTGATGCATGTGCCAAAAGCCAAAATAAAAGAGGACCTAATGTCCCATTCAAAAATCAACACTGTACCCTGGAGCAGAGCCAGCAAACAGAGAGCTTCATTCACCCTTCAGCAGACAGGGTCCCCCTCACAGCCCAGAGACACATTAACCCCAGGATGGAACCCACTCTGGAAAAATGAAGTGCAAAAAGTTTTCCCCAGAGGCTGAGGTGTCCCACCAGGCACCAGTGTGCACTCAGATCTGAGCAGACACACTCAGACACAGCAGCAATCTCAGTCCTGGGGATCAGCATGTGCCTGTGTGTCACTGAAGGAGTGGCCCCACTTCTGAAAGTGTGAAAATTAACCAGCAGCACAAGAAACCACTGGAATCCTTTGTGAGCCCCAAAAACGGGAGCCCAGGGGGCAGAATGTTGAGGTTGACCATTTCTGCATGAGTAAATTGCACCTGTATGGTCTTACTCCACTTGACCATGAGAAATACCTCCAGGTGTTATTCTCATGCTGTTGGTACTTTCAACACAACAGCTTCTGTTGGAAAACACAATTTCTCCAAAACGCTGTTATTGCATTCATGAAATACTAATATTAACGCTGCATTTGATGTGTGTTGTAAACTTACTGTGTATACAACAGTTACTGCAAGCTAATCTGCCTAAATGAAACACTTTCACTGCTCTGAATCAGATCTTGTCGCCACCACAAGGCACAGCACTGGCATTTCATAAATGGTATTTCCAAAAATGTCAGAATTACAGACATCACCCTAACACCCTGTGAAGGTGGGGAGGCCCTGGCACAGGGTGCCCAGAGAAGCTGTGGCTGCCCCTGGATCCCTGGAAGTGTCCAAGGCCAGGTTGGACAGGGCTTGGAGCCACCTGGGACAGTGGAAGGTGTCCCTGCCCATGGCAGGGGGTGGAATGAGAGAAGCTTTAAGGTCCCTCCAAATCCAAATCATTGCAGGATTCTGTGATTTTATGTTATAGGTTTTTTACCTCAAATGGTCTTGTAACTGATCATTATCTATCTGTATTTTAAATTCATCAGAGCTGTAATGACCCCAGCCACCCCAGCCCCCCTCCCCAGCAGGTATTTACAGGCTGACAAGGACGCATTTTTGACCCTGGTTTGGCTTTGGAGCCAGAGCTGCCCACAGAAGGTGGGCTCTTCACCACTTTGCTCCCACCTTGCAGCCTTTCTCTTTTCATTCCATCAACATCCATGTCGAAGTGTGGACACCCAGCACCTTCACTGGGGGTGCTGAGGCTTTTCACACACACAGACCAGGCTCTGCTGGGTACAATCAGCAGTTTGTCTTGCTGCAAGCACCCGTGTCCGGATTACGTCATGTACAAACAGAGCAGTCTCAACCAGCAACGAATAAATATTCATGGGTTCCAAAAGAGCCAGCTTCCCACAGCCAAAAATAATTATGAATGAAACAGGCGAAGGGGGGAAAATTTAAAGAGGAAAATCTGGAAAAGTGATTGGAAGTTGTTAGATAAGATTTTACTAGAGGGTCAGTGTGTCACGAGTTCCCCTTTGGGAAGGGCTAACATCACAGTCAGGGGAAGAAATGCAAACTGCAGCATCATATATCTGTGCATAGCAAAGTGCCTGGTTGCATTTGATAGGAGTAAGATGGTAATCCTATTTATGGGAATCAAGTCATTTATATGAAATCAAGCAAGGAAGGATTTTATATATTATGGCAAATTGAAAGTGATTCTCTCAACAACAGCTAGACAGGGACAGTTTGTACAGCATTCACAGGGCTGTCAGGGACCAATAATGCAACTTGCCTGGCATTTCCCCTGCTCTTTTCATTTGTATCTTCACCAAATTTTCATCCCATAACATTACATCAGCACCATGACATTCAGGCTGGGATCACTCTCTGTGCCAGGACACGCATAAGAGTCAAGCAAACAAATCCTGCTTGTTTAGACATCCTCAAGGGAAGTTTGTTCAGGTTTCACAGCTCAGATCTCTGCTGATTTCATCTACCTGGGACACATTCCCAGGGTCTGCCAGGGTGACATGAGACCAAGCCCTTTGTCTTCATCCCCATGGCAGAACTGCCCATGCTGGGACATGCAAAGTGAGTGAAGAGCAGAAACCCCTGCTGAGCAGTGAAGGACAGTCCTGGTACCCCAAATCCAGCTATCCCAAATCCAGGTATCCCAGGGTTATGTCTCCTGGAGAGGAGGAAGACCTGCCTGCCTGCCTGCCCTCCTGCTTGTCCCCCTCCAGGCAGGGTGGTACTGACGATGAGCAGGACTCTGCTGCAGCTCATCCTTGCTGCAAGTGCCTGTCTTCAGCTGGATGGAAAGCCTTCTGCAGATTTCTCATCCTCAGGGATTTTGGGTGGCATTATGGCCCCAGTCTGCCTTCACACAAAGTCAGAAAATCACAGAATAGTCTGAGCTGGAAGGGACCCACTAAGATCATCAAGTCCAATTCCCAGCCCTGGACAGGACCATCCTCAAGAGTCACAGCTTGGTCCCAAGCACATTGTCCAAATCCTTTTTGAGCTCTGTCAGGCTTGGGGCCATGGCTAATTCCATCCCCTAACACAATGTCAGGCCAATCCCTTGGGTCCTGTCACTGGTTAACAGAGGGATCAGTGCCTGCCACTCTTCTTCCTCTCTGGGGCTGAACAGAACCTCAGCTGCTCCTCACACAGCTTCCTCAGGGCCCTTCACCATCCTCACTGCCCTCCTTTGGATGCTCTCTGATAGTTTAATATCTACAATCTTACATTCCCTATTACATGCTGGGTAAACCAGGTAAGTAACAGGCTGGAGCAACCAAAGACAAAATTTACAAAATTCAATTCGAGGTGAACCAAAACTGATGTTCTGGGGCTTTGGTCAACCCCAAAAATTTCTTTTAACCTGAGAGAAAAAAATAATTTAATCTTCAGGTTACTTCTTAACATTTGCTCTTTTACTTTGGGTAAATCCCTAAAAGAAAATGATATTTCAAATTACATTTGCTTGATTGCCAAAGATGCCTTGGGTGTTTGAGCCTTATGAAAAAAATCAGAGGTTCCTCAGCAAAAAAATCTGTCAATTTTAACCCAGATTTTCAAATCTCCTTTTCAAGATTCTATGAAATTATCTAATGTTCAGAAATGTCCCAGGAAGTCTTGACACCCTTTGTCCTTGATCTATAATCCTTGTCTATAACCCTTGTCTTCTTCAACAGCCAGAGGAAGTCCAGGTTCCTCTGGCTCCTCCTCACAGTTCTCCCCTCCTGCTCTCACCCAGATTCTCTGATTCTCTCTTCTCTCTCATTAGATTTAGCCTCAGTAGCCCATGATCCCGTGGAGGAGAGCTGGTGTTTCACACCTTTCATGATTCCTCCTCTCTCTGTTCCTCTATTTTAGCATCACCCCAGGCTCCTCATGAAAGTGAACTTTCACACAAGGCAGAGATCAGCTGGACTGATGGCTGAGCTGGTATTCAGACAAGGAAAAGGAAAAACGGGAAAGGGGAAGACAGCTGCAAAAATGGGTGGATGAAGCACATGTGTCCCATGGACAAGAAGGACAAATGTGCCTGCTTTCACTGCTGTGGAGCCCTGCAAATCCACATTGCTGGGCCCACTTGAAGCCCTGGGTGCATTCATCCTCTGCACACACCCACATTGGGAGGAGGCCTGTGAGGAAAAAACGAGAGCAGGGTGGCACCTGAGGGTCCTGAGGACAGCAGAGCAATATCTACTTCTGGTAATAATATCTACCAAGCCAGCCCTGAGCCCCAGCCAGGCTGTGTCCCACAGGGCATCTCTGCACTGGCTCGTCTCTGCTGTGCACACCAAACATGGGATCAGAGGGGATGCTGTGCTGGGGCACAGATGAGGGTACAGGGACTGCTCCAGCTCGCTCCCTGTGTGATTTGGGTAAAGTTATCCTCACTGCCAGTCCCTCATCTGTCCAGCAGTGAGAGCAGGCCCTCAGGTGTGCCCCGCTGGCTGTTTGTTTTTACTGAGAGCTGCTCAGGAAGGTGGTGTGAGTGCAGTTAGTTCTCATGCTCAGGGCATGCCCAGAGAGCAGATTCTCCAGACTCAGCTGCCTTGGAAGAGGCAATGGGAGAGGGTGTCTCAGGGGCTGTGCTCCCCTCTGTTCCCCCCAGCCTCCACCTCCAGAGACAGGAGAGGCAGAATGAGCAGGCACAGCCCAGGTCCTCACCAGACCTTCCAAGGAAAACCTGCAGAGATGGAGGTGCTCAGAGCTGGGCCTCACACAGGCAGGGAGCAGCCCAGAGTTTAGTACGTCTCCTCTTTGTTTCTTTCCTTTTTTTTTTTTCCTTCTTCTTTTCTTTCTCTCTTTTTGGCAGCAGGAAGGTTGTTTAAAGTTGCTAATAAATTCCAGTTAATGAAGCCTGAAAAGCCAGAGCTGGGAGCCAAGAGAAACAAGAGCAATCAGTAGAGAAGGAATAGAAAGCGATCTTGAAAGCCAGCCTGGGAATAATAACATGTTGAAATGTGTTCGCCGGCGAGGGCTTTGTTACCGCGCTTTGAATCCAAGCACGAGCGCTCGGTGCCAAGAAGAGAAACTGCAGCCAAAGGCAGGTGTTCATTGCCATTCACCTCCTGCCTCGGGGCACAGCGGCAAGATCAGACCCCTTCCCAGCCACTGGCTCTTTCACCTGCCTCTTCTCGGCCCCCGGGGCAGAGGGACTCACCGTCACGGGGAGCGCTTTGGGGGCAGCGCGCTGAGCACAGCACCGCACGCTCAGCACCTTCCCTGCCAGCCCGGGGGCCGAGGAACGGCACAAAAGCGAAATGAAATGAAATAAAACGCAGGCATGTGTGCTGGGAACGTGAATGCAGCAGCCCTCTTCTCCCCCCTTGCACCTGTGAGGGGACCCCCCTTCTCACTTCTCTTCCCATGTGGGTCCAGAGGCCGATGGAGCCATCACAGCTTATGGGGCAGCAGCGCTGTTTTTGGGTACCCTTGGTGCTGTTAGAGCACCCCTCCCCATCGGCAGCCCCCAGGCATCTGGAACATCTGCTCTGGGGGGGTTGTCCAGCACAGGGTCTCACTCCAAGGCAGTGTCACCCTTGCAGTGGTGCTGGCAGTGGGGCACAACTCCTTTGGGAGCGACAGCTCTTCCCTGGAAGGGGGGCTGGCATTTCTGGGCAATGCTCAGCAGTGCTGGCACTGTGGTGAGGAGCTGTTTCTGGAGCAGTGCAGTAATGTGTCTGGAGTAGGGCACCCCTGAGACAGCAGCTTTGGTGGGTTTCCACGACACATCAGCCTGGAGAGGCCTCTTATGGAGACATAAACGCTTGTAGGGCCATGACCTTGCTTTGCCATGCTGAGATTTGGGGGCAGAATCACTGCTCCCTTGGTAGTCACCTTGCCTGGCACAGCCCTCTCTTTCCAGGTAGCCACAGCTAAAGAGCTGCAGCTCTCAATTCTTGGCCTCTGTGGTTCCCCCAGGGTTTTACACAGCTCCCATGCAGAGAAGGCAGCAGGGTACAACTCATTGGCAACAAGGAGATCAGCTCTGGTTCATCCAGGGCTTTCTGTCCCCCTGGCTGGCACCAGTTCATCAATTCAGTGGGTGAGAAAAAGCACAGAGAGAGTTAAAGGATAATCCCTCTGATGAAGCCTTCCAAAGGTCATCCTTGTGCACGGTGTGAGGACTGTCCTTAGCACTGGCTGAGGTGCAGGTGAGGACGGGAGAGAAGGGCTTCTAAGGGGTTGTCTATCATGAACATTGACCAATGAGGCCAAAATATTGCAGCTGCCCAAATCAAATTCAAAATGTTTTGAAAATTTAGAGATTTCCATTCTATTTCTACTCCATTTAGACCAGGGAGAGTGTTCAGCAACTGAAATATCCTTGCTGGCTGGGATAGCTAGTCCCAGTTTTCCTGAAAACTGCTTTCCATACGACTAACTCTGTTCTGGGGTACCCCAAATGGGGCACCAAAAGTAGAGTCAAAAGTCAAAATTGTTCTGAAGGTTTGGAGGGAACAAACTGAAAACCTTTGCAGTTTAAGATATAAAGAGATGGAGGGAAGGTGTTCTGTGTCCTGTTCATTAAGGAGCTGTGTCTTACTAATATTACTTGGCAGATGAATCCAAACTGGCTTGCATATGAACATTTGTGTGGGTTGAAAACTGGCTTGAGGACCATAAACAAAAGAACAAATGCGATCAATCTATCGAGTTGGAACAGGTAACTCGAGGGGGGTACAGCGAGCAGAGAGAGAAACAGGCACAGTCTTCTCCTCAGGGATGCAGTGAGACAGCAAAGACCACATTAGAGGCATCTTCAGGAGATACCAGACTAGGACCAGCTGCAGATTCCTGTGTGAGAAGGAAGAGTCCAGGCCTGGCCCTTTTCTCAAATGCACCGTGTTTTCACTTGTTGACTTAATTGGCTTCATTCCTGCTTTGCACCAGCACAAGAACAAACTCAGGCACGACACGGGGCCTGTGGTCCCCTGTGTGCCTCGGGGAAGCTCCAGGCTTGGCATGATGACACAGTTTAGGCAGGAGCACGGAGTGTCTGGGCACACTGCCTTGAGAGTGTGAGCGCTTGAGAAACCAACAGCAGGAGATCAAAGGGGCGGCCGACACGCTCAATAAAAGTTTGGCAAGGGGAGAATCGCGCTGGGATATGGACACACATGTTTGTCCTGTCCTGCCAATGGGCAACGTTCCTGCCTCCTAATGTGAGTGATAAGAGCATCACCGAGCTGCCTGAGCACCTGACATGAGCGATCTTGCCCAGCACAGCCTTCGGGCGTGCCATGGAAGTTGTAGCATGACCAAGAAGCCCAAGATACAGGAGGGTTGAGCCTGTGGTAGCTGAACAGCAGCAACCATATGGTGGTAAACCATGAGTTTGTTCCAACTTGGAGTGTATTGGGAATGCAGATCAAAGCCTGGAGGAATGTTCCCAGAAATCACGGGAGTGGTGGAAGGGGGGGAAGGGGGCAGAATCTAAAATCCACCACGAGCTTTCTGAAGCAAGCCAGCCATATCCAGCTGCCACCCTCCCCTTCTACCTGCCCCTTCTCTCCTTCTTCTATCAGTCACTTTAAATCCACAGCTTTCTCTTTCTCACAACCCCATGTCACGGTGTAAAATTCAGCACAGCAGGACATACCACTGAACCAAGTCTATCCTAGAAAGAGCCCTGAGCAGGTGTGGAGCTGAGCTCATGTGCTCTGGACCAGAAATTCAGCCCTGCAAGAACAGCTCCTCGTCCCTGTGCTCAGGGTGAAGGCAGTGCCTCCCTGTCCTTCTTGGTGGGGTTATTTGCTCAAGTCTCCTCCACAGAAGGAGTAAATTAAGAGCTGTCTCAGGGGATGTCACACTGGCAGCATCACTTCAAATGTTATTGTTCCATTTTAAATGGAAAGGAAGGAACTGTTTCACTGCATTTCCTGTGGGATCTGAATTCTGCAGATATATTCAATGGGTGCCTGTCTGCCAAGCAGGGGAATTTCTGGAGAGTTTAAGTGAGAGGGACAGAGGGAACCAAGCACTTGGAAGACCACCAAGTGACCATGCATGGAGGAAGGGTCACACAGGAAGAATTTCATGCCTTGGGTCTCTTACATGAACTGGCATGGGAGTTACCAGTATGAAAGCAAAGGATGGTCAGGAAGATGCTCCCACAACTGGAGCCCCTCTGCTCTGGAGCCAGGGTGGAAGAGCTGGGAATGTTCACCTGGAGAAGAGAAGGCTCCAGGGAGGCTTTAGACCCCCTTCCAGTGCCAGAAGGGGATCCAAGGGAAATGGGGTGGGACTTTGGACAAGGGCCTGGAGGGACAGGACAAGGGGGAATGGTTTCCCACTGCCAGAGGGCAGGGATGGATGGGATATTGGGAAGGAATTCTTCCTTGTGAGGGTGGTGAGACCTTGGCACAGAGTGCCCAGAGGAGCTGTGGATGCCTCATCTCTAGAAGTGTCCAAGGCCAGGTTGGATAGAGCTTGGAGAAACCTGGGGTAGTGGAAGGTGACCCTGCCCATGGCAGGGGGTGGAACTGTATGAACTTTAAGGTCCCTTCCAACTTAAACTGTTCTATGACACATTTCCAGTGGTCACCCTTCCTGCTCGACAGGGCACCCCAAAAGGCTCACCCATTCCTGATCTGCTCTGGGACAGGTGGGACAGCCGTGCTCCTTTGCCTGGAACACCTGGCTACACTGCCAGCATCATGCAGCACCTGTCCTGGGAGGTCCAGCAAACCCCCAAACCCCACACCTCCAGGCCCTGCGCATGTCCCAGCCATGCACCCCTCTAGGAAAGTGAAAACTCAGCCTGTGTGCACACACACAGACACGTCCCCACTTCCCAGTCCCTGCACAGAAGTGAGCAGAGCCCATCTTGGAGCCCAGTGACACTGTCAATTGGCTTGGGAGGTGAGTTCAGAGCAGTGGTTGTGGTCGGTGCCTCCCTTTGTGCCTGCTGCTGGCTTGGCACGGACCTCTACCCTTGGGGAGAGGAGCTGGGCTGCCTCGGTGGCAGAGAGGAGCTAAAGGCATGGAGAGAAGAGCCAGAGGCCACAGGTGAGCCAGGGACAAGGCTCAGTCTCAGTGCAAAATGGCCAAGGACTGAAACATTTGCAGCAACAGTGAGGCCTTATCATGGGGCCTTATCTGGGGCTGGGGGTTGCTTTGGACCTCTAAATTCACCTGAGGCAGGACCAAGTGAAACCAGGACGTCTATCACAGAGTTATTTCCCCCCTTGTGTTCTGTGTTACCCACAGTGCTGAGATGCCACAGGCTGGCCCTGCATGTGTCCCACCAGCATCTGGAGCTCCCCACCACAGTTCTGGGGCCAGCACCCCCAGCCTGGGCTCCATTTCAGCTTCACATTCCTCTCCTGCTAATCCTGGAGGTCCCAGCTCCGTGTAGGGACCTGGCAAACACTCAAACACACCCAGGGAAGTGAACACAGAGGCAAGGAGCTGCCAGGAAAGGAGCCGAGAGGCACATTTAGCCCGGAGTAGGTGTGAGCTGCCAGCAGCGGAGGCTGGGGCAGCCCGGAGCTCCGGGGAGGTGAGGACAGACAGACAGACAGGCAGGACGGATGCAGGGAGCAGGCTGAGGATGCCGTGCAGGAACACCTCCCCTCCAGCCTCCCATGTGGAAATCAGCAATCAAAAGGAGCAATTACCCCAAATCACAGCCCCCAAGTGACAAATAGGCCAGGCTGCCAGGCGGATGGTGTGCTGCGGGAGGCAGGTTACAACCTGCTCACACACATTAAAGAGACGACCCTGCGCTGTTTATGCTGTCAGAGGCCTAATTATGGGAGCAATTTTCTCCAGATTCCCGAGGGGAGAGACGAGAGGGAGAGCAGCGGGGCACCCACACACGGCTGCTGTGCCAGGGGTGAGCCTGGCTGCCCGGGACACCTCGGCCCCCTCGGTGACCTGTGCAGAGCCCTGCTTCCCAGGAACCCTGCTTCCCAGGAACCCTGCTTCCAGCCAGGATAGCACTGCTCGGCCTCCACACCTGTGTCCTGCCCGGACAAAATGCCTGAAAAACTCCCCGAGCTTTGTCAAAGTTTGATGAATACCTTTGCCAGGTCTGTGAGAGCAAAGATGAGCCTGCTCACAAATGATGTTCACTGTCTCTGTTTTGGAGATGCAATATTCCACTCCCAGACAAGTAGACAAGTTTCTTGCGCAAATTTAGTAGCAATTTAGGGTCTTAATCAGGTTGTTGAACCTGTCTTTTTGATTTCTGGCTGATGGGTGCTGGGACTTCATCCATGTTTGTCCTTATGTGTGAAACAGGAGGAGAAAGAGAAAGGTCACCTCTTCTCTGGGTCAAACCTAGCTTCAAAAGTCCTGGACTTTACTCCTGGCTCCACCACATGCCCTCACCATAGCCCTGATGATAACAGTGATGCAGTTTCTAACGTCAGTGAAAAATGCAAATACCTTTGAATTCCCCAGCCTGCTGTGGGCCTTGTTAAAATTTGAGTTCTAAGATCAGGTGATGCTGTGCAATGGCAAATCCCACGGGTCTCCTTTGATAAATTCTTTCAGTAGGTTCTGAGTCCTCTCCCCTGCTCCTTGCTCTATGTCCCAGATGTGTCCCATTCCCCATTGTGATGCTGCTCTTTGCTTTGTCTTCCTCTCCCATCTCTTCACCCTCATTCATCAGCCAGGATTTAGGGACAGTTCTACATGAAATCACTCTCCCCTGCTCTGCTCTCTCTGTCAGTCCTGACACAGAGCAGGGTCTGTGGGCTGGTCACTACCTGTGCTGTAATTTCTGTGGACTGCAGATCTCTGTGTCTATCCAGGAAACGTCTTTAAGCCATGAGCTGTCTCTGGATGCTGAAAATGCTGGATTCAGGTCTGGCAGGAGCTGTGATTTTCTTTGCCTGTTCCTCAGGCTGGGTGAGGGGATGATGTGCAGAGGAGCTCAGGATTGTGGCTGAGCCTGCAGGTGCTGCAGCTGCTCTGGAGGGGACAGTGGCAGGATGGATGGGTTGTTAAGCCTCTGCAGACAAGGGGCTGTCATCACAAGGATGTTGACACAGGACTGGCTCTTCTTTTCACTGCAGGCGCCTCTCTGGAAACCAGATCTCCAGGATCCCAGGGGAAGCTTTCTCTGGCCTCTACAGCCTGAAGATTCTGTAAGTAACTTGCTCCTGTCTGCAGAGCAATCCCTGTCCCTGCCTGTCCCCAGCCCCTGGCACTGGCCATGAGCAGGGACTCGCAGCCATCCCGAGGGGATGCAAAGCTACAGGGAGGTGTGGGGTCAGATGTTAAACCCACACTGGCAAACATGCCCTGTGCTGACTGGGGAGCTGTGTCCCACCCCACAGACTGTGAGCAGGGACCCCCAGGGCACCGTGTGACAATGTGCTCTGGGAGAATCTGCAGATGTTCACATTTTGCATAAAACTCATCAAACTCCCCCTAAAGTGGTGTCCCCCAGATGTGGAGTCCAGACCCCAAATTGTCCCCCCTCTGCTCTGCTGCCGTGTCAGGGCTGGGTTGGAGCAACTCAAAGGTTCTGCATTCTGGCAGGGGCTGGGCAAAGGGCCTGTGCTCTGTCCAGCTCAGTTATCCTCACCACAAACCTCTTCATGGCCCAGGAGGCCTCTGCAAGGCTCTGGAGTGACCTGGGAAGGCTGGGATCCTCGGGCAGTCTGACCTCAGGGACCCCAGCCTGCCCCAGGGGCGATGGGGGCAGGTGGACACAGGAGCACTGCAGGCATCAGGCCATGCCTGGGATCTGCTAACCCTGCTTGACAAAGGCACTGCAGGCAGGACACCCACCCCTGCTGGCCAGTGGGGCAGGTCTAAGAGACAAAGCTCCTCTGGAAGCTCTGGAAGCCCCAGTCAGCTGAGCTGGCTCTGCTGTGGCACCTACACTCACACATTCCTGCGGTCCAGGGTGTCTCACGGCTCATGGACCCACTCTGCTTTCTGTATCGGTGTGACAGTCCTCAGGGTCTGTGCAGGATGTTGGGGTGGGAGTCCCTTTCTCCCTAAGGAACCATCTTAAAAATCTTCTGCAATAAACATTTCATCCCCAAGGGGATGTTTTGAACTCAGCCACAATGTGAAATTGTTGTAGCTGGTCCAGTTTATGCAGGGAGAGCAGGTACGAACCTGCTCCCAGGATTAGAGAGTATAAGGCTGTTTACTACGTCTTCTGAAGATGTAAAGTATGAATCCTGCCCTAAATCTCAGGGCTTAGAGATTTATCCATCCCCTGCATTAGGCAACAAATCAAAGGAACTGAGGAAAAACCGCAGCTCTCCCACCCAATTTCAACAAGAGGAGCCTTCTCCTCTGGGGACGCGGGAGCTTTTAAAGGTGCTTTTGATCAATTCTATTTGTGTCAGGCCCGGGTAAGGACTAATGCAGCACTCCTGGAGCGATGCCTCCCTCCCAGAGCCCGCAGCTCAGAGGGAAGGGCAGGGTGTGCTCTGCCCTCCTGCCCCAGGGCACGGGCTCACTGACACAGCCCCAGGCAGCAGCAGCAGGGACACGCTCACCACGGACCCCAGAGCAAGGAGAGGCTTGAAGGATCAGGGCATTTCCATCTGGGCGATGGCTGCATCAGGAAGCTTGCTGCAGGCTGTCTTGTGAGAGCTGGAGTTGGTGTCCTCATGGTGCAGGATGAGCTGCTGTGCTCTCAGCCAGGCTGTGCCCAGTGACACAGGGTGCCCAGTGGGCTGCCACGTCCCCCTGGCTGCAGCCCTGCCCGACACTAAACCATGAGCCTGCTTAGGGACATGGTGTAATGGTGGAGCTGGCAGTGTTCACTTAACGATGGGACTCAATCATCTCAGAGGGCTTGTCCAATCTGAATGATCCTGCTGTTCTCTGGCACCTCCCCTGACCCCAAACCTTTCCCATGGGGGTGTGGAGCACTGGCCCAGCCACAAGGTCAGGGGAGGAGGGTGGATGCCCACAGTGACTGATCCATCCAGGCCCTGCCAGGAACCTCTTATTTAACAAAGTTCCTGCTTCCTAAAAGCAGGGGCGCTACCAGACCCCATGTCACCGGGAGCATTTCACTTTCCAAAGACTCTGATGGTTTTCCTGGCCTGTCTGCAGAGTTTGTTGTGCTGCCATGTGCTCTCACTACAGGACATGCTCTGATTGCTTCCTGCAGTGTTTCCGTGGGCTCCACTGGAGTGAGGTCTTTGGGGAATGCAGTGGCAGACCCTGCACCCTCCAGGAAAAGCAGTCATTGGCCCTCACCTATTCCTCTGTCACTGCAAGAGTGAGGGCAGCAGTGAGGGACACAGTGGAGATAGACTGGGCCCTGGGAATTGCTGGAACAGGTCTAGAAATGCTCCCAGGACAGATCTGAGGAGCACTGAGATTAATCACATTGGAAGGGCTCTTGGTAAGGGTGGGCACTCTCACTCATTTCTCCACTAAGAAAAGACTAAGGAAAACCACAAGATGCTGAAGAAGGCAGGTGAAGGCCACCATGTGTTCCCTTCAGGTTGTGATTAAGGTCCCTCAGATCACTGCAGCAGTGACCTGGTTGGGCTGGTGGCTCTGCAACAGCTCAGCAGGATCTGCTCCATCTCTCCAGGAATCAGAGGGAACAAGTGTATTCCCTCAGACTCTAGTTGTGGCCAGGGGTAGAGAGCAGAGCCTGGAGAGAGACCATGGGGCTGGATCAGCCTGCTCCTTGTACCCTGGGAGTGACCAGAAACCCTCACCCTCTTCCCAAGCCACATCTCAGTTCCCTCTTCCCTTTGCTGCTCTTCCCTGTACCCCATCCAAGCCTGCTGAGGGCCAGGACCCACTGCTGAGCTGGCTCCACCAAGATCTCCCTGTGTCCTGGAACTCTGAGACTGCAACATAAATTTCAGCCTAAAAGACTGGGAGGAAATTTGGCCTGCTGGGGAGGTGCAGTGATTTATAGGATGCTGCTGGCATGGACACTGTGGGTACCAGAGAGAAAAGGGTGTAACCAGCTGTACATTGGTGTAAACTGGTGTGCCTTGTGCAGGACACAGAAGTGTGCAGGGAACTGGGGAGCACCAGACTGGCCCCAGTTATGTCCATGTCCTGTGGGCTGCAGTAACTGCTCTGGGAGAGGGCAGCATTTCATGGCACATGAGGTGCTCACTGCACTGCTCCCCATCCAGACCAAATCCTCACTCCCTTAGGGCCAGTGTTACCATTCCTGCAGCCATGTACTTTTCTTTGCACTTTAATCTCCACCAAAAACACACAGAGGGTAGCTGGAGAGGGGAATCTGAAGACCCCATGAGACAGGAAACATCAGAGAGATGCTGGGATGTCAGGTGTTAAAAAACAGGAGCATGGAGGAAATTCCTGTCTCCTCACTTTAAGCAGAGGCAAAGCATTGAGTTTATATTTATCCATTCTGGTTCTGCTGAAAATCAGCAGAGGCCTCAGAGAGGGCAACTCACCCTTCAGGCTTCACACTGAACTTCCCAGGGGGTGTTGGCCAGCAAAGGGCTGCTGCTGGGCTGGGACCTGCCTGCAGAACACCAGC
>VZSR01002526.1:4766040-4781754 GCA_013398615.1 Brachypodius melanocephalos
CCAGCATCAGGAGGAACACAAACATCACAGCTGGTGTTCTGCTCCTCACACCCCCTGCAGCCACCCCCAGGGTCTCTATTCTCTCCCAAGAGCACTTCTGTCCTGCCCTGGCTCTCCTGTGATTCCCACTAGCCCAGGCAGAGCTGTAAGCCAATGTTCAGCTGTATTTGTGCAGTCTTTCACCCCTGTTCATCTATGGAGCCTTTCCCTCAGTTTCCCTGTAGAATTCTGCATTTCCCAACTGCTCTTCCAGACCAGCCTCTCTCCACACCTCTCCTCATATGTGCAAGTTGTTGGTGGAAATGCCAGTGAGATGCTGTAGATCCTTAATGATCCTTAATCATGTTCTTCATTTGGAAGGGAAGCATTTATTAAGTGTGGCCTCTCTGCTGCCCTTTTGTCCCAAACACATTTCTCTCCTGCACTGAATGTCAAAATTTAACATTTTACTAAAGGAAAGCTTAAGTCATGATAGCTAGTGTGAATCCTTTCTTCTCCATTCTTATGGTTTTTTACCCTGTATAGAAAAAATGTTGGCACAACTCATTTTTCACTAGCTACTACTGACAGCTCCTCATTTCCTTGCTCTTTCTTCTGTGTTCATAGGAATAATTTACTGGTAAGGCCCCATTTTATTCCGGAGGTTGAAGAGTTTTGTGCCCTATAGCTTTCCCTTTTTAAAGGTTATCTCTTTCCAACTTTCCTTTCATGTCAGACCTCTGAATCCTTGGCAGTAAGGCTGCAGCCACTGCAATGGGGAGGTTTCTGCCCTATATCTGTGCTCTTTGGGCTGCCCTTCACCACTAGGGCCATGCCCTGCTCCTTTGACACTGGCAGTAAATTACGATAGCACCCTAAGAACCATTTCCTTTTTCATGCCATCTCCAATCACTCTTAGAAGGTTTTGTAAGGAGTAACCTCAGATATGTAAAACTTTCCTTTTTCAGGCACTTCCCCTGGCCCAGCTACCTTGCTGGGATGTGTCTGTTATCCAGGGAGGCACGTGTCAGTGATGTCCCAGTTCTGCAAGGAACAAGCAGGTCCAGGACAGAGGCATGTGCAGAGTCAAACACAGCCTTTGCAGAGATGCTGGGATGATGGCACCAGTAAACTCAGATGTGTGGTGCTCCAGTAGGTCAGTGAGAGAGGATTGTCTCTCTCCAGGTCAGAAACACTGCTTGGAGTGTGGTTCTCACTCTGCCTCCTTCCCTAGAGCTGCTCAGACACCCACCCCTGGGTGCACAGTCACCTTTGTCTCCTCCTTTCTCATCACCCATGTAGGTGTCTCCATGCCCACAGCCCCTCTCCATGCCCTACACTCATTTCCATCTCTGAGGGGTCCTCCTGGCTCCTGCCTGTCCAGCCCAACAGCCCCAGGCACCTGCTGTCTCCGGAGTCTTTGATTTGGGTTTTTTCCACAGCAGTTCCAGTTCCTGCTGCGGGGCTGGGAGGTCCCTGAGCAAACTGTGAGCAGCTGCTCACCCTCCGTGCCTGCAGCTGCCCCCAGTGGGACAGGAAAGCTGCCCAGGGGCTGCTCTCCATCCCCCCTGGACTGACACACACAGGCAAAGGATGCCTGGCTCCAGGGGAAACGTGGGCCAGCCTGGCTCAGAGCACTGGGGTCGGTCTGGAGTGACAGAAGCACGTTGGCAGGGCAGAGGCCCTTTGTGGTGACATCCTCCCCGTGGACCCCCACTGCAGCACCACTCACCCTTTGGGCCTTCTGCTGCACATCCTGGGCCAGACTGGGCTGCAGCTCACCTGCCAGCCACCTTCAGCCTGCTCAAGAGCCCTGGCTGCCCAACACGGTGCTTTGCAACAGCTCCAGCTTTCCAGCAAGAGCCCAGAACAACTTCAGAAACAAGCAGCGACATCCTCCATTTCATGTCAGGCTGTTGTTGTTGGGTTTTTAACAAAGTTTTCTTTTTTCTAATTATAGGATGTTGCAGAACAATCAGTTGAGCCGCATCCCTGCAGAGGCACTGAGAGATCTTCCAAATCTCCAATCTCTGTAAGTCATTAAAAATCAATGCTGCGAGCTCCACAGTCCCTTGGGGACCCCAGGCTTCCCAGCACTTGAGTCATTAGTTCCTTTGTCAAGGATGTTCTGTTCCTTCTTCCTTTTCTTTTTCAATTTATGCAAAGATTACTGTCACTTAGAGTGGAAGGGAGGGGAAGGCAATTTTCAAGGAAGAAACACTGTCTTGGTAGAGGATGTTGAAATTACAGCTCCCCATGTGTGCATTGTGATGAAAAGGCCACCAGAGCCAATGCATATTTCAAGGAACTTTGGAAAATATCCACCCAAAGAGTCTCTGTCCTCTGCACTGTGGAGCAGAGTGGGGAAGGGACCTGCCAGCGAGCACAGAGCACACTCTGGGCTCTCAGAGTGCAGGGTGGGCTGTTTCACCCAAATGGAGGATAACTGTGTCGGGGTAGAACTGCTTTAAAGGCTTTTAGCAATTCAGCCCTGGGAAGAAGCTGAGCCTGTGATTTGTGCTTTTCCTTTAAAGGAGCTGTTCCCACAGCAGGTTTGTGCTCCTGCGTTCCCTAAAAATCACACAGCTTTGGAATTTTGCTGTTTTGCCGAGAATGGGCACAGCTGAGAGCAGACCCTGGGAGTGCCAGTGAATTTAGGGAAGGTGTGTTTGGTGCAGGGGGCACAGCTGAGGCTTGTGAGAGTCTTCTGAGTTGGGCTGAACCACTGAAAATCTGACCTTATCCCTTAATCCTTAACTTCAGTCCTAGTCTTACACAGACCTTTTACATAGAAATGTTGGCTGGGAACAGTTTCTGGAGGTCTCCTGCTTGGAGCAGGACTATCCCAAATACTCAGGGGGGCAGTTGCAGCTTTATCTGTCCAAGCACAGAGATTCCCATCTCACTGGTAGCCTGGGGCTGTTCTTCCTGGGGAAGAAGCTTTTTTGTCAAGTCCAACCTAAAACTCCTGGAAGGCAATTTGTGGCCATAACTGTTTGTTTGATCACCTGGAACCACCCTGAAGGGCTTGGCTCCATCATCTTTGGTTGCAGGTCCCTGACAGTTCTCCTCTCAGCCCCTTCTCTGCTGGGTGAAACCAACCCTGCTCCTTCCACCTCTACTCATGAGACAAATGCCCTGGGACCCTCACTCAGCCTCTAGTCCTCCACTGGACCTGTCTCTTTCCTCTCCATCCTTCTTTCACTGGGCATCCCAAAACTGGGCACAATTCTCCATGTGTGGCCCTCCCAAGTACCCAGTAGGAGTTTCTGTAAATATTAATTTAAATATTAATTTGCAATGGGGGTGTTGGCTGTGCAGGATTTGAATGTTCTTTCTGCCAGAAAGAGATTTGAAACATTTGTTGTCGAAACATCATTGGCACATCGTTGTGGTTATTATTAATTTGTGTTGACATCACCACCAGCGCCAGAGTTAAGAAACCCCCACTCCAGGGATTCTGAGATGAGGTTGTGAGGTTGTTCTCCAAGTGACTTCTCTCTCAAGGGAGGTGTGACATGGAAGGTCACTGCCCCAGGAACAGCCCTTTCCCCCTCAGCCTGTCTCTGCTGTGCCTTGCAGGGGTGTGACAGCCAGTGCCACCAGAGCCCACGGCTGCAGAGAGCAAATCTTTGTCCCTGAAGGTTCAGCTGCCTGCAGAGCCACCACTGCAGCTCTGCCCATCACTCCTGGGGCATTCCCCACCGATGGGTGGAGACCTGGGCTAGTGCTGGGAGCTCTGGGAGTTCCACATGCTCCATCCCCTCTGCCAAAATACCACAGGGCACCTGAGAAATGCAAAACACCCCAAGAAGATCCTTGCAGACATTTGGGTCGTTTAAAGGGCAGGGAGGGAGGATGTGAATTAGCACAGAGGTACCTGCTCCTGGAGCACTTTGGGGCTGCTTCATCCACGGTGGTTTTCCCAGTGCCTCCAAGGTTGGGTCGGGGTACCTAGGGCCAGCTGGGATCCAGTGCTCTTCCTGCAGAAACTGAACAGTGAAAGCAAATTTTAGGAAGAAATAAGCTGCTTTAGACAACCTGAGGGAGACTAGGCTTGGAATAAAATCAGAGGGCTGAGTATGTGGGCAGGTCTGGCTTGGACATGCCTAATGCCTGTCACAGCAGCACTGCTTTCAAGAGCCCACAGTGACCAGAGGCTGCTGTAGCCAGCTGTGTCCTGTTTGCCCCCAGAACATCTGTCCAAGCTGGTCAGTTCCCACCCAGGGTCTGAGGTGACAGAGCAGGAACCTCCTGCCTTTCCTGAGCAGCTTTGTTCCTGTGAACCAACCTGCCCTGGCTGCTGTTGCCCTCTCAGAGCTTCCTCAGCCCCTCAGCCCTGCAGTGCAGCCAGGTCTTTCACCCGTGCCTGGTCCCTCTGGGCTCCTTCTCTCCTCATCATCCATTTTTAAGGTCCTTACCTCATTTCCCTGTAATAGAGCCACATCTTCTGTGCTTTCCCCAGCTCCTCCTCCGAGGCTCAGGATACTTTCCCAGCCCCTCTTTGTTTCTGAATCCTGTCCCAGACACAAACTGAGCACAGAAGGGACTGAGACTGTGACCCCCCAACTCTTGCCTCTATCTTAAAAAACCCCTAAGCTCTTAGGCCTGACAAGACCTGAGTTCAGCATGGGAAAGGTGCCAACACCTTCTGACCTGCAGGATTGCTCCATCCAATGCTCCCAACTGCCCCAACTGCCCCAACTGCTCCCTGCACAGCACAGAACTAAAAAGACAATATTCACCAGTATATTCACCAGGCACAGTGAGAGCAAGTAACTTCAAAGGAAAACTCCTGCTGGGAAAATAAACTTTGCATGGGATGGAGTCTAAAGTGCCCCTCCAGCCAAGTGAGCCTCAATACACGTTCACAGAGTGCCCAGGGCTCCTTTAGGATCAGAGCAGGGAATCAGAGAATCATTATTGTTGGAAAAGGCCTCTGAGACCAACCTGTGAGTCCAAGCTGTGCCCAACCCCACCCTGCCACCCAGCCCAGAGTGCCACATCCAGACATTCCTTGGACACCTCCAGGGATGGGGACTCCACCACCTCCCTGGGAAGCCCCTTCCAGTGTCTAACAACCCTCTCAGGGAAGAAATTCTTCCTGATGTCCAACCTGAACTTCCTCTGGCACAGCCTGAGGCCGTTTCCTCTTGTCCTGTCAGATTTACACAGGTGACTGATTAACCCTTTTTGGGAGGCCCATTTGAGAACTGAGAGCAGAGCATGTAAAAAAATAAAGAGAGGTGTGTTGGGAACAGCACAATCCCCTGTAGCAGATCTGTTGGGACCTTAGAGCTCATCTCATTCCAGCCCCCTTCCACTATCCCAGGGTGCTCCAGGTCCTGTCCAACCTGGCCTTGGGCACTTCCAGGGACAGGGCAGCCACAGTTTCTCTGGGCAGCCTGTGCCAGTGATATGAAGAGCTCCAGGAGAAGATTTCTGCAGCAAAAAGCAAGCAGCAAACCATGAGTAACTTCTGTAGGTCTCACATCCGTGAACCCACCTCACCCATCCTGTTCTGTCTGTGCTCACAAGAGTTCAGGTAGGGCTGTAGGAGATCAGTCACGTCCCCAGCTGTCACTTTTCCATTTGTGACCCTGAGGCTGGCCCAGCTCCTCCACCAGCTGGGGGGCAGTGTCTTCTGGAAGCAAAAGTTTCGGGAGTGTTCCATGCAATGGAGAACTCTTCCCTGTCTGAGATGGTTAAGGGAAGGGCAAAAAGTGCTTCTCAGAAGGATCCTGAGCACAGATCATCCACAGGCTGCAGTGAATCCTGCCCTCAGCACAGGAGGGAGAGGTCAGGAGGGAGCTGTTCTCCAAGATATTCCACAGGATGGTCATTCTCCAAGGGGACAGGCACAAACCAGCTCTGCCTTGCATTAGGACCACACCAAACTCTTTTTCTGTCTCCAACCTGACTTCTTTAAAGTGTGGAGGGCATGTGCACACGAAGAAGGTGATTTGCACTTTCATATAATCACAGAATCATGGAGGTTGGGAGAGATCTCCAAGATCACCTAATCCAGCCATGAACCCAGCACCATGGGACAGCACGGACAGCACTGTGTCTGTAGGGGAATACAGATGAGAATAGGGCTGAGATGCTCTGCTTGGGTTCTGCTGGTGCTGCCATGGCTTCTCCAAATGTGGCTACTCACCTCAGACCAAGGGACTCCATGCAAGTCTGCATTAGAGTGATTTTTTCCCCTCTTTTTCAAATATCTGAGTCATTTTCCACAAGTTTATGAGACTCCTGTGTATCCATTGCCAAAACATTTGCCAGCCTGGAACACCTACAGGTCACCCACAGCACAATTTTCAAGAATTACCAGTCAGGCCATCTGAGCCCCAGTGTATTTGTGCTGCTCAGAGACTCTTTTTTTCCATTCAGAAGGGGAAGTGGCTTTATGGCACATCATGACAGTCCATGAGTTACCAGATTTGTATGGCACTTGGTGAAATATTAACTCTGTGTTTGCATGTTGGCAACACATCCTAAGCAAGCAGGATAGCTGGGAAGGGGTGAAAACGAGAGCCAACAGGAGTGGGGTGGAACCAGCAGCAGACAGAAAGGGATTGTGTGTTGGTTATTTTCTTGCTCTTTCAGGTGTTTACATTTGGTGTCCATGTTTGTCGTTCTGGGATTCAGGCAGGATTTGAAGAGAAATTGTGTATCCCTTAAGGACAAACTGACCCAGGAGAGGAAAGGCAGACTTCTCGATGCACAAGTCTCATCTCAGGATTGTAACAGAAGCAGCAAAACTAAGTAGGGACTGAGAACAATTGTTTTCGGTTCTATCAGAAAAACTTGCCAATCAGTTCAAGAGATGAGGTGACCAGACAAATGGGACAGAAAGGGATGTTCTAGCTGCTGTGGGACAGAGAGAGGCTGGCATTCACTGCCTGCACAGCACAAAGTTAGATTGGAAACGTAGCAAAAACCTGTGTCAATGAACTCCAGTTGTCTCCAAACGTGGCAGCTGTCTTGGCTTCTGGGCATTCAGAGAGGATGAGACAGGACACACCACCCAGCTGTGGTGGCACTTGGAATTGAACTGCAGGGTCCCTTTGCAGCACTGCTGGGGTCCAAGGCAGGAGGCATCTCCAGACCTGTGCTGAGATCCCTCTGCTTGCTGTGAGAGTGCTGGACAGTGCAGGAGCAGGCTCTCCTTGGGCCCTGCACGATGCATGAGCTGAGATAAGGAACCAGCTGCAAGTCTGCAGGGAGTTTGGGAGCCCCTGACAGCAGGAGAGCAGCTTTCCATATGTGCTGGAGGAGAGGGGAGGCCAGGCAGGAAGAAACTTCAATCAATGCTGTCACTGTCACTCAGAGGGCAGAAGGAAAGACAGTTCTCCTTTTCATCAGGTGCTGATGCATATTGAAGTAGGAGTGCCCTGTGGAGAATGATCAGAGTCAGGGGCACAGTCAGAGCATGAATTCTCCACTCCAGAGTGACTCGGCCCCAGGACAGCCTGGAGCCCTCTTGCCCTGCACATGCACCCCCCCATGCCTTTCACCCTCTGGCTTTGTGGCAGCCTCAACACAGGGCTCCAGCTCGCCCCCTGTACCAGGAGCAGGAGCTCTCTGTGCCTGGGTCCTGCTCACATCTGTCTCTAAAAGATCAGACAAAAAAGGAGAACCATAGATGTCACAAAGAGCACACTTACACTGCTCTGTTCTGTGGGCCTCCCCCTCTTCTTGCCTTCTGATGAGGACCTGTCTTCAGCTAAGGAGCTTTCTCAAAGCTGCCAGCCCATGAAGTTCAGGTGTACAGAATTTTTCATGGCAGGTGTGGTGTCCCCCACAAGAGACATGCTGTGGAACCAGCACTGGGAGATCGCTGATTTTAACTGCTCTGTATGAGGTACACTGGCTCCCAGGGAGCCCAAGGTGCTGAAGATCCTTCACTGGACAGACAGCAAACCAGAAAAAAAATGGTTCAGGCAAGTTTCAGTGAGATGAGAGAGTCAGAGTGTTCCTCTTTGGATTCTTTCTCTTGGACATTCCCAATGCCCTGTGTGATCCCCCCATATCTTTCCTAACCAAGGAAGATGCAGTCCTGAGTTCTGGCAAATAACTTTTCAAACACAGTAAGAGGAAAACTGTCACAGAGGTGTTGTGAATACTGGCCAACCAGAAGGAGATTTCCATCCCTCCAACATAACTCTGTGCCAAAAGGGCATTTGTGGGTCCAGGAGGCCCACTGCCCATCACACCATGTGCTGACCCAAAGCTTGGCTGCTCTGGGTTGGATCACTGGGAATCCCCAACCATTGGTCACCAGGGACCTGCTGTGCTCTGCACCAGCCCTGCTCAAAGGGTTTGGCTCTCCCCAGCCAGAGGTGTCCATGGTTCACCCTGCCCATGGATGGCAGCCAGCCTGAGGGGGCAAGTGTCAAACCCACCCAGGTGGCCCCATCCACATCAGACACTCCTGTGCTTACACAAACCCCTCACCAGGGTTCACCTCCAAAGCTGCAGCCGTGCCCAGACCAGAACCAGACCTGCCCTGCTCCCTGTCAGCTGCAGGATGTGGAGGCATCACTGTCTGGAGCCCCAGCTGTCAGGAAGGAGACCTTGGCAGCTTTCTCTGGATGAATACAAAGAGGAATTTGGATTTCAAAAGAAAAGTCTAGGCTCTGGAGACTGAGCCTCTTACCAAGTACGAGGGAGCTGCTTCCCGGCAGGCTTGATTTATCTGGGAAGCGTGTTGGGAAGCCCGGTGGGGAGGATTAGAAAGAACACGCACACCTGATGGCAACGCTCTGAGCCCTGCAGGGGTGCCAAGGCCTTACGTAATGCTGGGATCCAGTTGTGATCCCCTGGCACAGTGTCTGCTGCCAGTGGTTTGTAGGTGCAGTAACAGCATACCATGTGCATTCTGGAAGAGTCGTGTGTCAGCCTAATTAACGACTTTGTGGTTTGTGAGCAGTTACCTAAAGCAGATGGGCACTGTGTCTGTTCCTCTGCCAGGCAGAAAGAGTCCAAGGTATTTCAAAGTGAGCAGGTGCTATAAATTATAATTACCAAGCTTGTCGAGGTAGAGAAACCAGAGAGAAAAGAAACCTGGTGGATTAAGAGATCAAGATAAACTCCTGGTTCTTCTTTTTCAAAATGCCTATGGAAAGCTTTTTTTGGGAGTTTCTTGCAGGTCAGCATTTTGGGAAGGTGCTTAGCATGTGTCTGGCTCTTGAGGCTGAGTGCTGTCTGAGCCTGGTGGGGGAAGGGAGGATTTTGTGCCAGGCAGAAGAGTTAAAGCCTCATGCACCATGAGATCGAGCTCTCCTTGCCCCCCTTCCACACTGCACTTTGTGCTCCTGGCAGGATGCTCCATCCTGCTGGAACACTTGGGTGCAAGCCTTGAGGGTCATTCCCTAGCTCTGTATCCCACAAGGACTGATTTTCTTGCTGTTGGGCTTGATGGCATCCAGGAAAACATCCTGTGACTGTGTCTTCATCCATCTTCTGTGCCTTGGCAACTCCTCCTGTGTGCAGAAGAGTAACAGCTTCCCTCCGTGCCAGCATGTGTCAGTCCCCTACAGCCAACCACGCTCTGCTACCTCGTGGCTAATGCCCTCAGTGCAGAGGTAGCCACTGTCAGTACCAGTCTGCAACAGCGCAACGGGCTCCATTCCCTGCCAGCCCGTCCCTGCTCTCATTTTAGTTCCCCTTTCTCCACCACAGTCTTGCATCCCTCTGGGATATTTGCAGAATTCTCCTGCCACTCTGCTGTTGGAACCCTGGGCACTGAGAATTTCAGACTTTCTGTGCTGACAGGCACTGACACCCAAGCAAACACTGCATTTGACCTGAGGGCTTGGAGAAGGCTTCCAAAACTGAATGATAGCACTGGGATTATGAGTGTGTAGTTTGAATAGAAGTGTGTAACATCACATGGTGGAAAACTTAAGAGTTTAAGGTTTTAGGATATAGTAATACATATTACTATATGTATATTACTATATAAAGCAAGATGGAGATTTTGGGGCATAGGCTAAGTCCTTCTTTTTCACCTTCTTCTTCATGGGTCTGGGTGGTATTTTGTAATTGGATAGAAAGGTCTGCATTGCGGAACACAGGTGGTTGGTTATTGGGTTAAAAGTGAAAATAATTTAGGTGTCATTTTTTAAATGGACAATTTATCCTTAAAAGGCCTTGTGGAGAGAGATAGGGGCCATTTTTACTTTCTTAGGTAGAAGGGCTGTAGAAGTCTCATGGTTTATGAGACTACAATATAGATAAGAACTAATAAACATCTGAGTCTGAACAAGAAATACTGTCTGGCACATTTAATCCTGATTCTGGCAAAAAGAAGATCAAAGTGACACTGCCACAAACCTGCTGTTCCCAGCTGAAATCAGCCACAGTGTTCCTGAGGAGCACTCCTGTCCCATCAGCACCATCCCCATCCATGGCACCTTCTCCTTTCTGACCCTTGCATGACAGCAGTGCTGTCCTCTGCTCATCTGGCCTTCACAGCCTGAGGGAATGCAAACTGGAGGAGAAACTGTGCCATAGATGTTGTTCTTAAAAATACTGAAATAATTTTCCTGTTTGGTAAAGGTGTAATTTCCCATTATTTTCTGATTTCACTCCAGCTGTACTTGACCCATAATCAATAAGTGCTAAATCAGCTGGACATGTAATTCCTTGTGTCCAGTTAATTGTACCTCTAACTAAAACAATCCAATTCCTCCATCCTACTAGTTTACCACTATTTGGACTCCTGTGGAAATGCAATAAAGGCTGCTTCATCCCCTGTCCCTTAAGGCAGGTAATTATTTTCATACATATGGCCAGAGATTAAAATGCAAAAAATGACTTATAGCAATTTGAGAACATGTGGACTTTGATGTAGACAAAGGAGGAAGGCTCTTCCCACCAGATCAGATTCTCACAAGCATATAAATTCTTATGACAGAAGGAAGAAAAAAATTCCTTTGGAATCAACATGGCCTGAAGAGCTCAGTCAGTTCATTCCTCATTTCACTTCTTTGATCTGTCTGAGATTTGACAGTTTGCTGTTCACAGCAATATTCCTCTCTCTAAATCACACGTGATGCTGTGAGGTTTGGAGAAGGTGGTGTTTCCATTGGTTGTTTAGAGGATAAAAGCCATCAAAACCCAGGTACCTATAAAATCAGTACAACACAGCAGGGTCTTACAGTCTGTTGGCACAGGAGCTGCCTTGTGGCAAGACCACCTCAGCTCTGATTTACTGGCTACAGGGTCTTCCTGGAGCACAAGGAAAGGCAGGTCAGGGAAGAGCAGTGAGGTAGCTCTGATGGAGGATATGAAGATGGACTGAAGCAAAGTGGCTGCAAATGTTTCCCTGGTGATTGCTGCTGCTGAGAACTCAGGACCTTGGGTTTCCCCTCTATTGACACATCTGCAGCAGGAAAAGGAGCCCAGGATGGGCATCACAGTGTCAGCAGCATGCTGTCCTTCCACTTGAGAGGACACAGGCTGCCCAAAACCTTCCTGTCTCATCTCTGAAATCTCCTTTTCCCTGTGGCCCCTCTTCCCAGCAGCCAGCTCTGGACAGCAGCACAATCAAGTCAGTGGAGTTTTTTCCCCACTCCTGTTTTCAGAAGTCTTACCTCCATTTTGGCACTTCAGGCTTTAATAGAATTTCTACAAAGGAGATAGTCTGGGATGGTCCAAGAGCAGACATTTACCACATTCCAGTGAACGCTGCAGGCAGATGTGCCACACATCTGGATGTACTGAAGTTAATTTTCAGGCACTGATGTAGCCATGGTGGGGTGAGTCTTTGCTGAAGTTTGGCTGCTGCTAGTGTTCCTCGTAGCTGTATGGGAGCAGGAGCCTCTCTGGCTGCAGTGCCATGATCCTTCCTCCCAGGTACAGCTTGCACAGTCTGGGAATCACCTGAAAATGGCACAGTGGCCCTTGTGGTTTGTGCAGTTGAGCCAGTGCACAGACAGGGAAGAGATGATACGATTTTCATTCAGGTGGGCTGATATCCCTGGAAGAGACTGATGTCTTCTCCTGAGGCCACTTCTCATAATTTGGTTCATCAGTGGTAAAGCAAATTCAGAGGAATTACTGCTTTTTGGCACAGACTTCTAACAGATAAGATTTTTCTGGTTCTATGTACCATGGGTTGTTATCCAGCCTGCCATGCCCTAGCTCTTCCCTCCACCCAATCTGAGCTGCCACTGAAGATCTGTGCTTGTCACCAGGACTGGCAACAACAGCTTAGCAAGATCAGACCAGGTGTCAGGAGAAAAAGGTGCATTAGAACACAAATGCAGTTCAACATTCAGATTTTGGACTCGTTCTTCTGTTTATATGGGCATGATCCAAATCCCAGGTCTGGGTTCAAGGGTATCCCTGACTGGGATGCAAAGTGCATGGCTGGACCTTACCTGCTATTCCAGCAGCTTTCTTTGCCATCCAGCTCATGTCCCCATGCTGTTTAGAGTGTGCTCCCCAGTACCTCTGAAAACCATTTTTACTGCAATGAAGAGCAACAACGTATTTTCAAAAGCCGTTGGTAAATCCACTTGGCAGAACACGTGTCACAATCTTTTACTGGGGCAAAACCTGTGTCTTGGTCACTGTGTCCTTGCTGGGAACCAAGCAGAGCTCCCCTGCAGCCCACAGGTAACAGTGGAGGGGGTCAGCCACAGTGGGGTTTGGCACAGCTACAAAGAAGCCTGGGCTGGGTTTCTAGTTGGGATGTTGAGTGCCTGGGAGCAGGGCACTGGTGTCTTTGTGCCTCTGCTGTGACTGGAGTGCTGGATCCTCCCCTGATGGTGGAGGATCCTAAAGTACTGCCAAGAAGAAGAACGAATCCTTCTGAGTCACCACCATGGCCTCACTACACAACCTTCCCTCACTTTGGATAAGTTTCTGCTGTGCCCACGTCTCCCTCAGGCAGACCAGGTGGATTTGTCTCCTCTGACCGTGGCTGTCTAGATATTACCTCACCCCAGCAGCAGTGGAAAATGCTCAGCATCTGCAGAGGGTGAATCATCTCTGTTATCTCTGAGCCCTCTCTGGGGGATGAATCACTCTCTGGAGGAATCTGGTTTTCCCTTCTGGCTATAGAAAGACCCTATATCTGGTTTCAAGTTCTGTGTGAATGAGACTGGGTGAGATGTGGTTTTCCTGCACTTGGAAGGCAAAATAAAAATGTCCCTGTCCCCACCCCTCACTTTTATCCAGCAAAATCAGCCCCCCCAAGCAAAGCAGGGGTACCGAAGCAGAGCTGAGCATCTCTGCTCCCCACAGCCCCCTGCACATCACCCAGCACACATTTGTGCAGCCCTCAGGGCAGCCTGTCAGAGGAGATTGTCTTGCCCAAAAACACAAATGCAAGGAGCATCTTACCCTCTAACCAGGGAGGAATTTCTCTACACTCCAGAGCTGGAGGGATTTGAATTTGCAAGCACTGTTCTGGGAGCAAGTCAGAAAGGAGGCATGGCTAGTGTGTACATCACAGACAGGGTTTTTTTTCCTGTCAGTAGGAGGAACTCAGCTGGTCAGATTAGAGTCTTTTCTGCTTAGCAGTAAAAAACCATGAAATGCATTGTGGTTATCCCAGTACAATGGTCTCAATTGCATTTCTGAGAGAAAGATTTAATGACCACACACAAGGAGCAGTTCACTTTAGCAGTGCCACAACAAATCCTTGCTGCATTTGTTTTTCATTCATTACTTGCTGTTTTTACTTGCTGTGAAGTTTATGTAAAGGCAATACTCATGTATCCCATGCTTGGAAGTGTCAATGCTGTGAAGAATTTCAGGATTCATCTCCCAGGAAGGCAAGAGTGTTGTGTGGTTTACCAGGCCAACAGCTAAAAGTCTAGCAAACTTCAGTCAAGAACTGGAAAACAAATCAGAAAAATAAGTGTCTGCATAAATTGAGATCTCCTGCAAGGATGGTGTGTGCAGGTACGAGACAGAGAAACTGTCCCAACTGCATCAGGTGCCTCATCTGTGTTCACAATGAGTAAAAAGCAGCAACTTCCTCTCTCTTGAAATGCTTTCCTGGAATGTGCAGAGTCGGTCATTCAGGTCCCAATGACCTTAAGCTGGGCCAGCATGTCCATGATGTCAGCTTCTCTCTTGAGACTTCACTTTCTGATCTTCCCATTCATTGAGCTGGTGGTTGGCAACACTTGGAAGGGGGTGATGGTAAGGGACTGCCTCACAACCTCCAGAATTCCCACTTGTGGTGGCAGTGAGGAGGTTACAGCACAGGTGGGTGTTTGGAGCTGTGCTTATGCAGCAGCTTGGCAGTGGCTATACCTGTCTGGCTATGCCCACGAGGTACTGTAGTCACCTCCAAACTTCTCTATATTGACTGTGACAATCCAGCAGGGCCACTGGGGGTCACAGACCTCCCCAGATTATTTCCACCTTTCTCTGCCCACACTGCAGTGATGGCAGAACCTGCCTTTCAACAAGCAGAGGTCCCTCAGAAGAGATTCTGACAAACACTGAAACTTGACTCCACCTTCATACCCCTCTCAAACACACTTGATGCCTTAAGTTTTAGCTTTCATATTTTCCAGATTCTGTTGATGCCTAGGGAAGGCTGACCTGAAACAGAGTGGACAGAGCTAGAGAATAGAGTAGGTGTTTATTGAAAGGCCTCCAGGATCCACCTTGGGCAGGACAGGGCCTGACCAGGGCTACACCCAAGGTGGAATAAGGATGGTCACAAAATGGACAAACAGTCACGAGGTCCAACACTTTGATAAGTTTTGGTCCATTTGCATATTGGGGTTTAATTGTCCAATTCCAGCTCCAGGCTCTGAGGTCCCATCCTTCTTGTTCCTCCCTTCAGCCACCCTTGGTTGTGCTTTTGGGCTGAAAGTTGTCCTTGGTCTGCAGCAGGAAAAGGATTTGTTTTGTCTCCCTACTCTGTGAAAAGAGCTGAGTGACCCTGAATGTGAGGCTCAGATCTACACCCCTAGCCAGCACAGAATCTAAAAAACATGAAAGCTAAAACTGAAAGCATTGCTGTACTGCATTAATATATAACTCTGAACTTCATATAAAGGGTTAGCAAGTTCTCCTCACAGTTCAGTCACATGAAACAATCCTTTTTCAGCCCCAGAACCAAGGACACCATTGCAGCTTCAGGCCCAAAAAGTACAAACAACAGCAAATTGAGGAGAACAAACTGGGAGGATGGGACTTCATAACCTGAAGCTGTAATTGGATGATTAACCCCAATATGTGAATGCACCAAAACTTATAAAAGTGTGAAAACTTGTGACCAATCATCCACCTTGGATGCATCCTGAGACCATATTAAGTAGAGCCATGGCCAGGCTCTTGTACTGCCCAAGATGTATCCTTTAAAGGACTTTTAATAAATCTCTTTATTCCTTTAACACTGTCCAGCTTCTGTTCCAGGTCAGCCTCCCAAGACATCACACTGGGCCTTCCCATCTCAGGCTGTAAGAGCTTTCAGGAAGAGACACGTGCTGCCTTGGCTGCCCTCAGTGTGTGTCCTGGGCACACTGTGAGCACTGAACAGATAATAATCACATTATTGTAATCCACACTCCTGCCTCATCAGGTCATGAAATAAGTTCTGATGTGTTTCCATTAACCTTTGTCATGGCATCACCCATGTAATGTCAGGAACCTTAACTCACTGACTTTCCCACATGAGCCCCCAGGGCATGCTGTGTGTCCCTGGTGGTGACTCAATAGAAATGACAGGCAGCAGTTGTTCTGTACAATAGAAAT
>VZSR01002526.1:4781854-4792683 GCA_013398615.1 Brachypodius melanocephalos
GTACAATAGAAATGACAGGCAGCAGTTGTTCTGTACAATAGACCTGTCAGTGCCAAGGGAATGTGGGTCCCAGGTGTCCAAGCACTGGGGTGTAAGCTGACTCCTGATGAACCACAGAGGAGCTTCAGGAGAACTGGAGACAGAGAGATGAGCAAGGAATGGGCATATTGAAACTGGCAACATCTATTATAGGATCACGGAATCCTGGAATGGTTTATGTATAAAGAAACCTTAAGGCTCAACTCATTCCACCCCTGCCATGGGCAGGGACACTTTCCACTGTCCCAGGCTGCTCCAAGCCCTGTCCATCCTGGCCTTGGACACCTCCAGGGATCCAGGGGAACACACAGCTTCTCTAGGCAACCTGAGCCAGGGTCTCCCCACCCTCACAGCCTAGAATTCCATCCCAATATCCCATCTATCCCTGCCCTCTGGCAGCGGGAAGCCATTCCCCTCTTGTCCTGTCATGCCATGATTGTCCCAAGTCCCTCTCCAGCTCTCCTGGAGCCTCTTTAGGCACTGGAGGGGTCTCTAAGGTCTCCTGAGAGCCCTCTCTCCTCCAGGTGAACATTCCCATCTCTCCCAGCCTGGCTCCAGAGCAGAGGGGCTCCAGGCCTCAGAGCAGCTCCGTGTGCTCCTCTGGGCTCACACAGCCCTGTGTGTTCTTTACTAAGGGTCTCAGAGCTGGCCCCGAGATCAGCTCAGAGCCCCTCTCCCCAGAGCACACCGTGTCCTGTCCCTCCTGTCACAGGAGCTGCTCTCCCTTCTCTTTTCCAGCTGCCTCATGCCTCACAAACACCACCTTTCCCAGCAAACACGCAGGCCCCGCTGCCTGGTGAGCCTTTGAGCCCCTCTGCTCAGCCTCCAGCTGCTCCCTGCCCCTTCTCCATTTCCCTGAGCCTGGCACCACGGCCAATGCCCTCCATACCAGGCAGAGGCTGGTCGTGGAGCTGGCTCAGCTGCCCGGCTTTCAGCAGTTTCTGTAGCTGCACGGAGATTTTGGCAATCCTTCTCGTACCGTTCTGACCCGAGGGGTTTTGGAGGTGTTTGCAGCTGGGGATAACAAAGCCCTCTTGTCTACACCAAAGGCACTTTGTGTGGAGTCTCGGTGTTGCTCTGATTTCATTTCCTGAGCATCCCTGGTGGAGAGCTTCCCACAGAAACGTGCCCCATTGAGTCAGGAGGGAAGAGTCATTGCAGCCCAAACAGAGCCCTGCAAACTTTCTCACCGGGGCCTGTTCCACAGCCAACTGCAAACATGTTTGTGTCTTGAGCCTCCATTCACTGCCTGGGATGGTTTTCACAAGTCTCCAGCTGGAAATGGAGCCAGGCAGCATGTGTGGGTATTGCTGGAGGGCTGAGAGCCTTTCTGTGGCACAGCAGGGATCCCAGGGGTACGGGCTGGCCTACAAGGCAATAATGTGTCATTCAGAAAAATGATTCTGTGAATGGTAAGGGGGTGATGGTAAGGGGGTGATGGTAAGGGACTCCCTTGTCATGCCCCAGCACCTCCAGAATTCCCACTTGTGCTGCCAATGAAGAGGTTACAGCACATTGTGAGCACTGAACAAATAATAATCACAGCTCGCATCCACACTCCTGCCTCATAAAGTCATAAAGTTCCAGTGTGTTTCCATTAACCTTTGTCATGGTATAACCCATGTAATGTCAGGAACCTTGACTCACTCACTTTCCCACATGCTTTGGGTTGAAAGCAACCTTTAAAGGTCATCTAGTCCAATCCCCTGCAATGAGCAGGGACATCTTCAACTACTCCAGGCTGCTCAGAGCCCAATCCAACCCTGAATATTTCCAGGGAAGGAACATCCACCACTTCTCTGAGCAGCCGGTGTTAGTGTTTCACCATCTTACTGTAAAAATTTTCTTCTTTATATCTAGTCTGAATCTCCCCTCTTTTAGTTTAAAACCATCACCCCTTGCCCTATTGCTACATACTCTACTACAAACTCTGTCCCCATGTTTCTTATAGACCCCCTTCAGGCACGAGAAGGAGCTCTGAGGTTTCCCCAGAGCCTTCTCTTCCCCAGGCTGAGCAGCCCCAGCTCCCTCAGGCTGGTTCCAGAGCAGAAGGGCTCCAGCCCTCAGCATGGCCTCCCCTGGGACCACCCCAACAGCTCCATCCTCCCACTGAATCTACATTATGGCAGCAAAGACATAACAGGCAGGCAGAAATTTAACCCAGTTTTCCCCTTTCCAGGTGAGCACTGCAGTCCTTTGTCCTATCCCAGCTGGTATCAGCTGATAGAAGAACTCTGCTCCTCCCCTGGGTCCTTTGGGCAGGCTCAGGCTCCTGGAAGCTGAGAATTTTAGGCTGTCTGTGCTAACAGCCACTGACCCTGAAGCAAACACTACATTTGACCTGAGGCCGTGGAACAGGCTTCCAAAATTGAGTGACAGCACTGGGATTATGGGTGTGTAGTTTGAATAGAAGTGTGTGATACAACAGGGTGCAAAACTTAAGAGCTTAAGGCTTTAGTACGTAGTAATATATATATAAAGCAAGATGGAGGATTTAGGGCTGAGGCCAGCCCTTCTTTTTCACTTTCTTCTCCATGGGTCTGGGTGGTGTTTTGTAATTGGGTGAAAAAATCTACATTGGGGAACACAGGTGGTTGGTTATTGGGTTAAAAGTAAAAATAATCCGGGTATCATTTCATAATTGGACAATTCACACTTGAAAGGTCTTGGAAAGTGTTACAGACAGAGCTATTTTCTACTTTGCTAGCTAGAACTCACAGCTTTTGAGACTGTCCTATAGATAAGGATTAATAAACATCTGAGTCCGAATATGAAAAGTGCGTCTCCCAAGCATTTAATCCCGGCTCTAACAACATGAAAAAGAAGACAACAAACCCACCCTCAGGGACCCTCCTGCCTCCGTGTGTCAGGCCCCAGCAAGCGCTGAGCAAGGCACAAGGAGCAGCAGGCGTGGAGCTGGCCTGCAGGGCAGTGTGGCACTGGGGGACAGAGTGGCCTCGAGCAGGGTGACCCCAGAGCCACCCTCCCTCACCATGCTCCTTGCACAGCAGTTCCTCAGGAGCTCACCAGCCAGGTACTTACTCAAGTCTGGGAGCTTTGCCTGAGAAAGAAGCTGAGGTGTTGGCCCCAGTCATTAGTAAGTTATCGGAGAAGCTGAGCTGCAGTGACATCATCCCCTTCTTATGTTACTACAAGGAACTTAGATCCTGTTATGGGAGAGGAGGTAACTCAATCGAGCCTTTCAAGATAAACTCAGACAGGAAGAGAGACACGAATGCCTGGAGGCACCAATTAGACATTTCTGGTGAGCTCAGCCCTGTTCAGCTGACACACATGTACACTGGGGCCAGGGAGACAGCAGCTCCTTCTCGTGTCTCTGGGGTGTGGTGGGAGGAGTGGGCAACCAGCACTTCCTTCTGTGCTGCTGGCTCAGCCCTCACACCTTCAGTGGCCACAGCTCTCCCTCCAGCATGTCCTTTCTTCATGTCCTGTGTTCTGCTGTAGACAGGGAACCACAGAGGAGCTCCCTGGTCTGCAGAGAGAACAGCCCAGCCCTGCACCACTCAGTGCTGCATCTTCAGTGCCAAGTCTCCTCCAGCTTTATCAACAGCGGTAAAAGCCCAATAAGTTGCAAAAAAACACTGTGAGGATGGGCTGCAGTTGGAGGTCCCAGTGCCCAGTGGTGACTGGGCTGTGGGGAACACCCCAGTGCTGCAGGCCAGTTACTGCATGAGTGACCTAAGACATGCAGACAGCTCTTACTGGCTCTGATGTACGTGAGGAAGGAAGAAACAGCAGCAAAATTTGGGATATTTCCTGACAGCATCAGGTATTGAGCATGTCTGTTGGTTTCCAGGCTGCAGCTCCCCCTGTAAATGCTTCACAGCCAGGGGGAAAGGGTAGGATACAGGTAAATTTGCTTCTGCCAGTCATAGGCTGAGATTTACACCACATCTGTTGGGGAGCAGAGAGACTGGTTCTGGTTATCCCCTGGTTATTCTGCCAGTTATGTTACCAATAGCTCAGAAACACCCTTGTACATCCTCTGAAACACTCTGGAAGCATTCATTGGGAATGCTTCCAGAAAAGACAGTTCTTAGAAACTGCTGGGTCTGTGACACAGAAAATGCAAGATCTCAGATCGTACTCAGGATTAACACAAACCTCACAACACACTCACTGCACTGAGGACTGCACATGGCCCACCCCTGCCAAGACCTCCCCAGTGGCTGCACTGGTGGCATTGGCTTGTCTTCTGTTCATTGGAAAGGAAGAATCTCCCACTCTTGACTTTTTCTCCTTAGAAAATGACTTCCCTGAGCCTGATTCCTTCTAGAATTGTTCCTGATCCCACCATCCTCTCTGGACTGCTCCTGGCAAGAAGGCAGTTGATTTCTCCTCAAGCATTTATCAAACATAGACAACATTCAAAGCAATGAAGGGACTCTTCCAAGGCAGGTTAGGCCCTTAGCCCTGGATCTTCATATGAAGCCAACCTGAAAATGTCCTGCCCAAGGAAACATTTCCCTTTCCCATCCCACACAGGTTCTTCTGCCTCCCCAGAGCCATCACTCCACAGCAGCAGCAAAGGAAGCAACTAGCAAGTTCAGGCACACTCACATTCGGTGCTGACTGCTCCTCTCAGCATGGCTCTGTACAGATGTGAACATCTGCTCAGGGAAAAAGATGCCTCAGACCAGTGGACTTGGGATGTCCTTCCAGGCAGCTCCCTCTCTCACTACCCCTGTAGGCCCTGAAAGGGGAAATGGAGTAAAGTCTGAGGTGACTGCTGGCACTTTTAGGACTTTTGAGTCAGTGTCATGTTGAAGTCATATAAACACCCTGCAGCTCTCAGCAGCAGATGCAGCTCTAAGGCCAGAAGCTGAGACTTTCAGCAGTGACTGGTTTTCATAAGCTGTTTCTCTTGAATGTCCCACTCAACATCACCTCCTTCTGCACGCAACAGACAGGCCAACACTCTGCAGAGCCTTGCTTGAGCCCGTGAAGTCTCGTGGCAATCTTGTCCGTGCTGACATCTGGAGTGACTGTGTGTGATCCTCCCTCCACCCCACAGCACTGCTGGACAGCAGGGGTGGGATGAGTCCCTCTCCAAAGCCCTGTGAAAGAGGCCTCTTCCTCTGCAAGCAAGCAAAGGGTTAAAGCTTGCCAGGAAAACCAAGTGAGTGATTTGGTGAAAGAAAGATTAAAACATCTCCGTGGAAGGTGAGGAGCCAGCCCTGGCCTGTGCTGTCTCATTTACCCACTAATCGGCCCAATTACCTCAGGTATAAATCATAACACAAAACACTTAGGGAGCCAGAGTCACACACTGAAGAAAGGAGAGAACTGTTGGGTTGGTTTTTGTTTAATATAATTGATATAATTACTAACAACTCTGTGCCAAGAACTTCAGCTTTTCTGCTTCCAGAAGAGAGTAGAGAGCTGTCTGAAAGCCATAGCAATTAGCAATCCCCACATGCACAGCTTTTATTAGAAAGAATGCACATCTATTCCAGAAAGAGCCAGCAGCTCCCTGAGGAGCAGTTATCCATCCCTTGGTGCCAGGAATGCAGCTGTCACTGAGCCCATATTCTCTGTCCCCTCATCAGTGCTGCAAAGGCACTTAAGGAGTCCTGCCCATCAGGCTGCACGTGAAATGCCTTCACCTGGGTGCTTCCTTGTTCCTAATTTTAACTCACCTGGCTCCAGACAGGTGCATCTTGCTGTGCTGTGGTCCCAGCAGGCTGCTGATTGTGAGATCTCTCATGTCCAGCTCACTGGAACCAGCAGAAAGTCTCCCTTTTGCTCCACTGAGGAATCTGTTCGAGCTGTCCACACTCTGGAGCAGACTGACACGGCTGGAGCTTCCCAACACCATCCCAGACTGTAACCCCACAGGGTGTCTCATGGACAGCTGCCACACATTCACACCTTGCCACGGTGCCTGCAGGCAGTCCCTGCAGAGCTGAGGAGCAGGAGACTTGGGGTTCATCTGAATCCTGCAGGGGGGACCTCTCCCTGGCAGCGAGGTGTGCAGACAGAGGTGTGGACACAGGAGGCTGCAGCATGTCCACAGCCAGAAACCACCCAGGAGTGTTGGCAAACTCCTTGGGTGGATCCAAGCTTCTGCCCCTGTGCCCTCCACAGGGATCCACAAAGGCAGGCAGGTGTTCAAGTACTCAAAAACCTCCACTTGTGCTGCACTTCTCACACCTATGGACATCCCTGGGGATAAAAGGGCCTTTGCTGAGCTGCTAAACAGCTACAGAGCAAATCCAGCAGCACTGATGGTTTCCCCAACTCCTGGGGCACCATCACACTGAAACCTTGTGGGTCCCATCTGAGGCTTCACCCAGGGGTTCCTGAGCAAGGTGGGAAGGGAAGCTGGACAGGCTCCACCTGGCTCCTTTGTCCCTGTCCCAGCTCAGTCTGGTGTGCCAGCCCTCAGCTCTGCCTTAGCATCTCCATTTCAGAAAGCTTCGTTTGGGTTTGAGAAATTATAACTGTGTTCTCATGGGAATTTTCATTGTCTGTTCTTTAATTAATTAAACTTGAAACTGAGCATTCACTTTAAAGCAATTTTCAGTAAACTTATAGGGATTTGGATGAAAGAATATCTCTGGGAAAAATAAGCAATACTGCGGGTTTTTTTAATAGTTTATGATGCCAAAACCTAACAGAAATCTTATGCTGAGGAAGGAATGGAAAAAAAAATAAGATTAACATTTTGTGCAGAAGTTTTAATTTTGCTCAAAAAGTTCTTGTTTGTCCCAAAACATTTAGACAAAATTTTCAAATAGAATACTGAGCCTTACTCTGAGCTGCTGCAGGGTTTGCTTTTCTGATTTTTTTTCTTTGGAGTTGTTGTCTTGAGAAGAAGAATGATGTTATTCTCTGATTTGTCTGTAGTTTGGGGGGCAGTAAGTAAATTGGGGCAGAATTTGCAGTGCCCACTCTCTCAACAGGAAAAATCAAAATCCATTGTCTTGTGCTGGCCCTCTGAACAAAGGCACAAAACCTGTGGGAATAGAGCTCTGAGTGTGATGTGCCTTTGTGTTCCTCTCAGCTGGACAGCCTTGCACCAGAAAATGCAAGAGTATTGAAATTTGAGAAAATAGAATCAAATAGTCATAGAATCATTCACAGAACCCCAGAATGGTTTGGCTTGGAAGGGCCCTTAAAGCCCATCCTGTTCCACTCCCTGTCATGGACAGGGACAGCTTCCACTGTCCCAGGGTGATCCAAGCTCCGTCCAACCTGGCCTTGGGCACTGCCAGGGATCCAGGGGCAGCCACAGCTGCTCTGGGCACCCTGTGCCAGGGCCTCAGCACCCTCTGAGGTTAATATATTAATGTGGCAAAATGTTAGTAATGGAACAGGGATTTAACCCACCCTGGGTTGTCATTCCAGTCTAAGGTGATGCTGTGCCAGAGCTTGTACTCTGCATTTAAAGAACATTTTCCTGAAGGAGATCTCAGGAAGGTTTGACTGCGCTTCTTTACCAGGTACGAATCTCCAGATTTGTCCAGCCAGGTCAGGAAATGCTTCTTCCTGTGATGTAGGGAAGGTCTGTTTCCCAGGATTATCTGATAATTTCATCCAGGAAATACCTCCCACACTCCCTAGCAGACAGAAGGTTTGCACCCAGCCTCTTCCCTGCTCCCAGCTGTGATGGGGCATTTGGTCTCCTTCTCCTGCAGCTCATTGCAGTGTTCTGTGAATTAAGAAATGTCAGTACTCTTTGAAGAAGGGTTGTGCCTGGGGGCAGCAGTGTCTGGGGGTGTGCTCCAGTGTTCAACTTTCATCAAAAATATTACTTTATATAGGCAAGAACACCAATTTCTTTACCACATTCCTTTCTGGAGGGTCACTGATTTGAGGGCTGGGCCATGACAGATCTGTTAACTTCCTTCTCTCATGCTTTGATAAGAGACAAAGTGCTTCCTCTTTGCAATTTGAATTCAGAGATCTCTGCCTTAGATAGCTTGGAAAAATAAAATAACTCTGTTGGCTGTGGATGGAAATGAAAATTTTGTATAATTGGTTCCTGGTATTTCGTCCAAATCTGAAGTATTTTCCTCTTATAATTTGGTTTCAAAATCTAGAGATAACACATTATATCCTGCTCACCATCATTGCAATAAAAGGTCTCCAGAAAGATGATTCCCAAATCTAAGTTTTAAACCTTCTTTCATAATAACCTTAATATTTTTTTGGCTTGTCATTCTATTTTGAAACTAAAACAAGTGTTCAAAATTAAAGTTTCTCACCAAATTAAACCTCAGATTTAACCGCCTTAAGCTCTCCACGATGATTAAAAAGCAGCAATTGGCAAATGAGGTGGGAGGGAAGGTGTGCTACAAGAGCAGGGGCTCAGCTCCTGCCCAGGTACCGTCGGCAGCTGGGATCAGGCACAGGACCCCGAGCAGGGCTGGGACACATTTCCCGTTTCCAGGCAGGTCCTTTCCTCCTGGAAGGGGCCGTGGCTGCAGGTCTGGCTGTCCCGCAGACCCGTGGGCGTGGGCAGGCTGTGAGCCCAGCCCGGCAGATCCAGCTTTGGGGCTCCCAATTCAGGGGGTGGCCTGGGGAACGCACTCAGCCCAACCTTCAGGAGCTGGCAGCACCAAATGACCATCGAGGAGGGATTGCAGGACATCCCCCAGCACAGGCGGGAGCCTCGCCGAGCCCTCCTTATGTCAATCACTGTTTCCAGCCCAGTCCGATCTCCCTGGCCATCGATCCATCCCTCCTGGGCACGGCTCCCTCTGTGGAACACCGCGGGCAGGGCTCTCGCTGATCCCCACCCTGTTTCTCTCCCACCCAGACGCCTGGATGCAAACCTCATCTCCGTGGTGCCCGACAGGAGCTTCGAGGGGCTGCTGTCCCTTCGTCACCTGTGGCTGGACGACAACGCCCTGACCGAGATCCCCGTGCGAGCCCTGAACCACCTGCCAGCGCTCCAAGCCATGACCCTGGCCCTCAACCAGATCTGGCACATCCCCGATTTCGCCTTCCAGAACCTCAGCAGCCTCGTGGTGCTGTAAGCCTTCTCCATTTCCTTCTCCTCTTCTTACTCCCTGGGCTGGGACGAGGCGCTGCCCACGGGCTGCTCCTCCTGCGGGAATCCCTGCTGCTCAGTCCCCGGCTTTTGTTCAAAGAGTCAGGGAACCCCCCTCGTTCGATATGAAATGCTAAAACTGCCTCTTTTCCCACTTTTCAGTGAAGAGCTACAAAGATCGCTGATATAATTCAAGAAGTGTTTTGTATTTTTTTAGAAAAAAAAATTAGTAACTGGAAACAAAAACCAGATTGTTTTCCTTGAAGACTCAAACAACAAAAACCTTCCCATTTCTTTTCCTCCCTCCAATCCCTGTGTTAAAACTACAGGAATTTCTAGCAACATTAAAAAAAAAATTATTATATTGCAGCAATTTGCAATCAGGTCAAAAAAGTAATATTTTCACTTCTTGGAAAATATACCAACTCGCTCCCTCTCCTCACCCCCTTTTATTAGCAAATACGATTTTAAACCAAAGGTCTAGCACCAACACCTTGTCCAAACCCATGCTTCCTTGCATGGCTGTGGTACCTGTGCAGGTCAGGTGTGTCAGGTTGTGTTGATTCGCCTCGTAAGCATTTCACGGGCAGCGCCGGAGAGGATGGGAACACAGCGAGACACCAAACCTGCCACCAGAAAGGGAACTGACCCCTCCGGCAGCTGCTCAGGACAGGCATCCTTTCCATCAACAGGCTTGCAGATGATCTTCCCTTTAAAAGGAACTTCGCATGTGTAAATTAGACACTTCTTTGGCGTTGATTAGCAAGTTCGGGTATGATTGCCAGCTGCTTTAGAGCTCCTCCATCCACATGAAATGCCACCCCTGGTGTGGTAATTTGTACTGATACCAGGGTGTTAAGTAACCTCAGCATGTAGTGCCTTAGTGAAAGTTTAGCAATTATTTCCCTTTCAAAATTTTAAGTGTTTACTGAGACCATCCAGCATAGAAAGTGCTTGGACAAAGCACAGCTCAGAGTTTTATTAAGCATCAAATTCATCTGTTTAGACAAAGCATAAAGGCTTATTTAGGAGAAAAGCAAAAAGCAACTTGAGAAAAATCAAAAAAGTAGTTTTCACCCACAATAGTGCTCATTCTGCAAGGCAACCCCTGGCCACCATAATGCAACCACTTCAGTCAGCTTTAATAGCCCACTCAGCGGGTGAGCTGACATTTGGGGTTTCATTTCAGCCTCCAAAGCATGCTGCTTTCATTCCGGCTCATCCCATACCATGGGCAAGAAGCAACTCCTTAATTAAACAGGCGAGCTTGAGAAATAAAAGTCATTGACCATTAGGTCACAAGGGAGAGAATAATGTCCCACCACATACAATTGGAAGGGAACACGTGTGATCCTGCCAGGCTCTGTGGGACACGATGCTACATTTTTGTGGGATCACAAGTGTTTGGCAGAACTGGTCCCATAAATCTCTCCCATGCTTCCATGCAAGCCCTTGTCAACACATCACCAGTGGAAAGTCACCCAGTGTTCCTCCTGTGTCCCAACCAGGGGAATGTCCTGCCCCAGACTCACCCACTGAGCTGACAAGCAAATGCTCCCAAAAGACAGCCAAGCTGGAGAGAAGACATTCCCTAGCAGGGTGCAGATGATACGTGTGCCTTCCTCTGCAAATGTCTGGGTTTGCAGGTAGAGAAAGGATCTGGCTGCTGCTATAAACACTGCAAACTCCCAGCTACAGGGTGTAAAAATGATCCCGGGGAAGAAAGACAAGGGTACACATGGCTGAGCACAGGGAATCCCTCCAGTGCAGC
>VZSR01002526.1:4792783-4820415 GCA_013398615.1 Brachypodius melanocephalos
GGCTGAGGGCAGGAGCCTCCCAGGTGCAGAGCTGTGTTATTCCTCCTCCCCACACCTTGGGCCCTGGGCAGAACCATTTCACCATCCTGCACTGCCACAGGCACTGACATCAGAGTATCCCAGCCCCAATCTGGAATACTTCAAAGGTTCAGTGTCTGCTAATAAATTACACCTTTGTTGAGGAATTCCCTGATCTTATTCCCATCTATTGCTGCTGCAGGCTTCGAACCAGGGCTGCAGGCTGTTCAGTGAGCAGAGCCTGGTGTACATCACCCATCATGAAATCCACGAATCTCCATAATTGGCACCATCCTTTCCCAGCTTTAATAACAAGGGCTCTGTGTGCTGGGGTGCTGGCACCGTGCTTTGATGGCAGATGAGAGGTGGATATTTGATCAGGATAGTTCAAGGGAATAGGTTGTTACCTTCTAGTCTGATCTATCCAGGACCAAATGTATCTTAGTATCCACACACAGAAATAATCCTGAATACTTTTCAGCTGATGGTTTGTATGAAGTAAAGGTTGTTTTACAAAAATCATCATCTTTCTTGAGCATAAGAGATTTTCCATTCAGCACTCAGCATCTGAAACCCCCATGCTGCTGTGCTGACAGCCCAATAAAGTGCATGACAGCAGTTCTCAGTAGAATCCCTCATTTCCTCTGTCAGCTGAATTCAGCAAGAAGTCCCAGGAATTACAGCACCTCTTTCAGTCCCACTTGCCAGAGGGGTCTTCAAGTCAAATCTTACATTGCCAAGAAATCCCCCTTGCTGCAGATGTGTCCTTGCTGCTGCATCTCTGCAGTTCCCTTCCCTCCTGATGCCACCAAAGCAGCTCTCACAGAGGTGCTGGGATGTGTGTGGGACACAGAGTTGGAGTGAACTTTCCAAAACAGGCCAAGCACTAGAGAGCTTTGCCCTGTCATGAGGGACCTGGATAGAGAAAATCTTCAAGTAGTTTTACTTTCATCACATAGCAGAGAACCCCTTAAGTTAGAGCAAACGAGGTCAAAACCCAGATCCTTCTTTCTTTGGGTCCACAGGACTCCCAAACCTCCAGGAGTCAATTTGGCCCTGTAATGGGAGCAAAAGAGAAGCTTCACTCCTCTAACCTGGCCCTCACCCTTGCCTACCTGGTGGAAAAAATGGACTCTGGGAAAAGTTCTTCTCATGCCATTTCCAATTAGTTTTGCTTAATGCCCTCTAATTCCTGTGCTCTGTGTCCATCTCCTCTGTGCCACTGCTGTGTTTGTCACTCTCTGTTGTGCCCTTCCCTCAGCTCAGCCCTTCCAGTCCCCATCCAGTCCCCTGGTTTGCAGCATGGAATCCCAGGATGGTTTGGGTGGGAAGGGACCTCCAAGCTCATCCAGTTCCATGCCTTGCCATGGGCAGGGACACCTTCTACTATCCCAGGTTGCTCCAAGCAACCAGGCCTTGGACACTTCCAGGGATCCAAGGGCAGCCACAGCTTCTCTGGGCACCCTGTGCCAGGGCCTGCCCACCCACACAGGGAATAATTTCTTCCCAACATCTGATCTAAATCTACCCTCTCTCAGTTAAAAAAGAAAACCAAAAACCCTACCCTCTTTTCCCCTTGTGCTGTTACTACCTGTCTGTGTAAAACTGGAAGTTAGTTCTCATATCACACTAATTTTTCCTTCACACCTTCAGATGGAGAGACCAAATCTGTACACTGAACCAAAGACAAAAACTAATTCTGGTTTATATCATGGCACAGTGCTGTTCTGTGCTCATTTTCCCTGTTCTAGCTATCCCTGTCATTTAATTTGCTTTTTTTCATAGCAACTAAACACCAAGACCTCTTTCCTGGAGATATATAAAAGCCTGATAGTGTGTATTCTCGTATAAGACTGCTTCTCACCTCTACTGCACTTGACATTGACACAACCTGAATATCAGCTGATAATTTATTTTCAATTAACTCAACAGCACCTTCCAGCCGAATCTTTAGTAGAATTTCTCTTTCTTAGAGTTTTTATCATTAAAGGACGTGGTGCAGCTCTCTCTCTAACAGAATGGATTAGTGACCAGAAGAGAAAGTTTGTTTGCAAGATTCCTGAGTTCCCATTCCCATCTTGTCCTTGTGTAGCTCTGGCTGAGGCTTTTGGAAGGGACCTCTGTTTTTCAGTGTCTTCCTTGCCTAGGAGGCAAGGATCAGCACATCCCTGCTTTCCAGGGGAGCTGATCACCAGCCATTCCAGCTGACATCTGTGGGACTTGGAGCTTCCTGGCACCACAAAGCCCAGTCTGGTGCAGGATGAGCCTGGGAATCCCTGCCCTCACCTGTGCAAGGGAGTTACCAGTGCCTCTCTGGGAAGCTGTTGGGAACCTCGGTGTTAGCAGGGAATGCCAGGCATGTGCAATCTATTATCACTAGGAACAATATTGCCTGGAACATCTGGCTCCCATTCATGAGCCTTTTCATTGGCAAAAGTGTCTTTTCTCTGAGAGGACCAAGCTCGCTGCCTTGGCAAAAGTGGATTTCCTTCTCCAGCACTTGAGGAAGAAGGAAATTGTGCTCCAATGTACCCTGAGAATGTCACTTCTGATCGAGCTTTATTCTTCACCAGACAAGTCTCATGCTGGTCCTTCACTAATGGAAACAATCCATGGAATTTGCATCATTTATGATTTAGATTTCTCTACTTACCCATGGCCAAGTTGAGGAAAAGGACAATTTTGCCACGATAAAGATGGAAGCTCATCATGGCAAGGGCTGGTCAGGGGTGAATGCATATGATGTCAGATTTGAGCTTGGTTCAAATCATCTAATGCAAATAATTGATGGAAAATGTTTGCATTTGTCCCTTTTGAGAAGAAAAAATGAAGTCATTAAAAATGAAAGCAATGGCAAATCCACCACTTCTCTTTGTAGTCTGTTCCAGTGGTTAATCATCCTTAGTGTTAAAAAAAACCCACTCATATTTCCCATTTGAATTTTCTTTGGCTTTGACTTCAGACATTTGTTCTTATTATTCTTTCCTCCACTAAATCATAGAACCATTTTAGTACCCAGTTTCTAACCAGGAAGAATCCTATACATTACACTGCACTCATCCCCTTGATCTTATTTAATAAGTTAAACAGATTGAGTTCTCTAAGCCTCCATCTCCTTTTTTTTTTCCCAGCCCTTGGATCATTTTTATTGCTCTTCTCTGCACCCATTTCAGTTCATCCACATCCAGTTTCCAGGGTGGGTACCAGCACCTCGTTTGTCCTGCCAGATCTGCCTCCACCAGTGCTCATGGCACATGCTGACACATTTTCCCTTTCCTCGCCCATACAGACAAGCACCTTCATTAAAGCAGTATTTAGGCACTAGCTCAACCTGCTTCCCTTCTGTGGAAGACAGATGTGCAGTCCCCTTGGAGGTGGCATTGCCAGAGTGGAAGCTGCTGCCTCTGGTCTGTCTCTCAGATTGTTCTCCAGGACCTTTTAATTCACAGAAAAAGTAAATGGAAAAAGGAAGTCAAATGAAAACTGAACAGATTTGACTAAGGGTGCTGCGTGATTGATGGAGGAAAATCACATTTATTCCTAATTTCCAATAAGAAATTGTTGGCAAGGAGAGGAAATCTTTCCAGAATCTGTTGCACGTTGCTTATTGTGGGTCAGGACGAATCTTGTAGGGTTTGATTTTTTTCTGCTCCGTTTCTAAATTCTCACCACCTAAGCCAGGCTGCAGCCTCTCCCCAGCCTGGGTGGGATTCTGCAGCCACTGCCATTTGTGTTGGTTTCAGCAAGACACAGCAAGGGCTCAGCTGGCAGCAGAGGAGCTCACCTGTGCAGCAGAGGAGCTCACCTGTGCAGCAGAGGAGCTCACCTGCCCCATGGCACACGGGAGCCCTTGTGCTGCTGCAGAGCTCCTGGCCAGCCCCACCCTGCCAGGGCTCACTGTGACCATTGCTGCTGTTTTCTGATGGAAGTGCAGGGCTGAGAACAGCCTGCAGGCCAGCCCACAAACCAGCAGTGCCTGTCCTCATCCTGGGCACAGCTTCTTCCATGGGAAGTTGCCTAAACCCATCCTCACTCCATGGCCTGCAAAGGAAGAGATCCTAAAGCCCATTGCCCCGACCAAGGAGACTGGTGTTTTCTACCTCCAGCAGCAAAGGCTGAAAGACTTCCCATGTTTTTGCATTGTATGGGTTGTTTACAGCCCAGAATCAAGTACCTTGAGCTGCTATCAAACCAGCTGAGCTGTAATTTACAGGGCAGAATATAACGTTGTGTGGGCTGAGCTCAAATTGACAAGCACTGGAGATGTTGCAATTCCACTTGTTAAAATTTGTTTACCAGGGGCAAAAAAAAAAAGGCAGGATGGAAGACAGGAACATCTTTTCAAGTGTTTACCTTTCCAGCTCTCTTGTTTCTATTCTTGCCATGTGGTTGAGTAACTCTAGAGTTCAGCTTGGACAGCAAATTTTTTTATATCTCCCTTTTTGGGTCGTTCATAATTTTCTCACCAACAAAGAACTTCCTTCGGATGATTTTCATTACTCTGCCTCCAAACAAAGCACTCTAGGGCCAAATATAAATGCAGCAGGTGATTGCTTTTCTCTGCTGTCTCCTTGCCTGACTGCAGTGATAGCACTCAGCGTGTCCCAGCTTGGACAAGGTCACAGCATCCTGACAAAGCTCCAGGGAGCTCACATCTCCCCTGGCATTCAGCATTCCTCCCCATCATTGTCCCCACACTGTCCCCTCACAGCAGACAGGGGTTTGGGGCATGGGGTTCCTGTGACATCTCTTCATGTGATCCACAGGAACTCCAGACCCCAACCCTCTCTTTGCCAAATGCAGTACCCAGTGCCAAAGGAACTCCAAGTGGTTGGCACCACCAACTGAAGAGGAGGCAGTATGACCAGAAGCTGTTAACATTTGATGGAGGAAACCATCTGGGCACGAACTTCTTTTCTTGTGACAAAGAGATATTTCTCTCATGAGATTCTCATTTTGATCTCAGGCTTCTTTTTTCCTCTAAAAATCACAATCCAAGTTTTCTTGCAGGCAACATCCTTTTCTTTTTTTCCCGTTTGCTCAAAGGAGCAAACATATTTTATCAGATATCTTTCCCTTCCCTTCCCCTTCCTCTGAAATGTTTGTGTGTTCCCATCCCCATGACAAACATCCGTCTCAGGCTGGTTTCTGTTTTGCAGGCCCCTACCAAACTGCCCTAGAGCCTGGCTCTTCCTCCACTCCCAGCTTCCTCCTGTTTTACCCTAGAATATTTGGCAGTGGGAGCTGCCTGTGCTCAGCAGAACAGTTCACACTTGAATCCAGGTGGAGTGAGATTTTTCAAGCTGAGACACATTTAGATCAAGCAGCAAATAATGAAAAAATCAATGATCCACCTGCCAGGAAGGAGCCTCCCCCGGGCTCTTGGAAGGAGGCAGCAGCATTGGACAAAGGTGCATCCCTTGCTGGTGCTGTTCATGGGCATGGGACAAAAGGACCCCCGAGGGGAGTGGTATGGCAGCAATTCACCACATGTGAATGTGGGAGTATTAAAAGAGAATCTGAACTGATGGGGAAACCTGCCCTGAGAGACCTGCCCCTCCTCGGTGGGCATTTATCACCCAGAGCATGGCAGTGCAAGGAGGGGCATCACTAAAGGGTTAAGTGCAGGCTGTAGAAGTGCAGACTGGGCAGCGGTGGGTTGTCTTCTCCTGGTTTTCAGCAGACTTTTGTCAGATGCTGACAAGAACTCTCTCCATGGACTCGGAGGTGCCTGTGAGTGGGATTTCAGAGGGAGATGCACAATTAGCCACAAGCTCACAGCTGTAAAGGAAGTGACATGGAAGGAGCATGAGATGTGCACACAAACACAAGAGTCTCTGATAATCCAAGACAAGGAATCCGGGGATTAAGGCCTTGGGTTGCCAAAAGACTGAGACAGGGGAGTGAGGAAACACAGAACCCAGAACTCCAGAAACTCATCACCTACAGAGCTTCCAAGGCAAAATTACCCCAGGTGGCTTTGCAGGGGCCCCCAGCACATGGCTCCCCAGTGCCAACATTAATGCTGGGAGCTCCCAAGCCTGTAAGCACTAGATGTTCATGGCATGTAGCAGCAAGATGAAGGGGAACAGGAAAAAACTGTTCCTATGGTGCAGAGAATGTGCATCAGCCTGTGGCATGGCCCCAGCACTTCAGCCAGGCACTCTGAAACGCTGAACTGAAGACAACTCTCATTGCAATCAAACTGGAGCTGATCCAGGAACTGACAGTGGTTTTGGTTTGGGGGTTTTTTGGTTTTGTTTTTTTTTATTAATGTAAAGATAATAAACTGTGACTAACAGGATGATTTTGCACTCCAAGTCTTCTTGCTGCTACGAAGGCTCCAAGGAGTCCAAGTATGATTGTGTCCTTAGACAGCACCCAGAGCCCATGAATAGATGGTGAAGGCACACTGTGGGCTGAGCCCAGGGTACAGTGAGCTCTAGGGTGTTTCTTGAAGCTTCTTGCTTAAGCCTGTTCATCCACAGCCACCCGGCAGGTGTGAAGGTGGAGATCTCAGGGAAATTCCTACGTTAGCCTGGAACTCCTGAGAGGGACAGGAGCTCTGTAGCTCTCTGCAAGCACTACTGCACCCAACGTGTGTCTCATGGGGTAGGAGAGGGAACACCTTGGTGCCCTTGGCATCCCAGCCCAGGCTGTGCTCAGCTCACAGGATGTTCAGACCAAAGGAAAGGCTCGGCTGCACCCCCACTGACCATCTCTGTTTTGCCCACAGGCACCTGCACAACAACCGGATCCAAAGCCTGGGAGCCAACGGCTTTGATGGGCTGCACAGCCTGGAAACCCTGTGAGTGCCCTGTTTTATTGTGTAATAAAGACATGGGGTGTGCTCACCCCCCAGCACAGCGTGCAGCAAAGGGGCTCAGCCCCACGGGTGTCACTGCTCCCTGTGCACGGAGGGCAGGGGTGAATGCCCAGGGTATTCTGTATTTATAATATTTCTGTATAATATTGCTGTATTTCCTCCCGTGGCTGTGCTGCTGCTGCAGGGGGAGCTGTGCATGTGGGCAGTGTGGATGGCAAGGGGTCCCGAGGCTCTGGACACCTTTCTAGTCCAGGTGCAATCCCAAGAGCTTGGATGCATTCCCTACTCAGGGAGTGTGTCTCCTTCCTCAGCACATGGGCCTGGTCCTAAAGCCTCCCCAACACCTGACCACCAAAGCAAGGAGCTGGCTTGAGTCTGGGGCCTGTAAAGTCCCCAGGGGTTTGTGGGGTATCTCTGAGATGATCTCATGTCTGCTGGCATCACCCACAGCCAGCTGACCGTGCACCATGTGCTTGGCATGGCTGGGAAACAATCCATCAGAAGACTGCAGGGAGGATGGGCAGCAGGAATGAATGCCCTTCCAGGACACATCCTCAGGAAGGTAGATTGAGATCAGATCAGGAAGAAATTCTTGGCTGTGAGGGTGATGAAGCCCTGGCACACAGTCCCCAGAGCAGCTGTGGTTGCCCCATCCCTGGCAGTGTCCAAGGTCAGGTTGGACAGGGCTTGGAGTAACCTGGGATAGTGGAAGGTGTCCTGTCCATGGCAGGGGATGGGATGAGATGGGCTTTGAGGTCCCTTCCAAGCCAAACCATTCTGTGATTCCGTGATTAACAGCAGGGGGCTCATCCTGAACTCAGGGAGAGTTTCATGCCACAGCCTGGGCACACATTCCCTGTGCTGTGACAGCTGCGTGAATGGCCTGTGCCTCGTGTGCTCTGCATTGGCCCAGGAGGAAACATAAACAAGCAAACAAATAAATCGAGGCTCTGAAAGACTGGAAGAGGTGCTTGATGCCTTCAATTGTGCAGAAACATGTCCCTTCATACAGGCTTGGGGTCAGAGTCTGGCCCTCTCTTCCTGCCAAGAGAACCAGGGGGTCCCGGTCATGGCAGAAGGAGATGCTGCTTCCCAGCATTCAAGTGCCACTCAAGGATTCAGGGCCCCTCTGTGCCCAGCACGGTGCCAACAGCAGCTATCGGGCAAGAGTGGCAGCAGCAGGCAAACCCTCGGTCCCCAGACACGCTCCTCAGGGCAGGACATGACACACATTGTCTGTTCCTCGCAGACTGGCAGATCCTGGGGCCACCCAGAAGGGCTCAGCTGGGGAGAGGCTGCACTGTGCCAGGGCTGGCAGCTGATGGATGGTCTCCTCTGCTGACCCACGGGTCCCAGCTTGGCTTTCTCCCCAGTCATTTCTGGTGGTCACAGGCCAATATGTGAGGGCAGAGCTGTGGCACCCAGGCAGCACAAAGGCAGGGAGCTGCAGGAGGAAGCAGAGAACTTGCTCATTGAAGAAAATCTTTTTTGGGCGACAGCTATAGCAGACATGCAGCAACATCCCAGCCAGGTGTGGGCAACCCTTCTCTGCAGCCAGGGTGGTTAGAGACGCTGCTGCCCATCCCAAGCAGGATGGAGCTGCAGAGGGAAGGATGGCCCCTTCTTTGTTGTGGGAAATACTAAAGGGTTTCATAGCCCTGGGAGATAATTCTGTTTCCACAGCCATTTGTGCTGAATGCTCGTTTTCCCTCTCTTCCACTCTGCTCCTGCTCTGACACTTTCTTTGCCTTTTGCTGCTCATCCAAGGTGCCAGCCAGCACTTGGGGAGCTCCATGTCCCCTGCTCTTGCTCCCAGTGCCTGCAGGGACAGGACTGGGCAGCAATGTGGGGACTCTGCAGCCCTGCAGCTCTGCAAGTCCTGTCTCTGCTGGTGCTGGGGTAGCCCTGGGAGGATCCAGCCTCTAAGGATGGTCCTGTTGAAGCAGGGCAGTGTCCAGGCTCTGTGTCCAGGCTCTGTGTCCAGGCTCTGCAGGATGGATTGGTGTGAGGGTCCCACAGCCGCACCTTGTACAGCTCCTGCAGCAGGAACAATGCTGTGGCAGAGAGCTCCAGACCCTCCATGCTTTCCTCCACATCTGAAGAAGTGTCCTCCAGAGCAATGAGAGGCCTTCTACTCCTCTTGGCCTGAGCACCCAATTCTCCCCTTGGGGCCAGCAAGCATTCTAACTCAGTGATCCGTGAGGAATGGGTCTTCCTCAAGTGGAGCCACCCTTTGTGTTAATCCTTAGCATCCACCCCAAGCTCTGGGGCAAAAATCTGCCAAGCTTTTGGTTACACCATCCCAGCCAAGCTGCTAGACCTGCATCTACCCACCACCTCTCAGCTCCTGTGCATGTGGAGACGATTACACTCTCCACATTTTACCCTTTAACTCAAATTATGATTACATTCTGTTGACAGCACTTAGCACATTTTCTTGGCTTGTGGAGGCCAAACCATGCTCTCAGTTACCCCGTGGGTGTTACCTCCTGGAAGGCAGCAGCATGGTAAAGGTTGGTGAAGACAGAAATTTCTCCGGGGTTCCTAAAATGAGTATTTGTGGCCAGATGCTGATTATAAACCAGGCACAATAGTTGAAAAACTGTAAAATTTGAGAGGAAAACATTGTTTCGAGTTTTTCAGAAGAGCCTGGGAAGTTTTAGGTGCAAAAACCTCTGTCTCCCTAAGGGAAATATTTCTTCTCATATTAGGCTAGACAGGAAAACTTCTATTTTTATTAAATGCCAAAACCCTAAGAGAAGCAGCAGGCACTGCCCTGTGCACGTCTCAGCAATGTGGGAGCTGCATAAGTACAACCACACTGCTCACCTGCCCCAAGTCCCAGCAGTTCTGCAAAAACAGATCCCAGTGGAGCATCTTTGTTCTTGGAGAGGGCTTGGCCCTCATACTTCAGGAGGGCAGCAAGTCTAGAAAGAGTTGAAGCCAGATGAATGACTTCACGCTTCCCTTGCATTGAGCTGCAGCTTCTATGCACAAGTCAGCTCTGCCAAGTGCACAGCAAGAGCAGCTCTGTGTTCTCCACACTGATGGAGGGACAGGAAAATGTGCAGCACCCACCAGGTGTCAACGAGGCAAACACCAGCATGAAACTGGAGAAAGCAGCTCCAAGAAAATTTTCTGTCAGGGCAAGACCTGGCTGCTCCCCAGCCACCTCCTCCAGCCTCCCTTCCTGGGAAGGAAAGCTGGCAGGTAGGCTGGAAGCAAGTCAGAGCAGCCTGGGCCAGATTCCCAAAGGGGTTTCAAAACAGCCCTGTAAACCAGTGAGATTCCTTCTCCAATTCCCATCAGCCTGAGAGATGACACAGAAAAACTCTGCAGGGCTGTGGGAAGAAGCCCCAAGCTGAGCCATGAAACCAGGGATAAAATGGTCAGAGTGGGAGAAGCTTGGCATTTTTTAGCCCTTTCCCAAAGACATGGAGTAAATAAGTGTAAATACCCTGATGAGACACCTTCTTCCTGCAGCCCCTTTGGGCAATGGCCTCGATCCTCTACACAAGGTGTAAGGTCAGGGGATGCCCAGAGGAAATGCAGGGAGGAGCCAGCACTGCTCTGCTGGGCATGGAGACCATAAATACCAAGGGAAGGCCATCCATCACCCACTGGGGAAGGCTTGTGGCCAAGGTGAATGTTCAGACCACGGCAAATGGCCTGGCACGAGGTGAGGGTATCCTGAGAGGGTGAGGAGTGGGGAGCTGAAATGAAAAAGAGTCAAGAGAAGCTCCATCTTTTGCAAGAAGTAGGTGCAGGGCAAGCCAGGAGCTGAGGCTGCAGACACACTGCTCCTTGCATTGCTTCCCTGTTCCAGATCTGCCCTGTCAGCCCTGCCCCGTGATGTGTTGTCCTTTGGGATGTTTAACACCTGCTGTGAAACATCTGCCAGTGTAACCTGCTTCTGCCACTTGCATGGAAAGATCTTGACTTCTACATTTCCTGATTATCTTAGACTTAATTTCTCAGTCTTTAACAAAGCAGCAAGAAGGGCAAGGGGTTCAGACACCTTCTAGGGGGAGGTGTCCCTGCCCATGGCAGGGGTTTGAAATGAGATGATCTTTAAGGTCCCTTCTGACCAAACCATCCCGAGGCTCTGTGATGAGGCTTGTTGTGTATCATAAGCCTGGTGAGTAGGAGTGCTCATGGAAAAGCTGATGGAAGGAGCATCCCTGCAGTGACAGAGACTCATTCTTGGGAACACTCAGACCTTGTGCTCAGGGCTGGGGGCAGAGCGCTGGGTTTCAGATGAACAGCAAGGGGAAACTGCCATGCAAACACCTGCATGGAGCTAACACAGGGGCCAGGCTCCCCACTGCTGTGTGAGGAAAGGATTTCCCATGAGGGGATCCCTGTGACACCAATTTCCACAGGGAGGCTGCTCTTATGCCCAAGTTTCCTCCTCACCAACCTCACCTGGAAAGCTGAGCTGTGTCCTAAGGGCCCTGAGCTTTGCTATCAGTCTGAACAATCTGATGAACAATTACCTCACACCTCACAGTGCTCGACTTCAGCCTCGTTAGGTAGATGTGATAACACTGAGTTTATCCCTCTGTGTCCCTGAAATATGAATATTTCATGGCTCACAGCTGAAGGGAATGAGTGAAGCCCCCCTTGCATGACCAAGCTCCAGGTCACTGCTCTGTGCAGAGGGGTGGAAGGGGAGCTGACCCGAACCTGTGCAGCTGTAGGTGTCCGAGAGTGTGTGTGTGTGTGTGCCTCAGCCATGGGGAGGGCAGGTAATTATGGCAGCTGAATCCCAGAGCCGGTCCCACATTCTATCTCCAAACACCAGCACACACAGCCCATCATTTGGCATTCCCACCTTCCCTGCTGTTCACCGGGTGTTCCTTGGTGTCCCCATGGCAGAGCAGAGCAGACCCCAGAGAGCAAGAGCAGAGTGCAGCTGAAAGGGGACAGAGGCTCCTCATGGATCTCCCCAAATCTTCCACCAAAGCAGTTGTGGAAGTGACCCATTGAAATTGCTCTGGGGTGGGGTCTCCGCTTTGAAGGAAGGTGGAAAGCATTTTTTCTCCCAACAGGCTGCTCTGTCCAAGCAGGGGGAGGTGTGGTGGCCCTGGGGGCTGGCTGTCACACACACACAGCAGGCAGCCTGCCGAGGAGCCCCTTGGCTGCTTCAAGGCAGGTGGGCAGCAGCAGTGGCTCTGGCAGGTCTGTGCTCTCACCTGTGGCTCAGGTGGGCTGGCAGTGCCAGTAGCACCCTGGCAAGGGATGTGCAGGGTCCTCCACCACAAAAGGCACCTCATATTCCCCAACACCTGCTCAGAGCTCTGTCTGGAGCTGCTGAGGCAAAGGGAAAAATGCAAAAGTCAGAGCTGTGACCTTGCTGGTGGGCTCTGTGATGGAGCAAGGACCGAGGGCAGGGCCCAGGGCTCCTCCTGCCTGGGCACAGTCCCACAGACAGACCCTGGTGCTGCAGAGAACAAAAGCATGTCCTGGCAGTGTCCTGCCTCCCCAGTCCCCAGCGGGGCCAAGGTGGGGCACAGGCAGGGCTGGGAAATGGATGGCTGCTCCCCAGGACCGGCTCAGAGCGCTGGAGGCCTCCGGGCTGCAGCCAAAATAGCAACAATCTGCCCCAAAGTGCTGCTCCTCCGGGAAATCTCCAGCCTGTCTCTGGCACGGACGTGTTCGGAGAGGCCACGCAGCCCTTGCCCATCCCCTCCACCTGAGATGACCCTGCTCTTTCCTATCTCCCTGGGTTCTCCCTCCCCATCCACATCCCTGCCAGCTCCTCCGCCCTTCAGACAAAGGAGATAAATCACTTGGAAGGAGCAAATCTCCATTCATTAAAAAAACTTTTTAATTTCTTTTTTTAAAAAATAGCACTAATAAATTAGAAACGTCTCCCAGAACGGCTGAATCCAAAACCCTCTGGCTCCAGGCGTTTTATCTGCCTAACCTTGCCTCACAGGAAATGCCCTTACCACAGCACCCGTCCCATTATCCGGGTAATTAGTCGAGTCTGTAAATGCAGAGCAGAGCTGGAACCTACCAACCTCTCTGCAGAGTTGGATTTTCTATGGGTGAAAAAAAAAACCCAGAAAATTAATATAAAGTGCACCTTGGGCAATGAAGGCAGGAAGAAGGAAATGGGAAATATCTGCAGTACAGCTCATCCAAGGGTTGTTTAACACTTTAAGGGCCACGCAGGCTTTGCTGTTCCCCCAGAAAACTCTGCCAAACGCTCCCTTGCTCCTCCGGTGGATTTCTCTCCATCAGCACGTTTCATTTGAAGCCTTTTGTGCAGTCTCTTGATGTTAATCCCAAATCTGTGCAATTGCCAAGGCAGCTGATGGATGTGACCCCTCAAGGACACCCTGTCTGCTGCCCTGAGCTGCTCTGGTATTCCTCAGCATCCCGATGCTCCAGCCCTGCAGTGTCAGCAAGGGTCCCCAGGCAGCTCAGCAGAGCTGGGCTGTGATCCCACCCTGCCCTGCCAAGGATGGAAAGGACTCCAGGAGCGGCTCAGGCACCCAGACTGAGGGGACAGAGAAAGGAAAGGGACATGTGGCTCTTTGGAAAGAGGGCCACAGCTCAAGGCCCTGGCTGCATTGGTCCCTGTGCCTGGTCCAAGAACAGAGCTGTAAAGTTCACTGTCTGCTCTGATCACTGTGTAAGTGGAAAGGGACTTTTCCAAACAGAGAAAGTCACCTGTAAAACTGACCTGGTAAACACACCAGGCACTGACTGGGGGTCTCCTTGGGCCCTGCTCCCAGTTTGCTGCAGCTTCTCTCCCTAAGGCAGGAGCCTGGGCTCTCAGGAGTGTGCCCTTCCTGATGCAGCTCAGCTCTGAACCAGCTGGTACCTTGTAACTGGGATGAGCTTTGGCAGAACACAAACCCAGTCAGACAGGATATTTTGCAGGTTTATAAAGAAAAAAAGAAAGAAAGTGAAGGCACTTCAGGTGAAAAGGTAGTTCTGGAGGCACTGCACTTTTCCATGGTTCCACTGTAAGGAGTATGGACTCTGCCTGTTCTCCCTTTGCCCACCAAATCCTCACACCCCCTCTTTCACCTGGCCAGCTCTCCAGCCTGGCTCCCCCAGCCACTGATCTCGCAATGAACAGCACTGAGGCTCTCCAAGCTCTGAGTCTGCAGACAGCCTGTGACCCATCAGAGGTCCTCAGTTCCTCTGGCTCCTTGGGCTTCCTTTTGCCCAAAGCCTTTCCCTGTTCCCAGAACCTTTCCTGGAGCAGCTGTCTGTGCCTCTTCCTCCCAAGGTGTGAGTGTGGAGTGAGGCCTGTGCAGAGGAGGAGCAGCCCTTGCAGGCAGCAGAGGCAGCTGGGGATGTTTTCCCCAGGGATGTGCTGATGCACAGCAGCTCTGCCTCCATCCCACGCTCCCTCCTGCCAGCAGCAGAGCTCCAGGGGCTGATCACCAGCCATTTGTGCACCTTGGGGAGCGAGGAGAAATCCCCAGCTTCTTTCCTTCAGCTGGGGAATGCTCTGCTGTAGCCAAGGCTTCCCTGAGCTTTGCCTTCCTCTCCAGGCTGGCAAAGAGCAGCCTCCTCCACTCCTGCCTCCTGAGCATCAGCTGGTGGATGTTTCTGTGTCCTTGAGTGTGCACAGCAGAGTGTTAAACAGATCAAAGGTTTGTCCATTCCTCTGTCAGTGAGAGAGCAGACTGGAGTCTTGGGTGGAACAGCCACACTGGGCACTGCTGGGGTTTCCAGTGGGGATCAGAGCTGCACTGGGAGGGACTGGAGGCTGCAGGGGTAGAAGGCACAACCCACAGACAGTCCCTCTGTCTCAGCAATGGACCATCAGTGCCACAGAGACCCTGTAAAATGCTGCAGCACCGTATCAGTGAGAGGCTGAGACGTTTCCAGGCCAGGCTGTCAGAATAAATCCTTGTTCAGAGGCTGCTGCTTGCTCCTGGCAGGAATCACGTACCCCAAGTGCCTGACAACCTTCCCACAGTGGGCATCTCTGCTGCTTTGGGACACACATGCACTGCCTCAAGTTCCATCATAGCCTGGCTTCTCCTTATAACCTGCAAAAAAGGGGGGTTTCTAGGACATGATTAATTTCCCAGTGAAAACACTGACCCTAGCAGAGGAATCCCATGGTGGGCCTTGCCTCTCTGCAGTGCCTGTGAACATGCCCCTCTTGCATCCCTTCCTTTAGGGATGGGCACATGTCCTGGAGCCAGACAGGTGCTCTGGGTCCTTCCACATTCCCCTTCCCTCCTCTCACTTTTCATTGGCACTGGCAGCATCTCACCCCCCAGGCCAAGCTGGGCAAGGGCACACATTCACTGCTGGTCTCTGCCAGGACAGTGGGGTTTGGGCTGATGCTACACAACAGAAAGGGTTGCAAGCATTCCAAAAAATCCACACTTAGGGTGCTTAGGGACATGGTTTAGTGTGGGGTTAATGGTTGGACTCAACAATCTTGGCTTTTCCAACCTCAATGAACCTGTGATCCCATAAAATGTGGCACCTGATTGTGCAGTTGTTTTTCGTGTTTGAACTAATCTGGCAGCTCAGCCATAAGCCATGAGTGGATGTATGGAGTCTGGGTAAAGCTGTGTGGCCAATGCTGGGCAAGAGGTCAAAACTACATGGTCACCACGGCCCCCTTGGGCTTCCAGACTACCAATTAAATCATTTCCAGTGCTTGATTTGCCCACAGCAACCAGCACAACTGGCAGAGGCAGTAATTACATTTACTGGCAGCTTGATGAGGTGCCAGCACAGGACAGGTGGAAATGCAAGTCCTCAGAGGAGGCTGCACAAAGTCCCCTCCAGGCACCATGGTGACATCCACAACTCCACTGGGACTGAAACAGTCAGCAAAGGTCCCATCTACAACTTCTAATCTCACTCCATCTTCAGGTTTATTAGCTGCAAATTTGTGGTGTTTTGTGGCTTATGGAAGAATTTATAGTACTATATAATTTTATTTTTTTTGGCTTCCTGTGTGGAACCACTAATAGTCCCTAACAGGCAGAAAATTGACCTGAGACTCTTTCCCCTCCTTCTCTCCTTTTGGCATGACTGAAGATATTAATAGTTACAGGCTGCTTGCTGTCAGCTTCAAATCACCCTGGCAGTTAAAGCCCAAAATAACTGGGCCTTTGATGTCAACTTACTTTTATTTCTAAATAAACAACAGGGCTGGTTAAGATCTTCCAAATATGAAGCTATAGGCTCCCTCTAGCAATAAAAACAGTGGAAAGCCAGCCAGTTTACTGTGTCTTGGGCAGACTGGGTGACCTTTCAGAGGCTTTCATTTCAAGTAGAAGAACAGAAGTAGAAGGCTCCTCTTGCCATCCCACTGCCATGCTAGAGCTGGTAACTGTTAGCCCAGCTGAGGAAAGGGATTATTCACAGTCATTGCTCTTGCACATCACTTCTGAACCTCTTGCCTGACTGATTTTGCTTCCAAAAGCCCTTGATAATGCTCATTATTTTTAATTTTCTGTTGTTGTTATGAGGCTTCCCTATGAAAAGGGAAATGGCCATGGTGTGTTGCCATCCTTCCACCAAGTAACGCTGCCACTGATCTGCTTTGTGCCAAAAAGGACAGCACTGCACAGCCAGGACAGCCCACACCAAGCCTTGGGTCAGGCCCCAGAGCTGGGGCAGCCCTGCCAGCTCCAGCTCCCTTGGGCCAAGAGCCCTCCTTGGCCACCCCAGCCTGTGCCACAGAACTGCAGTGGCAGCAGTGAAGTGGCTTTTTGCAGCTTTCCCAGCATCATCCCAAATCTGGAAGCAGTGGGAAAGTGTCAGAGTGTGGAGCTGGGGAAGCAGAGCATTGCCCAAGTACCTCAGATAAGGCAGGGAGGGGAAGGAGACCCTTCAAGCTGTTTGCTGCAGCACCCCCATTTCCTCCCTCCACCAGCTCCTGGAGAGGATTTGTGGTCCATGGGCAGATCACTGACACGCTCAGGAGAGGAAATTTTGTTGCCACTGGTATCAAAAAGCAAAATCATCCCTGACCCACTGAGCTGTGAGTCCTTCCAACCTGCCTTGACCCTGTGCTGGAGGAGAACCTCCAGAGCCCCACCAGCAGGCACAGGGGCTGGGCCAAATTCCACATGGACAGCAGGCAGAGAGGACATGTCTGGGGCAGATGGAGCCTGATGGCACCTGTGGAAAGGTCTGAGGACTGAATTTCACTAAATGAGCAGAAACTTCCCCCCTGACAGGAACACTGTGGTGGAGGTTGAATGCTGGGTCGTTGCTTGGGCCAGAGCCCAGCTCCAGGTCTGTGAAAGAATCAGAAGGGACAGGGAATGGTTTTTCACGTCATGGTTTGGGTCTGGGCTTTGGGAAGGGTGGCCCCACTGCAGGGAAGAGATGACACCTGAGGACCATCCTGAGTGCTGGTTCCTTCCAGCCCCTTCCAGCCAGCTTGAACCCCCTGAGCTGGGCTGAGCTTGGCTGGGAGCTGCACTGGAGACGAGTCAGGGCAGTGAGAGCACCAGGCGATCCAGAGCACCCAGGGACCTGCTCCCCAGAGCAGCTGGGTCCTTTTCCAGCAGGGAGGCTCCCCAAAACCCAGGGAGCACGAGCAGGAGCGAGCACAGGCACATCGTCCCTCTGAGCAGAACGGGGTCGCTGGCAGCCAGGATGGGGCAGCACGACTACACCCGGTGGCATTTCCACTTTCCTACGAGCCCGGTGTCCGCCGGCATTCCAGGATGGGCTTTTACCCAGCAGGAGCTGCTGAACACAATGAATGCTCTTTGTACCTGTCGAGTGCAGAGGGGAGGGAGGCCCCAGGATGCTGCCAGGGCTGGGAACGGTGTGTGTTCTCTCAGGAAGAGCTGGTCCTGTACATACTTGCACACATGAGGAGGTACAAACAGAACCTTCATCTGCTGATGAAAGAGCAGCTTGCCTGGAAGAGGTGCAGGCTGGAAAGGAAACACATTTTTAAAGACGGGAGCAAATATTACAGCACAATGAATTATTCCTTTTAAATAACACTGGTTGCAGACCTAAGATCCCTTGTTCTGTTAGTGAATCAGAGGTGAGCCAAGCCTCCTCTCTGTTGGGCAATATTCTCCATCTGTCAGCAGCTGACAGAAACAGCCCTGTGCCATCACAGGAAGCCTGCACAGTGGCAGTGACACTGCAGTGATGGGCTGAATGTCACCCGGGGCTGGGGCTCACAGTGCCTCTTCTCCAGGGACCATCCCTTGGCATCACACTGGCTCATCCCAGCCCCAGTTTGTGGTGCAGTGGAGGGAAGTGGCACAGGCAGACACCCAGCCTTGAATGACCTCTGCAGCTTCCTGTTCCCTGTGGAATCTCCCTTTAACTTCAGGGAGTCCTTGCAGGGTGAAATTTTTAAAGGTATTTTGCACCTTATGCACATAATTTGGGGCTGTCAGTTGACTTAGGCTGCTAATGCCTCTGATTTCAACCAGTGATTAGCAACTGGAGGCTAATCAGATCTGACTGATGCTTTGAAAATGGCCAGTGGGGTCCTGCCTGCACTTCCCATTGCTTGTTCACTTGGGAAATCCACTGCTGTACCTTCCTGAGCAGCAGAGAAGGGATGTGTCATTAACAGTCATGTTAATGCAAAGCCTGCTCAGAGAGAGCTCTCAGCCAGGCCCTGATGGAACCTGGCAGGTGCCATCTACAGACACTGGCCAAGAGCATCCAAGCAGCTGATGGGGAGCTACAAGCAAAGAGTGAGGCTATGAGCCGTCATGTGTTGGATATTTATCCCTGAACAGATCAATTTGGGCTCAAGCAGAGAAGACTGAGGAAAACCACTGATCTGCTTGGAGCCAGATGAGAGCAGAGTGTGTCAGAGCAAAGCGTGGAGGGGACACACCACTCCTGTTCCACTCCTGGGCCCTGGGACAGGCACAGCAGCTTCAGGTGTGCTGGGAGCCTGCCACCACACTGCAGGGTGGGCACTGGGCAGGCAGAGCTCATGGTGTCACCACCAGCCCCGTGCTCCTTCCCTGCTGAGTGCCAGCACTGCCAAATATTAGGCAACATGAACCCTTCCTGGAACCCTACAGGGTTCATTTGCTCAAATCCCTACACACAGTACCAGCATCCAGATCCCTGTGTAACTGGAGGAGAGAAAACTGCCCTCAGTGTCAGGGGACAAACCCTGCCAAACCAGGACCTGCCACAGCACCTGGGCTTCTCAGGGAATCCAGCAACAAGGTCTGGTGTGGAACTTGTCAGAGCTACATGAGACAAAATCCGCCCACAACAACCTCATTCCGTATTTTTTTCTTGGGTTTGTGCCCTGTCTTGTAATTCCATGATAAGCATTCCCTAAGACATAAATCATATAAGCTGGAAGTCCTGGAAGGACCGATCTGGAGAGGCTCTCTGGGTTGATTTCCCGTGTAAACACCTTCAGGGCAAAGCTGAGGTGGTGCCATGGAGCCGTTCCCAAGCAGGGGCACTGCAGTGAGAGAAGATGTAAGAGACAACGGGGCCAAGAGAGATCATAACATAATGACCATGCCCGGGCCCAGAGGATGAGAATTACTGGGTAACTGGGCAGCAGCCCATGGCTGTGTAAATGCTCAGTTTATTTCTGTTCCATAAACCACAACCCAGGTTACACGGTAATTACTTTGAGGTTCATTAAGTGTAATTACACAGTAATCTCCAGGAGCCAGTAATCATGTTCCAAAGTATCTACAACTTAAAACTTGGTGAGTTTCATGCAGGTAGGAAGCAGTTGCATGGTTTTCAGACTTTAGTGAATGTCAAAGTGGGGTGGCCAGGAGAGGGTCAGATGTTACTGTGACAGCTGGAATTGCCTTCCAAGGAGAAAGCTGAGCATTACAGAGGAGTGCTGCACACCCAAAGCCCAGCCAGTCTCCATGGGTGCCCACCAGCCAACAGCATTGGTGCCTTTGAAGGGCTGCTCCTCCCAGGTTGCCAGCAGTGCCCCAAAGGTCAGAGAAATCCTTTCCCAGAGGTTAAGCCCATTCTTGGAGAACAAACACAACTCTGAGATTTCATTCAGACTCAGATGTCTCTTTTAGTTGCTGAGTTGGGGTGGGTAAATTCTACACTTGTCATTACAACCAACATAGTATATTTTATTTATTTTACTGCACAGCAAATTAGACTTAATGCTCAACAGTATCAGTACCTCTTGCACATCACTTCCAGCTTTGGCTCATAGATTCCAATTTGGGGTTGACTCCAATCATCAGAAGAAGACCTAAGCCTTCCCACAGACTCCTGTTGCCACTGTTCCCAGTCACAGCATGTCCCAGTGGCAGGGAGACTCAACAACCGCAGGACAAACACGGAGGGAATGGTCCCCTGATCCCCTCTGAAGGGGGCTCAGAGAAGCCCTTTACGGGCCCCACACAGCTGATGCTGTTCTTGTTTCTTGTCCTTCAAAGAATCCCATTTTGACCTGGAAAGGCAAGAAAAATTACTCAGAGCCAAAGCCCTGGGGCTGAGCTGCTGGGAGAAGGGGCCAGGGCCCTCAGGAGATGGGAGCAGCAGCACTGCCCAGGGCTGGGCCATGCCTTGGGCTGGCTCTCACCTGACACTGCTCCTGGCAGGGAATATTCCTGCTGCAGGAATGGGTGAAATTGTGTTTCCAGGCAGTGGCTGGATCAGCATGGTAGGAAAAACCTGTCTCCCATGTTAACAACCAGGTTTCCGTGGCTTCGAAGCACAGATGAACGTGGTTGAGTTCCTAGAGAAATGTTAATGAATGTTTTTTCCCTGTCTTTCAGGGATCTGAACTACAACGAGCTGCTGGAATTCCCCGGGGCTATCAGGACACTGGGACGACTGCAGGAGCTGTGAGATTTTCCATTTATTCCTTTTCAAACCCACTTGCTGTGGGAGAGTGACCTACAAAGCATTGCATGTGCTCTGATTTAGGAGAGCACTCGACCCAAGCCTTTCTTTTCCTTCCCAGCCCCACCCACTGCATCAAAGCAATTTATCCCTTCCATTTCCATCAGCCCTGACCACCCTTCTGTCAGCCTCCACACCACAGAGGGGAGTGGGAGTCTCTGCCAGCCTTGGAGCAGGTTCTCCTGTTGTTCCTCACTCTCCCCTGGCATCTCAGGGGCTCAAATTCCATCTGTTCTCTGGCTGCTTCTGCTGTCCATTCCCCAGCTTGGGACCACAGCCTGGACTTACCCCTGTTATTGTGAGACCATCGTTTCTGCAGCCCCTGTGCCACCTCCTCTAATGTGAAGAAACTGTTTTATCTCCCTCAGGATAAATTTATAATAGGGAATTATCAAAGTTTATGACTGTTTTAGTGGATGGCCCTCCTTCCTCTAACTGGTCAGCCTGGGAGACACTAAAAATAAGAAATCAGCCCACTTATCACCCATGAAGGTAGAACCCCCAGGGTGGGGTGGGTTGATGTGGATCCACAGTTCCTGTGTCACACTGCTGCCAGGCTGGGGTGGGACAAAAGCAGCTGCTCTCATGTTTTTGGGAACCTTGGAGTAAAAATCTGACACTACTTTTTTCTTTACTGGGACAATCCTCAGGAGATTTCCCTGTTTGGCCCAGACTTCATCATTATTCTCACCTTCAAAATGAGAATAAGATCCTCAATCCCCTTTGAGATGGCTTTTGAAATGCCTGTCACTAAAGAAAAGCCAAATTCCAAACAGCCATCAACTAATCACCTACTCAGACTCCTCTGGGATGAACAACTTAGGCATCACCCAGAGCTTGTCTTCCTGGACACTGTGGAACCTGGGACCTGTGGCTGCCTTTGCTGTGCAGGAGGTCAGACTGTGGCCACAGAGCTCTCTTCTGCTGCAAAAGTTTGCTGACAACAATTTTCTCAAGCTTAACCCAGCTAGAGCTACAAATCCTTTAAAGTCATGTGGGCCAGTAACTCCTGGTGCACTCTGGTTGGCAGCTGTGGAGCTGTAATGGAAGCCAACCATAAAAATTGTAGTTCCTGGAAGATAGAAAATTTTGTATTTGGCTTTTTTCTGTTTCCTGACCTGTAAAGTGTTAAACCTTCAGTCCTTGTGCCCTTGGTGGGGTTGGTGGAGTCACATATGCAGCACCCACAGAGTAAATGCAGCAGATTTTGTCCTGCCAAACCACAGACTTTGTTCACTTGCTGGGGTGATGCTGCACCTGGGAAGGAGCCTATATCTCCTATTTGATGTATATTTTGAAGGGTATCTGGCTTTAAAAGCATTGAGGAAAGAAGGTTAATTTAATTAATATCAAGATATTTGTTTCTCCCAACAGTGGTTTTCATAACAACAACATCAAAGCTATTCCAGAGAATGCATTCGTTGGGAATCCCCTCCTCCAAACAATGTAAGAAAATTAAATAATGCTTCCTACATCTTTATATTGCCCAGAAAGAAGCATTTCCTGATGTCTTTAGCTGGAATTTCTGACAGTGGTCAAATGACAACAATCTGATATTTGCTATCCACGTGCCAAAGCTGAAATTCCTTCTTCTCATCACCTTCCTGGAATTGCTGTGGGTTCTCCTTTCCCTGCAGCTAAGGTTTGCTGCAGCACAGGCTGGTAGAAAGGAAGGAACAAAATACAGGTGGTCTGCATGGAAACCTCCTAATCCCTGGCTGACATCTGCTGATGTTTATTCCCTGTGTTCAGAAAAGCTGCTGGCCAGCTCCAGCAGCAGCTACACGTGTCAGGGAGCTGGGATTGCACATCCCTGTGTGTCTGCCCCAGACCTGGGGACACAAAGCTCTGCAGATGAACACACCCAGCTGTCAGGTTATTCCTGCTCTGACCCAGGCACACTTAGGGATTTTTGGATTCTTCGCTGAACCACACAGATACTGAAAACTGTGGCAAGTGACAAAAGCTCTGCTTGTCCAAACTGGGCTTAAATTATAGAAATACCAATATCTGGAAAGCCATGGTGGCACTGGGTGAAACCATTCACTGCTCCAGCCAGAAGAACCAGCCTCATGCTCATCTCCCCTGGGCAGCATCCAGAGTGATGATGGGGGCCCATAAACTCAGAATGTTCATCTCCCCGTGCCCTCTGCCCTTCTAAAGGCTTTCACAGTTACTGGGGGGGAAATGTTTCCTGCAGGAACTGACTCAGCTCCCATGTCTCACTGGCTCCTCACTTCTCCCCACTGACTGTGACAAGTGGGAAGGTGCTGGGGCTGTGTGTGAGATCACAGGAGGTGTCCTCCAGTGCAAGGTGCTTCTCAGTAGGACTGAAGAAGGGCTTTACACCTTTCTAGCCCATCTGGTTCAGCAGGAGCCCAAAGGGCCCATTCAGAGCAGCAGGAGACCTCAGTTGTACCAATGTCCAGCTGAAACGGGCCAGTGGGAGAGCCTGTGGTTTCTGGGGACAAGAGTTCCTCACAGCACAGCAGAACCTCCTGCATGGCTGGTAGCTCTTGAGGCTCTTGACTTGTAGCAGCATCTTCTCTTCATGTGCAGCAGACTCTGACCCGTTCCTCTTTCCCATTGCAGCCATTTTTATGACAATCCCATCCAGTTTGTTGGACAGTCTGCTTTCCAGTACTTGCCAAAGCTCCACACTCTGTAAGTTCACCCAGCACATCCCCATAAAAGTAACATCCAAGCTCCAAACCCTGTGTACTGGGCACCTTTGTGGCCTCCTCCCTCCCGTTTTTCAAGAGTCCCTGTGCCAGTAGAGGCCCATGAAATCTCTCTGTTGTCCAATTCCAAAGGCTACTCCAAGGAGTAGTCACTGCAGATGTTTCCTTCTAAGGAAGGATCATTCCAAAAAGGGCATTTTGGAGGCAGCCACTAACTCCTCCTCCCCACACAGCTGGCAGGCACTGAGGCCTTCAGGGTCTCCACAGCTGTGCCAGGAGCAGCAAAGATCTCACACACAAGTGTCACAGCTTCTGCTGCTGCTGTGTAATTGCCCAAACAGGACACTGAAGCCATCTGCCTTCCTCCACAAGATGGAGAAGTGAAGGAACACATCCCAGAACCATGGCACAAATCATGTCACAGCCATCAGTGGCAGTGCTTCCTCCACATGTTTGGCCCTGGGCCAGTTCCAGGGCCACCAGCACAGGCTGGGCACCACCTGGATCACAACAGCTGCCCCACACTGGCTTTTCAGACAACCTGTTCTGGCACAGAACTGAAAATACTGAGGCAGAGGCAACCTCATAAATCTCTATTTATAAGCCTCACCCAGGCACATAAAATAAATCATTCAAATAACTCTGCATTCTTTAGACCCAAATGCACAGACCCAGGGAGGCCTGGGTGGGATGCCCTGCTTACATTCCCCATGGTAATTGTTTGGGGGCTTTTTATTTAATTTGGGTAGAGATCATGCCAAGAATGTCAGTGGCTGGGAGAGGCTTTGAGCTTGCCAAGTCTCCTTGTACAGAAGAGCCCAGCTCCATCTTGCTGTATCCACACGGTGAGAGGCGTGTCCTCCAGCCACAGGGACACACTGGATCTGGGCTGTGCTCACATCTGGGTGTCAGGAAGCAGCTTTGCCACCATGGCTGATGGGTCTGGAACCTTGGGAAGTTGCACTTGTCTCCAGATCCTCTGCCCACCTCACTTCACCCTCGTTTCTCTGCAGGTCACTCAATGGAGCAACGGACATCAGGGAATTCCCAGACCTTAAAGGCACCACCAGCCTAGAAGTTTTGTGAGTGGCACCTCTCTCCCTTTTACCCTGCTAGCTGTGCTCTTCCTCCTCCAAGGCGGTCCAGGCTGTTTCAGTGAGGACAACTTTCCCAGTGCTGTGCAGTATTCAGCTCTGCCTCTCCCTGGTCACTCACCCTTCTGCTTCGTTTCACCCCTGTGGCTCCTGAACGCAGCTTTCTTCCCTGTGAGTGGCTCTCTTGGTACTCTTGAGTGTGCTCCAGTCTTTTTTTGGTTTGTTTGTTTGTTTTTTTCTTCCTTCCCTCCTGCACCTGTGAAGGAGTGAACCTCTGAGTGCAGAGCTCCTGCTGTGCCCCGGTGCCCCTGCCCATACTGGAACCAGCACCGTGGTGCAGTTCAGGAATATCTGAACTGGGGCTCAGGCTGGTCAGGCTGGATGTCCTGCAGCTGCTCTGGTCCCCTCCTCACCCCCACCAGACCCTTGGAGGACACACTGCCTCTGGCTCTCCTCTCTCAGGCACTGGTCCCCATGCTGAGCCCAAACTGGGAGCACCCCCGTGCTTGGGGACACAGGGACACACCATCCATCCCTCACACACAGCCCTCTGGGGCAGTCCTGGCTCCAGGCCTGTCCAGCCTGGACAATGGGAACAGGGATGGCAGAGCCTGCTACAGAGGGCACTGCCACCTGTCCCCAGCAAGGCCAAGGACAGCTGTGAATTCAGTACTCAGCAGTGGCCCAGAACTCTTTGTAGGCACATTCACCTTAGCCAGGTCCAGCAGCAGTGCCTGTTTCCAAAACTGCCAGGTTTTTTAACCTTTCCAGATATTTTATTGTCCTAAGGATGTTGTCTCTCCTGCCACTATCTGGGACTGGCATCTGGGCTTCTGGGTCACAGAGTCTGGGTGCTGGCTGTCAGCAACACCTTTTCTTCTCTCTCCTCCATCCCTCTAGGACCTTGACCCGGGCAGGCATCCATTTCCTCCCCAGAAGGATGTGCCAGCAGCTGCCCAGCCTCCGAGTCCTGTGAGTAACCTGTGTCTCTGTCCTGCCTGGTCTTTAAAAAATGCTCTCAGGAACAGGGCTTTCCTTTTGTCTAGCTCAGGGAAAGGGCCAGCTGTGGCAGACCATCCTGTGGTTCTGTTTCCCATCATCTTTTCCATGCAGAAATCACTACCTTCTTAATCACTCCTTTGAGCTCTTCCTTGTTCTTCCCCTTGCTGCTTCATCCCAGCTGATGCTCTGCTCTCAGGGCTGCAGTCAGGCACATCCTCCTTGCTCTGCACCAGCAGGAACTGTCCCCCCGCCATGCCAGGAGAGTAGAGAGGGTGCAAAAGGAGGTGGGGAAGAATTTCACAGCATTTCACAGCTCCCAGCTATGCTCAAGAAGCTCTTAGCCCGAAACCAAGGGAGAAATCACCTTCACTCCGTGCCCCAGCCTTGGCTTACTGCAGTTGGAGCTCCAGCAAGTGCCATCATCTGGAGGAAGGATCCTTTCATATCCCAGGAGGGATCAGGTCTGACCTGATGGAGACCTGTGAGGCCACAAAGCCACATTTCCTCATGGGGCAGCACAGCCAGATCAGGATTTTGCTTGGTTTCTAGGTTTCTTTGGCTCTGCCTGCTTAGCCAGGCACTGAACGATGCTGGTGGGGTCATGCTTTCTCCTTTAGCTTGGTACAGCAACATCTCAGAAAGGTTTTGCATCATCTCAGGAATCACACCCGTGGTTCCTGAGATCCCCAACTATGTTTGCAAAGACATCCTCAGGAAATGAGTCATGAGCCAGATTTATACAAGTTTGCAGCCTTAGGGCAACAGCAGGCTTGCCTCTCATCAGTCTTTATACAAGCAAGCTGAAAAAGAAAACAAGTTTGTTCCAGGAAAGCAACAGGAGTGAATTCTTGATCACGGAAATTGGAAACAAGAGTAAAACATAAAAATAAAGTAAGACAATTTGTAACTTAGGAGATTACAGGCTTTTGGTTCCAGATGTCCCTGTAGGGAAGATCTCTCGTCTTTAGACATCTGGACCAATCCAGTGGATGACTTGCTATGAAAGTGCAGCCTTTGGATTGGCCCAGGCTGTTGGGTCCCAAACCTCTGTTTATGTTTGCAAGTTATCAGACTGCAAACCCTCAGAGCAGAGCCTGTTCTTTGGGCCTACCCCCTGCCATGTGGCAGAGTTTTATGGGGACTCACTGCCTTGTCCCTTGTTCCTTGCTCCTCTTCCCTAGTGAACTTTCCTGACATTAACTGCATCGCTTTCAGGGTTTGGAGAGAGAGTGTGTGGGCACAGAGAGAGAGTTCGTGCACCTTTACATCTCTCTTGCCTTTGAAATGCCTCGGTTCCCTGTCCCCACAGACCCAGTGGTTGTTCTCTGCCTGTCTCTTGGCAGCCAGGGGAGCTGTGGCTGTGACACATCTGGCCATACATGACACAGTTCAAGCAGCATTTCTGGCCTCACACCACGGTATTGATTCTCTGCAAGGATCTGGAGATCAAGGATCTCTGCACAGGGACTGGGGAGCCACTGCAGGGTCAGAGGGTCATGGCCATCCTGGGATGCCACCCATGCTGAACCCAGCACAGACAGGCAGGGCAGCCTTTGGCATCAACCTGGCATCATCCTGCTGCTTTCATCCCGAGCTCCTGCTCAGGGCACAGATTTCATGGAATCATGGTACACCCTGAGGTGGAAGGGACCCACAAGGACCATCGAGTCCAGCTCCTGGCTCTGCACAGACACCCCAACAATCCCACCCTGTGCCTGAGAGCGCTGTCCAAATGCTCCTGGAGCTCTGGAAGATTTGTCTTTCTTCTCAAGCAGAAATAGGTGAAAATGCCCTGAGCAGAGCTGAAGTCCCTTGGTGCCATCAGCACCTTCATCCTGGTATGTGCCCAACAGAGCAGGAGTGACTGAGGCTGCTCTGTTTGTAATTCTGGGCTGCACCTGGTTACCCTCACTCTGGAGGAACCAGAAACAACTCCTGGGGCTGGTTCTCCCCCATCACTGTTGGCTAAGCTACAGCTCTGTCAAGCTTGATGGATTGACACAGAGACCAGGGAAAAGAGACTGATGCAAAGGCTCTTTCTCCATCCTGGGTGATAGCCTCCAGAGCCAAGCACAAACCTTTTGCTGGCTTTTCCCTCCCTCCTCCTCTCCACCATGGAAAACTGGTGGTGAGTGTGTTGGCAAAAAAAAAAAAAAAAAAAAAAAA
>VZSR01002526.1:4820425-4858193 GCA_013398615.1 Brachypodius melanocephalos
ATTTTTTTTTGAAATATTTTAATAGCAATCTATTGGCAGAAAGATGGAAACTGAGTTTGGAAAGTCGGCAGAGAAACCACATACAAAACTTCACCCTGGGGCAAATTTCCCTTGAACAACCACAAATCCAGTCTCTGCTGGTGGGGGAAAGAGCTGGGTTTAAACATTGCTCCTTACCCAGCCTGTTTCAGCTACAATAAATTCTCATTAAGCTGTGCCAGGGTGGGTTTTCCTCTATCAAGCCACTCTACTCTAGACGCTGACATGACACTGGGGCATGAACCAGTGGGAAGAGGAGTTTGCTGCAAACTGCTTTCCAGTGACACCACTTGAAAGAACAATGACCACAAGTTTTCAAAGTCTGTAATGTCCTGAACCAAATCCCTGCCAATGCCACAACCCCTTTCCTAACCTCGGGAGAAAGCCAGGAAAGGCTAAATGGGGAGCAGGCAATGGGCAGTGGGGTTGCTGTGCCAGGAGGGAGGAGAGAAGCTGGCTGGTCAAAACCTCCCCAGGCTCTGCAGGCACATCTGCAGCTTCTGCGAGCTCTGGCAGAAATATCTCAATGCTGTGCCCACAGCAAGCAGGGCTGGGCACGGCAGAAGTGGCACGGGAGGGTTTCACAGCTGACTGGAGGCTGGGCAGGAGAAGCCCACCCCAGGTGGATGAGCAGCTCCATCAGCCCTCAGGCTGTGCTGCAGGGAGCTGGGCTGGGCGTGGGGGAGTGGGTAAATCATGGGACAACCCTTGCCTTGCACAGAGACACCCAGAGGCAGCATCAGGTGCAGAATGGAGATCCCACTCACTGGGGTTACCACAAGTGGAGCAGTGCAGAATGAAGTGAGGTCACCTGCCTTCCAAGGGAGGGCTCAGGGGCTGTGGCTTTTGACGTCCCGACATTCCTGTCCCCTCCTTTCCCTGCAGAGAGCTGTCACACAACCAAATCGAAGAGCTGCCCAGTTTCCATCGGTGCCAGCAGCTGGAGGAGCTGTGAGTATGGAGATGTCCTTGTCTGTGCTGTGCTCTGGGGAAAAGGGGCTGCTTTGAGGAGAGGGGCAGTCCCTACACACAGAACCCCCTAAGCACTGGGAAAGTTGGGCATTATAACTCTCTGTTTGGAGTGCAAATGGACCAGAGCTCCACTCTGCCCCTGTGCACACACAGAATAAAATTACATTCCCTGTGCACAGGAGCTTAATTCAGTCAGGTCCTTTCAGAGGTGCCAGACACTTCAAGCAGAAGTGGGATGTGACAGCACTGAATTCACTCCACTAACCCCAGTCCCACTCTCAGCTAATCAAGGATGGGGTTTATGTCCACCATAAATGTCTTCTGCTTCAAGGAGGGGCCCCATGCCACGGGCACAAAGCAGCTTTTATCCTCCCTGCCTAGGGCCAGCTGCTCCTGAGAGAAGGGAGATTCTTTCCTCAGGTGTAGCTCTCTCCAGGCCTGGGAGGCATCGCTGTTGCTCTGAGACAAATTTATTCACATTGAGCTCAAAATGTCTGGAGACCTGGCCTCACACTTCAAATAGAACACAAGTTCTTGGCCTTTTTGAGAAAAGCTATTTTTAAAAAAAATTAAGATAGACTCCATGATTTTTTTACAGAATTCTGCCACCTGGAAGAACAGATGTATAGGGGCAGCATCCCCATTAAGAAAAAAAAAAAAAAAAAAAAAAAAAAAAAACAAAAAAAACAAAAAACCAAAAAAACAACAAAAAAACCCCAAACAACACAACAACAACAACAAACCACAGGAGAGGTTGACCCTGCTATCTGTAGCACCCCAGCCTGGATAGTCAGACCAGCTCATCCAGCCTTAGCATGTGGACATTAGAACACTGTGAAACTACACAGAAATGAGAGAACACAGCCCCTGCTGCATTTTATGGCAGTTGTGAGAGTACCCCCAGGAAGACATTTGGAAAAAATAGAAAGTACACCAAAAAAGACAAATGTTAATCATTTCAAACATGTAGTTTCACACATTCTATCTAAGTTCCTTCTTACAAAATTTTATAATATGCCAAATTCAGACTTAACATTAATATAAAATCACATGAAATCCCAGTTTCTGGCTACTGAAGTCAAATAGATTATACCTATATACCTTAAAATAATATATTTTTATTATTATTATTTTATTAAGGAACCAAAATGAGTATTTGGTCCCTTAACCCCAAAGTCATTGTCCTGTAAGCCCTACCCCCACCAAAGCATCAGCATTCCTGACAGTTTGAAACAAGTCTGGTGCTGCCTGGTGATACAACCTGGCACACAAAGGGCTCGGCTGTGCCCTCATTCTGCTGTAGCTGCTGGTGTGCAGACCTTTACCTGCACCACACAGGTGATCCCTCACAGCTAAACACCCCTAAATTATTTTTCTCAACCTTGCTCCAAAATCCCTTCTGCCCAAACTCCACCTCTTCCTGTCAGTGAGATCCCCAGATTTGTGCCCAGATCTCCCAGTGGCCCCCATGTGAAATCTTGGCTCGAGGCAGGAGCAGTGCCAGCCTGGTTCGTGGGGCACCCAGGGAGCAGCCCCAGTGCCCACCTTTGGAACAGGAGCATGTGGCCAAACACCAGCTGAGACATTCCAGCCTGCACATGAGGGTCCTTGTGTGAGATGAGGCAGGATCATTTCTGGGTCTAAAGACAGGCTAAGGACCTGGAAAATGCCAGGGAGCTGCTGTAGGTGGAGCACCAGGCAGTGGCTGTCTCCCCTTGCAGAAGGTCACAGATGGGGGGACACTTCTTCTGCAGGTCTGGGAATTCATGATGGGCATTCTGCAGGAATCTGAATGAGTATCCACCACTGTTTCACACCAGGGAAAACAAAACTGAGGAACTGAACCTTTCCCACAAGGTGCACAGTTGGAGCAGGGTGTCTCTTGGGGATGTGTAGGTCACTCAGCAGAGTTTGTGTGAACCCTCAGCCTGTTCTTTCCCCTTTCCCAGAGGATAAAGGAGCTGGAAAGGAGGTGTGGAGGGCTGAGGCACTTCATGTGCAGATGTGACAGTGGGTTCTACAAGATTTTTCTTCATGAAGCTCTGAGATACCTTCAGCCCTCAAACCTTCATCCTTACCAAGGCAAAGGGCAGCACCACATGGTCCTTCCTGAAGGGTCACACAGAGCTGGTTGCTGATCACTGGTTCCAAGCTCTCAGGTTTTCCTCTGGAAAAAGCAGTTTGGATGCACAGGACAGAGCAGTGTGGGAAACCAGTGTGGATTTGGGGTTAACAGGGCAACTTGGGCCACTGCACATCAACAGTTCTTTACTGAGTCATGATGGTATCAAAGCAGAGGCTGGAGCAGAGGCTGAGCCCTGGAACTGCCTGTAGGAGAAAATGGCTTTGACATATTTTGCTGCTCATCCTGTTTAACTCTTGAAATAAGAGTAGGTCTCCCAAGCACAGCGATTTCCACTGTGACAGGGCTGCACTGGGACAAAGATCTCCATGACATGGGAACGCTGCCTTCAGCTCTCTTCTCAGACCAGTTTCTGTTTTTCCAGGGGTCTCCAGCACAACAAGATCCACGAGATAAGAGCAGACACCTTTGTGCAGCTGATGGCCCTGCGCTCCATGCAAGTATTGCCTGCCAGAGGACCAGCTGGGGTCATGCTGGGGATGGGGACTGTGAGCCCAGAGGGGCTGTGGGGAGCTCCCAGCCTCCTCTGTCTCTGCTGGGAAGTTTTTCTGTTGTGCCCCTCTTCCATTCTGCCTTAGAAAAGAAGAGGGCACAAACCACCCTTTTGGCTTCCCCTGTGCCTGCAGACCCCTTCCTTACCTCGTGCCCACTCCCCACAGGCTGCAGCTCTGCCAAGGCAGAGCCCACAGCACAGACAGACACCCTGGATGCCAGCAGGACCCCAGGGCAGGGATTAACCCCTGGTGTACCTGAGCTCCAGCAGCCCCTGTCCCACACTGGCTGCTCCTGGGCCATGCACTCCTGGAACATCCATGCAGAGCATCCCCACAACTCAAAAGTTCCTCCCCACAACTCAAAAGTGTTCCACGTACCAAGTGCACCCAAACATGCACTTCCCACACACACAGAGACCTCCTAAGTGCCTGGCACCTTGGACAGCTGGCAAGGCACTAAAGGGCACAGTTGGCTCTGTGACATCTGGGAAGAGCCCTGACAGTCTTTATTTGCTGTTCTGGTAGGAAGTGAACTAAATCACACCAAATCTTTTCCCATGGTGCAGCAAGGTGAGTGCCATCGAGTAGCCCAGCATTCCTGGAATCCCCAGGAATGAGTGTCACACACACCACAGTTACAATGCCCAGGAACACTGAGGTGACACTGGAGACACTCAGGGAAACAGGAGCATCCTGCCCCAGCCCAGTCACACACACAGAGCTGAGCAAGCTCTGGCATGACCTGTGGCTGTGTTCTGGTCCCTGTGGATAGGATTCATCCCACCCAATGCCACACAGATCTGAGCAGGGATCCTGGCTCCCTTAGAGCTGCAGAGATGAAGGTTGTCCTGTAGTCACCCTCTGGGCAATAAATGTGTCCCAGTTTGCTGGCTTCCTCTACACTGGTGACAGAGGGAGTGGAGCCCTCTCACTTGGATGGAGGCAGAGCTTATTGAGGGGACTCAGTGAATCCAAAACACCTCTACACAGCAGGAGACATTCCAAAATCACCTCCCCAGACCCTTGACCCTATCTGCCCTCGCTGCACCCAGCACTGTGACTGAAGTGGGGATGCTCTGGCACTAGGGTATGATCTGTTGGACATGTTGGCAAAAAATTCCCAAATTTACAGAAATTAAGCCAGAAAAGAACCTTTTCCATTGGTCCTTTCCCATTGGTGTCAGCAGAGGAGCTCCTGCAAGGCAAACTCCCGTGCCCTCTGTTAGAAAGCAGCCATCTACAGACCCAGACTTGTCTGTGGGGAGCTGCAATGGGACAGAAATTGCTGCTGGCCAAGGGGCTACAGATCCCACCTGTGCTCCCACCAGGGCCCTTGGCCAGGCCAGTGTCAGTACAGCTTCACTGCCCTGCTCTGCTCTCTTCTTACTGCTGTGTCCTTGCCTTGCAGAGACCTGAGTTGGAATTCCATCCAGTTCATTCACCCAGAAGCCTTTGTGACCCTGCACTCCCTCACCAAGCTGTAAGTTGCAGAGATATTTCTTTCACAGTGGACCATGGATAGGAGGTATCTGAGGACCTCAGACTGACTCCCTGAGCTACCAGAACACCTGGGCTTTAATGCTGGAACACTTTTGTGTTTGAGGTGCATGTCTCAGCACTGATGTGGACAGAACAAATCCCAAGGTTTCCTATTAATACTATTAATAAAGGGATGATGCAGGAGGAGCCATCTTAAAGACACTCTCACCCTGAACACTTAAACCTCCATTTCCTGATGCTTTCATAACCCCTTTAGATGCCTTTAAGAAAGATCAGCATGATGAGCTGTTTCTGCAAGAGTCACTCAGACCATCTCTGCTGGCTCTGGAGGGTTCCCTGTTCTCAGCCCCCTCTTTAAGCCTGTTGGGTATTTGATGGGCTGGGAGCTGCAGTCATACCTGGCCTGCAGTGGAGGAAGAGATGTGTGGGGCATGTGTGTGCACAGCAAGGGAGATCCCACCCAGAGCCTTCAGGAAGGCCACTAACCCCAGTCCCCCATTTTCCCAGAGACTGCAGTGTTTATCTCCAGAGGCTCCTGGCCCCAGTGCAGCACCCAGCCCCGTTTCAGCATCTCATCAAGGGAGCAATTGAGGCAGTGCTCTCTGCCTGGCTGAGACTGGCAGCAGAACCCTGACCGTGCTGTCCCTCTCTGCTTTCCCCTCACCAGGGACTTGACTGACAACCAGCTGGCCACGCTGCCCCTGGATGGTTTGGCTGGACTGACCCATCTGAAGCTCCAAGGCAACCCAGCTCTCTCTGAGCCCTTCACCAAGGAGAGCTTCCCAAAAATGAGGTACTTGGAGTGCTGGCTCTCTCACTTCTGGTGTTCAGCACAGCCTGTATTTGCTTACAGCACGCAGCCTCCTGCCCTCCTTGCCCATCTCGTGTTTTCTCCACGCTTCCAGACCCGTGGGTAGAGGAAGATCCATGTGCTGCTAACACATCTCATCTCTAATAAGCTTCACAAAAGAGCAGTGATGTGCTCCCAGGCCACCACCCCCACCCCAAACACACACACACAAGTGGAAAGCGTGGAGCAGGCCCAGCTCAGGGCTCCTCTCAATGGAAAACATTCCCAGAAGCAGTCCCACCTAATGACATCCAGGTTTTCTTCCATAAACTCTGCTTGTGTGGCCGTGTCTTGTCTGTTATGGATTAATGAGGAGCCTGAAGGGGTCAAACTGATCAAGAAGAGGCTGCAAAAGGCTGAGAGCAGAGTGCTGTGCTGCAGGCTCAGACTTTCCTGACTCTCCTTGGCTCCTGGGTCTCATTGTGGCACCTGCCCTCGGGCTTAGATACCCGTGGTCTAGAGAACACAAATTCCTCTCAGATGAAGTCATCTCTTGCTTGGGTGTCCCAGGGAGTTCCCTTCAAGCCAAGAGTGCATAAGCTGATGGTCCCGCTCATCCAGGATGGGTTCCCAAAGCTGGAGCTTCTCCAGTTTACACACAGGGCTGGGGTCACAGGTCACTGCACCAACACGGGGCTGAGGAAAAGTGGGGAGCTGTCCCTTCAGGCTGCCTCAGCAGTGGTGCCTGCAGGGCTCTCTCTTCTGACTTTTTTAACTCATAGCTGGGATCTGCTGCCTCACTGGTTTCCAAATGGCAGAGGATTCCAGAAGCTTTTGGAGAGTTTTTTACACCCAAGATCGTAGAACAATAGAATGGTGTGGAAGGAAACATTAAAGCTCATCCAGTTCCTCCTGCCTGCCATGGGCAGGGACACCTTCCACTATCCCAGGTTGCTGCAAGCACCATCCAGCCTGGCCTTGAACACTCCCAGGGCTGGGGCAGCCACAGCTGCTCTGGGCACTCTGTGCCAGGGCCTGCCCACCCTCACAGGGAAGAATTCTCTCCCGATGTCCAATCAAATCCTGCCCTTTCCAGTAGCAAATGAGGATTCCTTGTCCTGTCCCTCCAGATCCTTGTCCAAAACCCCTCTCCAGTTTTCTTCATAGAACCACAGAATCAGAGAATCATTGCTGTTGGAAAAGACCTCGAGGTCATCGAGTCCAACCTGTGACCAATCCCTACCTTGTCAGCCCAGAGCACTGAGTGTCACATCCAGTCATTCCTTGGACACCTCCAGGGATGGGGACTCCAAATCTCCCTGGGTAGCCCCTTCCAATGTAAAACAAGCCCTTCCTTGAAGGAAATCCTCCCGATTCCAACATGAATCTCCTCTGGTGTAGTTTGAGGCCGTTTCCCCTCTCCCTGCTGCTTAGTGCCTGGCAGAAGAGACCAACCCCACCTTGTTACAATCATCAGCTGTAGGGAGTGAGAGGGTCCCTGCTGATGGGGAGGAGCTTCCTTTTCTCCAGGCTGAGCCCTATCAGCCACTCTCCATATGATTTACTCTCCAGACCCTTCCCCAGCTCCGTTTCCCTTTTCTGGACTGACTCCAGCCTCTCAATCTCTTCCTTAAAGTGAGGGGTCCAGAACTGGACTCAAGCTGCACCCTCACAAGTGCCAAGATCCTTTAGGCACTGGAAGGGGCTCTAAGGTCTCCCTGGAGCTTCTCTTCTCCAGGTGAACACCCCCAGCTGTCCCAGCCTGGCTCCAGAGCAGAGGGGCTCCAGCCCTTGGAGCAGCTCCATGGTCTCCTCCAGCCTCGCTCAGTCCCTTGTGCAGGGTGGGTCAAGTTCAGCATTTCCAGGGTGTTTCTCCTCTAAATCAGTCCCACTGGCATCTCTTGAGCTGGTTTGGATTTGTACCAGAGAAACTGAGCCTGCAGCAGTGCTTCAGTGAACCACGCCAGGCAATGGACCCATTAACATTCCCTAAATTTTGGGGTACGGCCATTAAGTAGCCTTACTGCTGTGCCTGTGTCTGGAGGAGTCATCTGGGAGCAGTTCTTAGCCTTGCTGGGAGGATCTGCACCTCCCTGCCACCTTTCAATAATAGGATCTAATTTGGAGCTTATAACAGGAAATGAGCTTGTATACAGAGTTTCCAGACCCTCCCCAGGATCAGCCAGAAATGTTTGGGAACATAAAACAAAAGCATATTTTTAGAATATAGAGTTTTACCATATTTACTGATCTTGTTAGAGGACCTTAATTGTCTGGAAAACCTGGGGTTCCTTTGCCTTCATCAGCAGTCTCCCTGACTTCCAGCAAAGCCAAAAATGCAGCTGCTGACAGACAGCTTGGTATTGCATCCAGATGATGCTCAGCTGCTCTTGAATTAACCTTTTAATACATGCTATAATTAGCAACTAACAATTCAACTTTCAAGTAGAAATCAAACATATTAAAATAACGTTCTTCACTTGGGAGACCTGAGAATTCCCTGCCTGAGCTGAGACTCCTGGAAATGGAGTTTGAAGGTGCCCTCAAAAACAAGCAAGGGGAGCCTTGCTCTAGGGAAGCTTCTCCCCTTGAAGGAAAGAAAGGATGCCTGGAAAAACGTGGTCTTGGGGTAAAAACTGAAGAGTGTATATTGCATATTGGAGAGAGCGGCTAGTTTATTCTCAGGAGAACAGCAGAAAGGTTTTTAGGATTGTGGTGGTTTAGGAATGGTATTCTCCAATTTAGTATTCCAGCTAAAACCATGCACAACTGACTCCTCCCCAACTGGAGGCACAAAAGGCCAAGATCATGGGTTGAGATAAGAACAGTTTACTGGAAACAGCAATGAGATAAGACACAAACAGTAACAGCAACAATATTAATGACAAAAAGTATAAGAAAAGAAAGTTATTTACATGGAAAGCCCCCAACAACAAATGAATACCAGATGGCTCCCCTATCACATTTTGTCCTTTCCCCCCAGCCCCCAGCAATGAGTAAGATGGTACAGAATAAACCCTGGGTCCTGGCCATGCTCCCTCACACCTACTGCAAAAACTAACCCTGTTCTGGCTGGAACCAGGACAAGGAACTATCTGGGAACTTTAGAGCAGTTTCCAAACCTGGTGTTTGACAATATTCTATTGACTGTCAGTGTCTTAAGCACCAAAAGTGGGTCAGTGCACAGACACAATGGGCTGCCCTGGGTCCACAGGGAGTCCTTCACCAAAGTCCCTCTCCACTGTAACCATCACCATACAGAGCAGCTTTTGTCATGTCAGCAGCACAGATACCAAAACTGGAATGATACAGAGAAGACCAGTACAGTTTCTGCTCAGGGACATCACAGAAATTCGTGGAGTGTTCCATATTTTTTTGACTCTGAGATTAGCTCAGCTGGTTAGGGTACAGGCTAATAGCACCAACACTGTGGGTGTGATCCCTGTAGGGGCCATTCACTTCAGTGCTGGACATGATGACCCTTGTGGGTCTCTTCCAACTCAAAATATTTTGTGACTGTGTATAGATGAGTTTCATCTTTGAACAACTGAAGGAACTAAGCAAAAATTGCAAAGCAGTGGAGAGTCAGGTCATGGAGGGGACACACCCTAAAGTTCTGCTTTCCTCTGTGCAGAGTCCTGGAGGTGCCATATGCCTACCAGTGCTGTGCCTATGGGAGCTGCAGCAGCTTCTTCAGGGTGTCCAGCCAGTGGAGGGCAGAAGACGTGAACCCTGAGGAGGAGGATCCCCACAAGAGGACCTTGGAATTGTTCCCAGGTCACACTGATAACCACTGTGAGTAAACAGGGCTGAATGGTGATTGAGCCCTGGGCAGGGCTGTGAGCTTGGGTGCAATCCTGCATTTGCAGGAGTGGTGCCACTGTCAGAGGTGACACCTCCCTCAGGGAGGGCAGGCTGAGCTTTCTTCAACACAGGTGGCCCATTGCTTTGAACAGGCTTCATTAGGTGACCCTGAGGGGAGGAAAGAGTAGATCTGGCACATCCAAACCTTCACAGTGTAACCAAAGGACCTGGAAGCCCTCCCCAACATGGACATGTTTGTCACTTTGGCCTTGCTGGCCATGGAGGGAGACTGCTCCAGGCACTGGAGGGTGGCTGAGGCTACCTGGGACAACTGGGCTTGGCCATTAGATTTCTGGGCAATGCAGAGCCTTTGGCAGGACCTCAGTCCTTGTTCTTACATCATCTAGAGGAAGGACCCTGGGATTAATCTAAGTAAGAGAATTAACTCAAAGACCTGGGATATCCCTCTGACTGGAGGTAGAGAGACCTGTGTGTATGCTACTTTTGTGCACAGCCCTGGTGCTACAGCAAAGGTCAGGGTTAGGTGTGACAACAGGACACGTTTGGGAACACAGTACAGGGACCGGCCAAGGCAGGGAAGAAGAAACTCCATGGCTGAACAGCACTTTCTGTCCAAGAGTCAATTTATTCTGTGCTCCAAAGTGCAGCTCTTCACAGACTGAATGAGGGCAGTTCCAGGAGGCCAGCACAGAGTTCAAGGCATCCCTGCACTCCCAGCACCATAGCACAGCAGCAGCTCCAGCACAAGGCTGGTGTGATCCCTCTGCAAGAGAATCTCAGAATAACGAAAATAAAAACATGAGCCCCTTTGCTTCCTCTGTAACTGCTGGAGAGTGAAAACAGCATTTCAGGACACAGCCTGGATGCTGCTTCTATTTATATATTTGTGTAAATACAGTGCACTTCTGAGGTCTGAGACATCCTGTAGGCAAATCCACACAGTAGATGGAGAGAAGGCTGTGCCCCTGGAAAGCCCCTGACTCAGGAGCACTGAGCATCCGGCCACAGCCAGGGGCTCTGCTGTGTCCCCCACACCCTGAGCAGGCAGGACTGGATGTAGGGGCAGATACAGACCCAGAGCCATTGGATGCTGTGTTATGGGCAGGATCACCAAGACACTTTGTGACACAGCCAGCCAGTGCCCCACAAGCCCCATGCTCCAGTGCTGATCCTTCACAGCCTAAGAACAAGCTTTACACATGCAAAGAGCCCAGCCAGAGGGTAGCAAATGGGACTCCTACTGGCATGATGTGGCCCCAGGAAGCATGGTAGACTTGGTGGTAACACTGGCCAGACAGTGCAGAGGAGTCACATTAGTCATTGCTACAGGATTTTACTATGGGCCAGGTCACTTTTTCCATCATTACTGCAGCCCATACTGCAGCAGTCCTAGTGCAGAGAGTTGTGGGCTTTGCCCAGCAAATTATAGCATTTGTGGAAAGATGTGGTTTGTGACAAGGGGCCACAGACCTGCTTTTGCTCAGTACCAAAGCCTTTGATGTCCCAAAGGATGCTCTCACCTGGCCCTGTCAGCAAACCAAAACCTATCACAGGGCCTCAGGCCTCCAGGCCATTCTCAGCCTCATGGATGGTGTGTTCCTGAGATGCTGGCACCGAGGGGAATGCCAAATTAGACTGCTTGCAGCTCGTAAAGGCTCCTGTTTTCAGATGTTAAAGCATTGGATCTGTTTTGAAATATCAAAGCACAGAGGTGCAGATGTGAAATGCACAGGCACATCATTCCTTATGATGTGCAGCTTTTGCAGATAACTCTCCAGACCTCCAACAACAGAGTCTGCTCTTGATGATAAGGGGTTTGTGATATTGCTGTTTTACTTAATTAATCATTGCTTTATTGCTGCTCCCTGTGCTTCCTTTCTGATGGCCACTGGTGGCATTTAGCTGGGTTGTATGAACCTTGTAACACTTTCTCATTAAAGAGGAAAAAAGCTCCCAAACATTCCTTTCACACAAGAGGAAAAGTGGTCTGCTGAAGAGAAAATTCCTCAGGGCTGTGTTGCAGCAGGGTCCAGCCAGGCTTGTCAGGACACTCAGATTCTGTGGGAGAACTTGTGAGAGGGACAGGGAACACTTCCAGACAGCTCTGTCCTCCCAGCCTTGTGCATTGCTTCCATCCTTCCCAAACGAGTCCACAGAACCTCAGGCTGGGCAGTGAAAGGCAGCTTGTCCCAGGCAGCCATGTAGGGACAAGAAATGGCTCCCAACGCCCAGCCCTGCCCTGCCTGGCTGGGGCTCCTGCAGCCTCTCCTGCTCCCACATCCAGCACCCATCCTGCAGCCAAGCCCAGCACCTGAGAGACCACCAGACTCCAGACACAGAGCACACATTGTGCCATGGACCCCAGGGCCAGATCAGCTCCTCCCCGTCTTTCCAGGGCCTTGAGTGCCTGGGAACCCCCCACCACCACCCAAGTATGGCCATTTGTATCTGATAACAGCCATCTGAGGCCTAAAGTAGTGTGGTCAGTGCACATCTCACCATTCTGTCACCTTGTCAAAATGGATATTCAAGATCTCACTTCCAGCACTTTTTATGTTTGAGATATGATAGAATTCTAGAATGGTTTGAGTTTGGGAAGTACCTTGAAGCTCTTCCCGTTGCCCCTCTGCCATGGGCAGGGACACCTTCCACAATCCCAGGTTGGTCTAAGCCCCTCCAGCCTGGCCTCGAGCACTTTCAGGTATGGGGCAGCCACAGCTTCTCTCCAGCTCTCTTGGAGCCCCTTTAGACACTGCAAGGGTCTCTAAATTCTGGGTCCTTGTCTCCTCCAGGCTGGGCAATCCCAATTGTCTCAGCCTCTTTGGATTACAACTGGCAGTGTTTAGCAGACACCCCCTGCCCCAAGTCTGCCCCTGTGGCTGAGCAGGAACCCAAAAATGGCTCGGGGGCCTGTCCCCAGGACAGCCCCCAGCAGTACCCAGCACCTCCCAACAGTGGCTGCAGAGGAGGGCAGGAAAAGTGCCCTGGGGCACTTCCATCACCATCCCAGAACCTCCCTTTGGGAACTCAGAGGATAGAAAGGGATGTATTCACTTACAAACATGTATTTGCAATGATGGAACAAAGCTATGGGAAGTGAGAAGGGGCACATGTGTACAGTTATCCTGGGCAGTGGGACACTCCTTCCCCCAGCCCAGCACCTCCAGCAGCTTGTAAAGTTGTCAATGAACTTCTGCAACCACCTGGCAAACCCTGCAGGGTCCTTAGAGATACACTGCCACTTCTGGCATTCAAGAAAGCTACTGGAGAACCAAAACAGGACCTGCCCAGGCCCCTTGCAGCCCCCTGTGCCCCCACACCGAGGAGAGGGCAGGCCCCTGCAAACCCCAGGGACTGCCCTGGCTGAGACAGGACTGAGGGAACGAGCAGACAGCACCAAGGGAAAAAGCATTCAGCCCAGTGTTTTCTGTTCTATCCCTTCCCCAGCAATTCTACCTGACTTTTGGTACAGGCAGCTCCTTTCTCATGGAAAGGGCACTGCTGGCAAAGTGGGTTTTTCCCATAAGACCCCAGAAAGTGGAAGCACCTCAGCAAAATTCAAATAAATAACAGCTTCTTTAAAATCAATGCAGCCCACCTTCTTAGGACACAACAGCCATTTTCCTTTCTCCACAGTTCCCAGGTTGGAGAGGGGCTGGTTTCTAGCAGAGAGAAGTACATTTTTCACTCTGAATCCCACTGTGCTGACTAAGGATTGCTTTGTAATTCTCAGCAGGCTCAGTAATCCAGACAAAGCAAAAGATCATCCTTCACTTCATGAAAATGTTTAACCTGGGCTTAAAACTAGGCTTTGAGGAGAAAATGGATGGCACAGGTTACACTTTCCCAAGGGCTGGGTTTCAGCAGAGCACAGAAAGAGCAAGCCTGTGTCTGTTTTATTCGGGTATCGTGCCTGCACATCACAGCCTCCGCACTGTGGCTGGAAAAGACACTGGAGATTTATAAGACTATAAAATACAAAGATGAAATATTTTTCCATCCCACTGTGAGGGTTTCCTTGCCAGGCTCCAAAGCAGCAGTAATATTTCAATTCTTACACAGACAGATTTTTAAAATGACCTTTTTTTCCAAAGTTCCCTGAAGCTGAGAAAGCCATGAAGCTTGTCAGGAGGCACTAAAGATAGCACGTTATTTGTCATCATGCTCTAATCAAATAATCCCAGTCACATTTTCAAACACAGGCAGGGAGCATGGCTCATGAGAGGCACCACTTCTAAACAGATTGGACACGTGAATCCACTCAGGTCAGCCTTATCTTCAGTGCTGTGGAAATTTGCCTTCCTGGCCAGTCTCTAAGCTGCCAGGAGCACACCTGGGCTCCAGCATCAGTCCATTCATACAAGAGAGAGTTCATCCCACAGATCCAGCTCTCTGGCTACCAGGCTCTAGCAAGAACAAAACCACATCCTTTCCCTTTCCTCATGCTGGCAGCAAACCCTCCCAAGATCTCCACTGGGAGCTGAGGGCTGTGCTGGTGCCATGGGTGGGAACAGGGCAGCGGGACAGCAGCTGTTCTCACTGTGTCCCAGTGCTGTCAGCCAGCAGGACTTTGGGAACACGAACAAGGAACAAAGCAGAAAAGCACGTCGTGGATTAGACTGAGAGGATGCCATTCACCCTGGTGATGAGCTACACTGAAAACACAGCTCGGGGCTCGGCCCCATTCTCTTCCAGCAGCTTCTTCTTCAGCCAGGGGGTCTCTGCCTGACCCTCAGCAAGCCCCAGCCCCATGACAGAGATGCTGATGCAGGGCTGGGCTCTGCAGCCTGGCTGCACAAACTCCATGGATGCAGAATGTGCAGCCACAGGCAACCAATCTGCCCTCAGCAAACCCTGGGAACATCCACGATTAAAAACAGGGCGCCACAGTCCCAAGATTTTACAGGGCACAAAATAAAGCAATAAATGTTGTGTTCCCTTGTGTCTTTGCTGCTGAACTGTTTGGTGGTGGTGGCTGCTGACAAAAAATTTGTGCTGCAAGAAGAGGCTGATGGCTCCCTCTGAACAAAGCCCCAAAATCCCTGTTGATGAACAAACATTGGACTAGTCCTGCCCAGAAAGCTCCCATGGAGAAGATGCACTTGAAGGCTTTGTATTCTGTAACCACACAGGCTGGAGTATTTCTTTACTTTTAATAAAGAGTGCTGGGAGGAGGGAACCACAGTCACACAGCTCTGGGATCTGGGACTCTTACACATCAAATATTGGGAGTAACCTAGAAACAGAGAGGTTGGCTACACTGCAATCCACCAATGTTTAAAAGATCTTCTCCCTCTACAGCAGTGACTGCAGGGGACAAACTGTACACCAGCAGCTACTTTGAACTTGCAGGCTGGAACTGCCTGGGAAGGTCTGTGTGAGGGACAGGCAGCAGGAAAAGCTCCTGGCCCAGTTAGCTCTGATGGTTCTGCTTGTTCTTATCTGAACCATTTCTTGTTCTCTCCTCCCCAGATGACCTAGATGCAGATGATCTTCAGTTGGACCTTGAGGAATCAAAGCTGCACCCCACTATTCAGTGCACACCAAGCCCCGGTGAGCAGCCAGGGAAACTCTTTGAACAGAGTTAGGATCCTTTGAGCTTCCCTAAATCCCCAGGATCCCCCACGACCTTTCAGACCTGAAGCCTGATGAGTTGGGCTTAGGCCAAATGGGGGACAGGTGAGGAGTTTCCTTCTCCCCACTGGATGTAGCTTCTTCCTAGGAGGGGAGGCCCAGATCAGGACAAGCCTGATCAGGAACCCCAGGTATCACCAGCTCCTCCACCCACCGACCTGCTGCCCTCAGATCTGGCTCTCCTGCTCCCCTGCATGACTTACACTTGGCTCTGTCTCAGCCAGCCTGGAATATTGCAAGGCAGGGGTGTCCTGATCATACCTATGGCACTGCAAACTGCAGGGGTCCTTTTCTGTTTCCTGAAGAAAGGAGAGCAGGGAGGCACTGGACTGCACATGCTGGTTGGGGCTCGAGGAAGTTGCCTTCTGATTTTGTCCCTGTTCATAGCTCAGTGGAGTCCTACACAAGCACACCTGGAGGCTGGAGAGGTCAGGTTCCAGCCAGCCTGCTGTGGGACACTGGCAGGGACAGAGCTTTTACCAGTTGTTCCACTGAGTTTGTTGCAAAAAGAACAAGATTTCAGCTGAGGGCATGTCCTGCTTCCTGGCACTCTGAGCTTCACCTCCTTTGAGATGAAAAAGATTTCTCCATTTCCTCTAATTTTGTTTGCTCTCTACCACCTAAAACTTCTACCACCCTGGTTTTGTTTTTGCTGAGCCACTCACTGAAACATCCCAATCCCTCCCAGAGGGAATTTTATGCCATTGCCCACTCTCTCTTTCCCCACTTTCTTCTTTTTTCTTTGGCAAAGAGCTTCCAGACCAGCCCTCTTTTTACCCCTCCATGACCTTCCCTTACTCATTCCCTCATCCATCCACTTCTCTTCTTTCTTCCTCCTGATACCCTTCCATGTTCTGCCTGCCCAGACCCCTCTGCCCCTTCCCTGCCACACCAGCTCCCTCCCTCTCTCCCTCATGCCCAGACACTTCACCTCACGGTGCTCACTCCCTCTGTGCAGAGGCCATTCATGCAGAAACAGACACCTCTTAGCCAAGGTCTTGAGTGTACAGAGAGAGGCTGGCAGTGCCAGAGCAGGATGCAGCATCCTGGCAGATCTCCACACCAGGGGGACCATGAGAAGGAACAAGTAATGGCAGAGGGACCCAAATTGCCGGCTGACACCAGGAGGGTTGGTCGGTCTGGAGTCACGATCTTTTTACATTTTAGGAGCACTGACCAGTTTGTTGTTTCTTACATTTCATTTTGACCTCTACCTGCACTTTTTTCCTGCCCTAGACAAGATCTGAGAGGATGCCAGTGGCACTCCAGTGTGGGGTCAGGAGCACGGGGGAGAGCCAGGAGGCAGCTGCAGAAGAGGGTGGACAATGTCACATTTTCCTTGCCAGCCCTCAGCACTCACGTGGCTGGTGGAGCCACCAGAGGGCTGGGATTTGGCCACCACTCTGAGCAGCACCACTGGAGAGAAGCAGTGTCTGCTGGGTGTAACTTTGGGCTTTGTCTTCCAGGTCCCTTCAAGCCCTGTGATCACCTGTTTGAGAGCTGGATCATCCGCCTGGGAGTCTGGGTCATCGTTCTGGTCTCGGTGCTCTGCAATGGGCTGGTCATCCTGGCTGTCTTTGCTTCCCCCAGCTACCTCTCCCCAGTGAAGTTCCTCGTGGGCTCCATTGCTGGGGCCAACATGCTGACAGGCATCTCCTGCAGCATGCTGGCCCTGGTGGACACCCTCACCTACGGCCACTTTGCCCGGTACGGCGCCAGATGGGAGACAGGTGTGGGCTGCAGGGTGACAGGGTTCCTGTCCGTGCTGGCCTCCCAGGCTGCCATCTTCCTGCTGACCCTGGCTGCTGTGCAGTGCAGCCTCTCAGCCTCCTGCGTGCGGGGCTATGGAAAGTCCCCATCCCTAGGCAAGGTCAAGGCTGCTGCCTGTTGTTGCCTGTTGCTGTCCTCTGTGGCTGCCGTCCTGCCTCTCTTCTCCATTGGGGAATACGGAGCATCCCCTCTCTGCCTCCCATACGCCATCCCAGAGGGGAAACCCACCACCCTGGGCTTCACAGTTGCCTTGGTGATGACAAACATGCTCTGCTTCCTGACTATCACCGGCACCTACATCCGACTCTACTGCAACCTGCTGAAGGGGGAGTTCAGCGCTGTCTGGGACTGCGCCATGGTCAAGCATGTGGCCTGGCTGATCTTCACCAACTGCCTCCTCTACTGCCCAGTGGCCTTCCTCACCTTCTCCTCTACCCTCAATCTCTTCCTTATCACCCCAGAGGTCATCAAATCTGTCTTCCTTGTGGTCCTGCCCCTGCCCGCCTGCCTCAACCCCTTGCTCTACCTGCTCTTCAACCCCCACTTCAGAGATGACTTCCGCCTGCTGAGGCAGAAGGCGCAGGACAAAGGCAGCCTCCCCCAGTCCTGCAGGGCTGATGACATGGAGAAAAGCTCCTATGACTCCACCCAGGCTCTGGTGAACTTCTCCGACATCGACCACATGTGTGACACACCTGATTCCCTGGGAGTGCACCCCATCCTCGACAGCTACAGCTTCCCCTCCATGACACTCATCCCCTGCCAGCAAAGGGTGGGCACCAGGGGGAAGGAGAGGGGCTGTTCTGAGCATTGTCACTGCCTCACTGACAGTGAGGCGCTGATAACTTCAGAGAGCCGAGATCTGTCTGGCAGCAGCCTCCGGATAACCTTCCTCCCCTCCCCAGCCACGCCACCCTACACATCTCATTTATAAACCTCCTGGGAGCAGCCGTGGGAACGGCCCCACAGCGCACGCCGAGGGACAACACCAGTGCCGAGGGGCCAGCAAGGTGACACAAACTGCTCCCTGAAAAGCACCAGTATAACCTGTCTACCCTCATCCCTGTCATACCTGCCTGGGCAACAGGCACTGTGCTGAAGGGCTCTGAGTGAGCTCCAGACACTCAGGGCTGGCCATGGGAGGAGACAATCCCTGTGTGAGTCTCACTTCTGCTAGAACTGCCTAGGGGAGAGCCCCACTGGCTCAGGAAGTGGGTGAGGGAAACCCTCCTCCTGCTCACTCTGCAGCATCACCAGCCAGGAGGAGCCTGCAGCAAAGCCAAGCTTGTCTTCTCAAGGCAGAGGCTTCTTGGCCAAAGCCACCACTCTGTGGCAATCCCTGGAAATGGCCAACTGCAATGATGTGGCCACCCACAGGAACCCCAGGCCTTGTCCTCTAGGGCTCTCTGCAAGTCCCACACACCCCTGGAAACGGGCTGGTGCCTGTCTTATGCCCCCAGAAGCAGCATATCTGTGTGTACACCTGAGTTTTGGACCACCTCTGCTTTTGGAATCCCCTCTCATCCATTGTTCATTCATTCAACCTTATGGGTTGGACACAACTCTCACTTCCAGCCAAGACCAGGAGCTGGGGATGCTCAGTCTTTCAATCTGACCCACAGTGTCTCACAAGGGGTGTCTGAAACCCACAGCAGCCAAACCCAAACAGTTCCCAGAGAAACCCATGTGCTCTGCCTGAGGTCACCCCACAGCACCAAGCCAAGGCACCCAAGGGCACACCGAGCCCACTCTACCTTTGCCTGTACCCCGCTTCAAACAGCACAGCACTCCTGGGGCACTCCTGTCTGTAGTCACCTGGCTCCTGGTCAGGCATGCTGAAAATGGGGTCTGGCTGCTGCCTCATCGTCCCCAAACCTCACTCCTGGAAGAGGCTCTTGGTTCTGGGTACATGTCCCACACACAGTGTAGCCATTTTGGGGACTGCATGTGCCTTCTCCTACTTTAAGGCAGCTGGTGTAGAAGGAGAAAACAGAAATCAGCATTGTGGGATGGTGGCATCAGGAGGACACACGCCACTGGGAACAGCCCCAAATCCACTCCCTGCAGCTCAGGGACCTCCCAAATCCATTGACTCCATCACAAACCCTCCCAGTGCCACCCAGTGCAGCAGGGAGCCCTGTGCTCAGAGCTCAGCCCTGGGCAAAGCTTTGGTTCTGCTGATGTTACTGCAGCTGTTTGTCACTCATTTTCATGAGATAATAAATGAGCCCCGTTGCTGACCAGTGGCTGGTTTCTGTCCTCTTTCATGTGAGGAGCACCTTGGTGATTCTCTCGGCAGCTGCTGTGCCTTGGGTGTTGTCTGCATTGCCCGAGTGAGAGCAGGGAAATTGTGTCCATGTGAGCTGACAGCACCCTCCCCACCCCTGTTCCTAGGAGGGAAGAGCCAAATCACCCACCTTTATGCAGCAGAATTGTAGCACCAGCTGCCTCTCCAGGTCCCATGGACCAGACTCCTGTGAGCTGTATTCTGTGATCTGCTGCTCAGGGGTTTGAGTTTGTGAACAGGACAGAGTCTGTGGCATAAGAGTGCAAGGACATCATATAACAGGATCTCCCATGCAAAGCCAGACTCACCAGCCAGAACCTGGCTCTGCTTCCCTCCTCTGCACTTGAGGCCTCTGGTCTTATCTCAAGATGAAAAACAAAAACAGATAGCAAGAAATCAGAGGAACAAGATCCAAGGATTATAGAGGAGAGAGTGGGACCCCCAAATTTAGTGACAAAATCCAAAGCTCTGCTACAATCTTCAGGTGGGAACAGTAGAAAACATGGCCTTTTGTGAGACTTGAATGTTCATCCAGACTTCTGATATCTTACACATGCTCAAAATCTGTTTTCGTGTTTGGCTCATTAAAAACACAGAGCCCTTTTCTTCCATGTCCTTAGGGCTGCTCAAGTGCACAGGACTGGGAAAGGCTCATCCTGGGTAGATTTCCAGAAACAAAATGCTCCTTTGGAAGTGGGATCAACCTCCTGGAGCTAGTCCAGAGGAGGGCTACAAAGCTGATTATAGAGATGAAGCATGGGGAAAGGTTGAGAGAATTGAGATTGTTCAGCCTGAAGAAAAGAAGCTCCAGGGTGACCTAACTGGGGCCTTCCAGTACCTGAAGGGAGTCTGCAAGAAAGATGGAGAGAGACTGTTTATGAGGACTTGGAGTCACAGGACAAAGGGGAATGGCTTCAAACTCACAGGGAGTAGGTTTGATTAGACATTGGGGAAGAAATTCTTGGCTGTGAGGGTGGGGAGGCCTGGCAGAGGTTGTCCAGAGCAGCTGTGGCTGCCCCATCCCTGGAAGTGTCCAAAACCAGCTTGGACAGAGCCTGGAGCACCCTGGGATAGTAGAAGGTTGAAGCAGCTCGAAGGTGACCCTGCCCATGGTAGGAATGGGGCTGGATGAGCTTTAAGGTCACTTCCCACTCAGGACAATTCTACAATTCCCAGCATAAACTCAGATTCCTCCAGCACATATTCCTACTACATAAGGAAATCTCTAATTGGAAGATACCCTAAAATAAACCCCACTGTCATTGACACAATGAGCATCATTACAAGTTACAGACTGACTGCAACACTCTCTTGCCTGAAATCCCCTGCCCTGCACTGCTGCTGGGAGTATCTCCAAGCAGTCACCGAGGTACCCAAATGCACACATGGCAGAAGCTGTCCCGAAGAGAGGGACAAGTGGGTTCCCCAAGGGCACTGGGCCATCAGGGGACAGCCCTTCATCATGATGGCAGCAGGAGCTGAGCAGTACCATGGACAAGAGCAGCACAGTGCTGCATGCCCAGTGCAGGAGGAATGGAGTCCCAGCAGGTACACAGGGTTCCCAAACTGTCAGATGCTGTGCCCAGCTCTTGTAAATGTCAGGCTGCCATGACTGGAGAGACTGGGTAGAGGCAACAGCTTCCTTTTGAGATTACACAGGTTACAGCCCTCATCCAAAGGGTCTCTATACAGTTTCAGCCTGTGTGTCAGGTGGTGCCCACTGTGGGGTAGAGCAATGGCAAACAGTTACAGACACCCCTGATGGCACTGAACACAGAGGAACAGGGAGTCTGAGCCCAAAGCTGGCAGGAGTCTGGCACAGTCAGCTTCCAGGGCTTATGCTCACCACCTCAGGAGCTGGGTAAAGAGGAGGAAGAGCATCTGAGAGAGCCCAGACCAGGAAGAACCTGAAATAACGACAGGGTTGATACATGTGAAAGCACTGCCCTTCCCATGTACAATTGCCCCAGGAAGCTGTGGAAAAGTCCCCTGTGGGTCTGTGTAAAAGCCCTCTTGGGTTGTGTGGGCTCCTTGATCAATGGGGGACTTCTCACACACTCTTCTCCCAGATGAAGCGACGGCCAGCAGCCCTGCAGGTCCTGTCTGTGCCAAAGCTCAGACCAGGACAGCCAAACTGAGACCCACAGCACCTCACTGCATCTCTCAGGGCCTCCCCAGCAGACTCTGTCCGTGGATGTGCTGACCATTTCTTCCAGTTCACCCAGAATCCTCACTGCAGCCTGTCTTCTGCCTCACTGATGTCTCCAGGCAAATGCCTGGAGGGTGTCCCCAGTGAGCCAAGGACAGGCTGCAGGGGACCTCTGGGGAAGGAGGGACTGAGAGAGCACCAGATCACCCCAAAAGGCCCTGAGCCCCAAAAGCAGGCACGCTGTAAAGCACAGGAGCTTTTCCTCAATATTCAGTGGGGCATCTTTTCCCATCAAGGGTCCCTTGGCTCCATCCAGGGAAGCTCAGTTGCCTCTGAAAGTCAGTGCCCATCTCCTGGCAACTCAAGAATTGTCAGCCTCAGAGAGAACAAAGCTACTTGGAGCACTGCACAATGCACCAGGCAGGACCCTCCTATCCAGCTCCCATTGGGCAGAGCCCTTCCACACATTGTTGCTGCACAGGCCAGTCAGGGGAAGCTGGTCATGGAGCAGAGATCTGCTCCCTCTGCTCCCCAGGCCACAACAGCCCCTCAGAGCCCATTTGCAGCAATCACAGCCTGAAGCCCTCTCTGAGCTCTGTTCCTTGCAGTGTTGTTAGGGGGAAAGGAGGGAGCATAAACACAGAGCATGTTCTGTACTGACCAGAGGTGCCTGAGAAACAGTGAAAGTTTATGGATCTGCAGAGTGCAGGAAACAGAAACCAGCACCTTTCTATTGCTGCTGCAGGCCATAAACCCAGAGTATGAGCTCTCTGGAAAATGCTCACTGAAGTGCCTTTCACCACATCTCTAACAGTGTACACATCTTTCCACCCTACCAAGCACTAAGTTCAACAATTATTTTTAAAAAATTAAAAAGTAAAAGCAATCCTACACCTCTCCATCTCCCTTCCTAGCAGCTGGTTTGGCCCTTACTGGTGCTACTCTGCCCACCTTCGGGCAGCTCAGCCTCCAGCCAGTTGGTGGTACCTGGGGGTGACCCTGCTGCTTCCTCAGGCAGCACATCTTACCTGGATTAGCCAGTCCCACACACAGCAGGAGTCAGCTTAGACTGTGTCACCCACTTCTGGCCACCAAAACAGGTGTGAAATGACCTCAGCAAGGCCAGAACAGAGGGAAGTTCTTGCTCCCCATCTTCCACCAGCAGGAGCTCATGAGGCTGCTCTTTTGCCTCCTCCCTGCTCCGGTCAGGTGAGACCCTACCTGCAGCTCCCTCCACTTCCTGGGCCACCAACACAAGATAGATGTGGACCTGTGGGAACAAGTTCAGAGGAGGCCACTACATTGATCACAGGACTGGAGCCCCTCTGCTCTGGAGCCAGGCTGGAGGAGCTGAGCATATTCAGCCTGGAGAAGAGAAGGCCCCAGAGAGACCTCAGAGCCCCTGGCAGGGCCTAAAGGGGGTCCAGGAGAGCTGGAGAGGGACTGGGGACAAGGGGCTGGAGTAGTAGGACAAAGTGGAAATGGCTTCCTGATAGAGGGCAGAGTTAGATGGGATACTGGGAAGGAATTGTTGGCTGTGAGGGAGGTGAAGCCCTGGAACAGGGTGCTCAGAGAAGCTGTGGCTGCCCCTGGATTGCTGGAAGTGCCCAAGGCCAGGTTGGACAGGGCTTGGAGCAACCTGGGCTAGTGGAAGGTGTGCCTGCCCATGGCAGGGGGTGGAACAAGTTCAGCTTAAAGGTTCCTTCTGACCCAAATCATTCAGATCCCATGACTTTAAGTGGATCTGGGCTGTCCCGATGTGATAAGGCCACGGTTCTGAGCTGATGGGGACACCCTGCAGCAGCCCAAGTGGGCAGGAGAGCACTGAGGTGGTGGGACAAGTTGAAAGGGAGGAGGTTGAAGCCATTGTGGGCTGCATTTTGGCTGAGGAGCAGTATTGGAGGCAGAGGCCTGGGGGTGGCAGGGTGACAGGCACAGCTGCTCTGGAAGACATTGTCAGGGCTGGGCACCTTTGAGGTTTCCCCTGCACGTCAGCAAGGCACTGCCAGGACACCCTGAAGGGCAGACAAGGCATGTTTGAGGAGGATTTTGGCCCTGAGGGACCCGGAAGCATTGTCTAGCAGGACAATGTGGAGGCAGTTTGTAGGCACGCTCAGATGTCAGTTTTCCCCTCGTCCAGCCCTCCTGGCTGGAGATGTGCAGCTCCTCTGAAACAAAGCCAGTGGAGCAAGCACCCTACGGTATTGTTTTTTTCAATCTCATTGTTTTTTCCACCAACATTGTGATTTCTGTAAGACTGGGCCATGATTGGGAACGCTTGGGATGGCAGCACGGCCGTGGCCACGGGAATGCAAGTGATGAGGAACAAACTGTGCATGGGATAGCAATGTCTGGTACTGGCCTCCTTGGAGACCAAAGGAAAACTGACATTTTGGAGAATGCAAGCCCATCTTCAAGACTGGGATGGACCACACATCAGGTCTGGCAGGTGACCTCAGCAGTTCCAGGTCATACCTGAGCTACCAAGGGGTTAATACCTTGTGCTCTCCAGTGACACAAAACCACATTCACTTTTTCAGGCAATCTCTTCCGTTACTGTCCCCAGATTCCCGTTCACAAAACATTTGCTGGTTTGAACTCCTAGAAGCAAAATTGAGGCACTTCATCTCAGCTTTTCATCTGTGAGTAGTTTTGTTAGCTGTAATTCCTTCTGGGATCTTTTCCCTGCCATGCAAACCCAACTTTTCTCTGAGTGGACATTGTGCTCCCAGCCCTGAATCCCCACACACCTCTTCCTTCCATCACAGACCTAGGAAAGGGCTGCTGGTTAGTGTAGTCCAGAGCAGGAGCATCACGAGGACCAAATATATCAGCCTTTGTTCTTCAAGTGAAAGACACTGTGATCTTCAATCTGTATGGCCCATGGTGGAGGTTTCCCTTGTATCTGCTCCATTCTACGGTCTCTGTCAGAGTTTCAAGGTGGAACAACCAAAGGTGGGCAGACTGGCACAGAAAAAGGTGAGATCTGATGGATGAGAGGGCTCAGCTACAAATGACACAGGGTTGGACCCCAAAGAGAGCTGCGAACCAGGGAAGAGCATGGAGCCAGAACCTCGTGGCATCCTGTGCTGGGTAAAGGCCACATTGCCTTCATGAAGCCAAGAGCTGGCTCCCCTCAGAGCCTTCAGTAAGTGGAGACCCCAGGGCTAAAGCCACACACCCATCTGAATTCTCCCTTGCTTCAGCTGGATGATTCCCAGAGGCAGAGAAGGTAGAGGCACCACTTTGAAAGGTGATAGCCAGAAACATGGTGCAGAGGAGGCAGAACTGGAAGGGGCTGAAGAGTTAACAGTTTGCTTTGATTCCTCTGGCCAGTACACTCTCCTGTTGTGGGAAGTATTCTGTTGGGAAGCACAAGTATTCTTGGAAATATTCTGCTCAGAGATTTCTTAAACCTTAGATGAAAACATAGTGTGTGCAAACTCTCTCCATCTATGATCCCAGGAATACAGCAAACTCCAGACCTTGTATCTGCTCTTCAGATATACTGAGGATGACATGGTACATAAAACTGTCAAGTGGACACTTGGGAAAAATCACAGGAAAAGCTGAGTTCCCAGTGTGAAAAGCCAACCTGGAAAATAGTAAAAAGCTCCAGCTTCCTGAATGCCTCAAAACTGGAATAACTTCCCTGCAACTGTGAGGAAGAAGAATCCCACTCAAATACTGGTCAGTCACAAGCTAAGTCAAACACCTCGACCCCTTCTGTGGCTCTCCCCTGCCCCCAAGACATACAGGGCTAAAAGAATTAAGGTTTGTCTGGGGCAGGGTAATGGTCACAATGGTCACAATGGTTACAATGGTCACAATGGTCACAATTCCTGTCCTAAAGGGCTCCCAGGGCACAGGTGTCAGCAACACACAGGTGCTTAAAGATGCAGAGAGATGTTTTCTGAAGCACTCTGGTATCTACTTATGAATGGAAACAAATGCCCAGGATCATCTGACTGTTTGTAAAGCCTCAGTGTGCAGTGAGGGATGGGGGGAGCTGGGGAATGCTGCAGCTGGCTCTCTTCTTTCACAGATATTCCCTGTGATATGCCCCTTTTGCAGCTCCACAAGGAATCAAGCAGCAGTGCCCACTCGGGAGTGAGGTTCCTTTGGCCCCCAGGACCATAGGTGTGTGTAAAAGCACAGACAGCAACCCAGAAAGAGTGAGGACAGTCTGCTCTTTGGATATTGGCTGCAGGTGAGTGCAGCAGGAGCTGCGCATTCAGGACATGGGTCACATCCATCTCCCCCATGCCACAGTCACAGAGCTCTTGAGATGCTCTTGTATTGCCAGCCTTTTGATGGGAGTCGTGTAAGGAGAGTTCTCACCTCACCTGGTCTGAGGATGCAGAGGGTCCTGCATCACCCGCCTGTGGCAGGTATTGCTCAGAAGCAGCAGGTGACGTCCCGTTCCCTCCAGAAGTGAGGAGCAGCAGTTCAGCAGTTCAGCAGTTCAGCTTCCTTGAGCAGCCTGAATGGAAGAGCAGAGCACCAAACCCTTGACTGGCAAGAGCCAAGGCTCTCTGCTGTACTGAACTGAAGCTTGGGGAACATTTATATTCTCACTTCTCTCAGCTGCCAGTACTTCTCGATGAGTACTTCCAAGTCATCATATCCTCTCCCTCCTTATACTCCAGATAATCTTCTTCTGTCTGCTCAAATGCTACCTGTCATTTGTCTTTTAAATTTTAATAATATCACTATTAACTGTCAAACTTTTTAATGTCAGGGATTCTAGTGGGAAGAAACTATTGAGCATAGTCTGCTTTTAAAAATAAAGTATGTATGTAATTATTATCCCCTATTCTTAAGAATAATCCACACAATTTCAAATCTGCATCAAGAATAACCACAAAAACACAGAATTGGAATCACTGAAGCTGGAAAATAATCTCGTCCAACCTGTCCACTGAAGCAGGTTCAGCTATTGCAGCTTGTCCACAACAGTCAGATTTTCACTAACTCCATTGATGGGGAGACTCAACAATCCTCTGAACAATCTCTCCCTGTGTTTGACCACCCTCACAGTAAAAAAGTGGGGGTTTATGTTCAGATGGAATTTTCTGTGCTTCACATTGTGCCCACCACCTCTTGTCCTGTCACTCACTGGGCAACACTGAGAAGAGTCTGACTCATCTTCTTCGATCTCCTCATCAGGTTTTCAGACACATTGACAAGATCCTCCTCAGGTTTCTGTGCACCAGGTGAAACATCCCAGCTCTCTGAGTTCCTTTTCACATCACAGATGCCTTATGGCCCTTCACTGGACCCTCTCCAGGAAGTTCATGCCTTTCTTGTAAATGGTCTTATAGGTATATTTGATTTCAGGCATGTGAATGCACATACACACACATCCAGTGACTTCAATATGTGCATATTATTCACTTACTTCTATGTAAAATCACTTCATCCCAAAGTTCAGTAGCTCCCATTCTAAAGGGTCTTGTGCATCATCCTAAGGAAGAAAATTGCTCTCTGCTGCAGGGTATGGAGCTGAGCTTATTCCCAGCTCAGGGCAGAGCAGTAACCAAGGCTTCCCAGCATGGAATGAAGGGGATTAGGGATTTCTCAACAGTATCCAACACCATCTGTTAGACAGAGAACACAGAACTGGATCAGCATGGTAATCTCATCTCTCATCTTTTTAGAGCTGTGGTTCTCACTTCCCCAGACTGATCCAAAATGTTGGACTTTTTCTTCATCCACAGCATCTCTGCAAGCCCAGCTCCACTTGCCATGACTGATACCGCAGCACTGTGAAATTTCACAATCCAGTTATGGCACTGTCATTAATAATCATCCATTAATGTGTAAAGGAGTAATACTGGTAGAATGTCAGTGTTAGGGAACCAAAACAAGTAGGACTAGAACAGCTTACTGTCAATGCCAACCTCCTGTCCAGACTCACCTGTCAGCATTTTGCCCATAACCTTCATCTCCTTTTTTCCCCTTGATACCTAAAAGAGCCACTGATGCTCTTGCCTTAAGCATTCAAAGTCAGACCAACTATCTATGGAGAAGCAGGTGACAAGGGAGGAACACACAAAGCTTCAATCTACAGCTGAAATATGCCAGTTCTGCCATGAGAACACTAAAAGGAATCAAGTGTACAGCAAGAAATATCCTCCAAGATTCTTCTGGGACTTAACAGTAACCGGTGAAGTCATTTGCTCAACATGCTGAAATAATCTACTTTGAATTCAATGCTTTGTTGTTGAAGACACAGTGTGATGATGGCTGGGTGAAAGCTAGGACCCACCAGTGCTCCTCGTGGGTATAGTGCAGTGAATGCCACCTACACTGAACCACTGAGACTATTGTATCATTAATTATAATGTTTGAACTCCAGAGAAGGAAAGCAGGCATGCTTTAGCCAGGCCTATGGGTGCCCAAAACATGGAGAGTAATGGGACATCTTTTCACCATTAATCAAACCTGCTCTTTCATTACTCACTGTGGTTTCCATCACCCAAAAATAACAGAGCAGAATGCTGGGCTGCAAAAGTACTCCAACAGTGCTAAGGAACTGTTCATTCATTTATGACATCATCAGCACAGGGACTGTGATCATCAGGACAATCAGAATCCATTTTTTATTTATTCCTTCTCAAAGTGTTCTGAAATAAAAGGCAAAATAAAGAGCAGGACTCACCAGGGGACATGGGAGGTGCTGTCACCACAGTGCTGGGTTTGAAGGTAGTGACTGACACACACCAACAACAACCACCTAAACCAGAGGAGACTGGCCAACCACTCACATCACAGAAATATTGTAAGATATACTTCTTTACACCAATTAGGTGATTTTCCTGAAGTGTAAATCAAGACAACAGCAAAGCCATCCTCAAACTAATCTCACATTTTCCCCTGCTCCTGATAACAGCATTTTCTTTGCTTAGGGAGTTTAGATTCTTTGGGATACTGTCTCCCTTCCTTATCCAGCAATCTGGGATAGCCCCAGAGACAAAGAAATCTTCCAACGTGTAGAACATGACCCATGGCCCTGATTGTGCTGTTGTCCAGCACACTCCCAGCCTCATGTCCAGGGTTCTCCACCACATTGCAGAGGCATAGGAGGGAAGCGGAGGGAGATGCACAGCTGATCTCATCCAAGCATAGTAACCAACCCCAAACATTGGGAATAATAATAACAACAACAATAATTTTAACACTTATAACTAAAGTGTACATTTTAGAGGTTGTAGGAGACAGCAAAGGGCCACGAACTTGGTGAGTAGAGGCAAAAACTGGCTCCTCTCAAAAAACATCATTCTACATCCATGTTTATATACCACAGTGTATGGGAAGAGCTGATCCTAAATTGCTGCCAGTCCAGGTATAAAATCCAGCAGCTGTTCCACACCACCTAGGGAAAGTTTGAGGTTAATTCTCAACAACATCAACAGCCACTTTCATTATAGATGAAACCTTTCCTGAACCAGGCAAAGAGAAGAGGATGGAACCAGATGAGTTGTTCTGGTGGCAATGACAACTTTTCCCAAAATCAGCTCTTCAGGAAACTACAGTCTTCAGCAACACAGCTAAAGCAACTCTAACACTGAAGGAATAAGCAGATGGTAAACTGACTCCAAGTTTGCCATTGAGGTTCAAGGGGTGCCCAGAAGAAGTTCTGGCTCCTACACAGCTGGGCTCTTCCTCCCCTTTACTGTACTGCTCCATGGAGCCAGTCAACAAACAGAAAAACAATTACACCAAAAATTCTGCAGTTGTTTTACTCTAAGCCCTCAGGGGGGGAAAAAAGCTTTTTATGCTTTTAATTTTCTGTTTTTCTCTTGCAATTTTGCCAATTGAGTTAATCAATTAAAATAACTGGATTATTTTCCTTGCCTAACCCCTCTAATCCACCTCTCCTCTTCCTTCTCCCACTCTCACATTTAGACCTTTATTTTCCCCCTTCCTCCTCCCCCTTTTTTTTTTTTTTTTAAACTCTTGGTTTGGAAAATTCTACAGCTGGAGTTTCATATTTCCTTTTGTCACCACACTGGAGACATTTGAGGAGGACAGTGAGGGCAGTGTCACAATGGGCACAGTTACATTAGGGGCAAAGGGAAAAGACACATTGAGGCAAAGCAGGTTCCAGTCCTTTCCTTAGCCTGGCTGACCTTCCCCTTGCCAGACCTTGCCATCACTGCCTGCCTGTTAAAATCCTCCATTCATCCCCATCTCTCTGTCTTTACTGTATCACTTCTTCCTTTTGCATCTCAGTCTTGTTTCTGGGAATCCATTCTATGTACACCCCTCAACAGCCCACACAGAATTTTTATCACTTACAACAGAAATAAAACTGCCCTGCCCATCTGAAGGTGTCTGGTGTGAGTTGAGTGAGCAAAGCTTTGAAGAGTTCAATTCTCTCTTTTGACAAGTGCTGGGCCCTTCACTCCAAGAAAGACATTGAGGTGCTGGATTGCTAGGGAAGGTTCGGGTTGGACATCAGGAGGGATTTCTTCCCTGAAAGATTTGTTAAGCACTGGAAGGGGCTCCCAAGGGGGGTTTGGAGTCCCCATCCCTGGAGGTGTCCAAAGAACATGTAGATGTGACACTCAGTGCTCTGGGCTGGGTGACAAGGTGGGGATTGGGCACAGGTTGCATTCCATGACCAAGAGATCTTTTCCAACATTAATGATTCTGTGATTCTGTGAATAAGGAACATCCCAGAGCCCCAGAGGCTTGCAGGGAACAAGGGGTTTGACCTGACTGTGAGGCCTGTCCTGCCAGAGCCTTTCCAAGACATGGAGCATTACTGGAGCAGGCTGAGGAGATCTGTGCTCCTAAGAACAGCCAGGGTGGGGCCCCATGTGCTCTGCAGAGAGCACAAGCAGGGATGGGGATGCCCTGACAAGGCTGCACCTTGGCCAATGTGAAGGGAATGGCAATTCCCAAGGGAACACATGCCCATTCCCCACCAGCCTGGGCCTGGTCACAGAACTCCTGTCCGAACATCCAGGAGCCACTCTGGCTATCCCTGTCCCACCACCTGAGCTGGGACCAAGGCCCCTCTGCAGCTGCACCCCCACACTCACCGAGTCACTCCAGATTTTCTCACCAGCTCCATCCTGGGTTTCCCATCAAAGGACTCCATGAGAGTCTCAAATGTCCAGATCCTTAAAAGAATTTAATTATGGTGCAATAGCTAATTAACAAAATAACAGCTTGAGCTGGGGCCTCTGAGGAGGTACCTGAAACAAACACAACCCTGGGCTTTTATCCTGTCACACTCCAAGGACAGGAAAGTCTGGGAGTCCTTGGCTCCTGCCATGTCTCTGAGTGTCCATGTCCTTGGCCTGGCCACAGGACCATGGGCTCTTTGTTGTGCAAAGGGTCAGCAGTTCACAGCTTCTTACCTTGGGCTCTGGCCCCCAGAGCTCAACCTGCAGCTCCACTGCAGCTGCCCCAAGGCCACAGGCACTGAATGGATTCTCTACCAGGCCAATCCTGTCACAGCACTGGTGGCTGCTCCTGAGGCTGAACTGGAGCACTGGTCCTTTGGATTCTACTCCCATCCCATAGTGGACAGCTGAAGTCCTCACCTGTCCTCCAGATCTCCAAGGAATGAGCGCACTGAGGTTAGAATTTTTGCAAAACCCCTGTTTTTGCATGTTTATCTGAAAATTCCAGTCTTCAAACAACAGCAGAACACAAAGTTGGAAAGCCAGACACCACACATGCTACACCACCACCTTCCTCATCCTCCCACATGAGCAAGAAACAGCAAAAAGACTTTGCATCAGAGAAGTTGTACAGCACAGACCATTCCATATCTCCTCATCTCCCTTATCGATAGGCAGCTACAGATATCTTTAGCAGTCAGTATAAGGGGAGAGAACAGAGAGAAAATCATAGAATCAGAGAATGGTTTGGGTTGGAAGAGACCTTAAAGATCATCTGCACAAAAGTCTGGAGAGGCACATCATAAGAAGTGTTGGAAAAGGAAACCCCTTGAGGTCTGTGCTCCAGATCCCAAGGAACTGATGCTAAATCCCCTGGCCCAGGTCACTCACAGAACTTTACCCCTCCCTACACAGCAGCTCTGGCAGGAGGTATTTTCTTCTCTAACTTAATTGAAGCTTCTGCCTTACCTCCCTCAAGTGCCTGCTCCTGGCTTCTGACATTTCACATCCTCAGGGATCTCTTTGCCAGCTCTTAGCAGCAGCTTCCTCCACCTGAGTACCTGCTCTGTCATTGCCTCAACAGTGATCAGGAGGACAGACACATTCTCAAAGCCCTTCTTCCTCCTTCCTAGCAGTGTTTAATGACTGCTGTTAACAAAGCCTTGGGGAGCTTATAGTGAATTGAATTTATCAACCAAGTGAAAAAGAGGAAAAGATTAGCATGTAAAATCCTTCGTCCTTAACAGAGGGTCTGTGTTCCACCACGCCCAGGGATCCAACCCTCACCTCTAAATGCCTCCCACATGCTCAAAACGACAGCAAAAATTGCAGCTGCCTCACCATGTGCACACCATGGGGTGAGATGCAGTTCACCTTCCAGAAACAAGTCCTTCCAAGCTGAAAGGGCTTTTTTTAATATGACTTTTTACTCCAGAGAAAGTTTCTGAAAAGGGAAAAAAAAATAAAGAAACAAAACCCAAGAGAACTTACCAGAAGATAGAGCTCAGTCAGACACAAGGAACAAAGAGCATTAGCTAAAGGCTGCTGAGCTGGATGAGATTCATCTTACAAGTCTTAGTGAGTCCAGGCCATTCAAGTACAGGATGAATAGTTTCCAGATTTGAAAGGGAAACAAGAAAAGAAATTGTACCTTGGCTAACTCACGGCACCCAGGTAGCTCAGGCTGGGCACACACACTGTTCCCAGGAAGCTGGGGCCAATGACTCTCTGTCCTGTCCAATGTCTCTGCTCTCCCCAGCCAGAAAACACTCAAACTGCCCTCAGGCCCAGGGCTGTTCAGTCCTGTGCCCCAGACTGTCACCGCAGCAGAAACGCCTCCTGATGCCACACCTCTGCAGTGAGTGTGACTGCAGAATATACTGCATGGCCCTTCCCAGATTACGCTGCCATCTCACATGGATCATCGGCAATTTCAGAGCCACAGTGATACCCATGAGTGCAGGGGACTTGCCAGGTGATAACAGCGTCCTGCAGCTTTTCTCACTCCCTTGGATCAGACAGGAGAGGCTCAGACCTGCAGACCAACCTCACAAGCAAGACAGCCTTCAAGGACAGGCATGTTCAACCTTCTGGCAAAGCTCTGTGGTGGCTCTGGGTGCACACCTCCATGGGATGGACCTTGAGAAACTAAAATAAAGAGAAGAAAGGAAAAAAAAAAAAAAAATTAACTCCATTACATTTCTGACAATCCATAGTATTGGGCAACTTTATTTTCTGGTGAGTTCATTTCTCCTATTCAGTGTGATCTCTTATTTACCAGAACTTCAGGGACAGGAGGTATTGCTTATAGAAGAATTATGGCTTTTTCTGCCTATAGCCCCATAAAACTTTAAAGCACATGATGGCAGCAATCTTTCCTGCATAAAAGGCCTCCTATCCATTTCCCACGCCAACACCCCCATCACTCAAAGCACAGTAACAGGTCCATTGCAATGCTACAGGCAAAAGAAAAACCTTTATGGCTTTCTTAATGGAACCTATACAAGGTGAGCATTACCATTTCAGTCTAGAGGAGGCAGGTGTCCAGAATCCAACAGCAACAGAGAAGTCTCTACAGAAAAATTTTGCAGATATGAAGATTCTCAAAGCATCAGTTTTTTCAATGGTGTATAGGCAGAGAAACATTTGCCTTTTCAGTTTTATTTCACTCCCATCCAGACCTTTTCATTAATGAACAGATAAAATGTGAACTGAACTAGTTCCATATTCCATGGACCTTGTTATCTGACACTAAAACACAGACTGGTTTAGAAAAAAACATTGTAAAGCATTCAGAGTTCCAAAACATAGCTAAAGGAAGTTTCACCTGGCTCTGGTGAACTACACAGGGATTTTGGAGCATTATCCCTATGCAAAGAAAGCCTGTAAGCAAAATGTGTTAGTAAAAACAACAGCACCAGACAGAAAATCTCTTAATGGCAATTTATGATTTTGAAATAATTTAGACTATCCCAGATGTGCTATAACAGCAACCAGCCTGTCCAAAGGATCTTGGAGAGCTTCTGCACAAGGAAAAATTAAATATGAAAAAAATAATATAACATAATATTCAAAACCTATATACAAAATAAATGCGGGAGCATTTATGTCTTCAGTAGGATGTTAAGATTAAATTCAAATACAGCAGAGATATAAAAGAAATCTAAAACAATTTTGGCCAAACTAGGTCTCTGGAAGACTCCAGTTTAATCCCCTCCCCACAGCTGGACTAACCCCAAGGCCAGAACCTGCTCAGCACCTTCTCCTGATAAGTTCCGAGCCCATCGAAGATAAAGATTCTCCCAGCTTCCCAGGACTTGTCCCAAAACTACACCACTCAAATGGGAAAACTTCTGCAGCAGAACTTCCCTTGCTGCAATTGCCTCTTGCCTTTCCAAGGTGCCCCTTTGACATGGACACACACTAGGCAGCAGCAGACAGCAAGATGTCCCCTTTGTCCTCCCTCCTCCAGCTGAAACCAGCTCTGTCAGCCTCTCATTTTTCCTGTGCTTCAGTCCCAGCCACCTGAGTTGACCCTACAATACGTCCCCATCCATGGGGAAGCCCAAAATGGACAGAGCACATCAGGTGTGACCTCCTAAGTACCACACAGGGACAAACACACATTTCCCTGCACACGCCAGCTGCACTGGTACTGACGCAGCCCACTATGGGGCTGACCTTCACTGCAGCAACATCACACAGGAAACTGTGTCAGGAACCTTGCCAGGGCCAGAAGACTGACCATCTATCCACACATGCAACTGGAAAGGTCCAGTTTAGTAAAGCCACACAGACTGTTCACAGTTCCCTTCCTGTCCTTTGAGTGCCCTCACATCCTTGGATCTGGTTTCAAGAAGCATCCACTCTACAAAACTTTCCCGGGGACTGAGGTGAGGCTGAACGACCAATCATTTCTGAACTTTCTTTCTGTGCTTTCTGTAAAAGGGTATGACACTGGCCTTCTTCATGGCAATCATCAGGATCCTTCCACAGCTGCCAAGAGTTTTTAAAGGTGCTGTGGAATGACCCTGCAACGACATCAGCCAGCACCCTCAGGGCCCTCAGTACAGCTTGTATATTCTTACAGGGTTGTCTGCATCCAGTTTCCTTACATGACCTGTAATTCTCTCTTCCTCTAATCTACCTCTCTCTCCTGAGCTCTGTCTTTAGGCATGGATACCAGGGAGGCCATGCTAGGGAAGCTTGGAACCCTTTTTATGCCCATTCTGCAGGAGGACATTTCCTAGCTCCTCCCCTGCGCACTCAAGCAGTGTCTCTGTGTTCCTCCTGGGCAGCCCATCCTGGCTTTCACTTTCTGTGCACTTAATGTGGGTTTGTTTTTTTAATTTTTTTTAGTTTAGTTTAGTCAAGAGCTCCCTGCTCAATCACACCAGCCTCCTACCATGCTGGCTTGGCTGTCTGCAGACCAGTCTGGGCCTTTCTGCTGTTTGAGGAGGTCATCCTTGAAGATTGAATAGCTTTTCTGAGAGGCCTTTTGAGGGTAAATTAACCCCTAAATACATCAAAGTCTGATTTCTTGGTGTCAGAACGGTTATTCTACTGCTTGCCTTCCTAACTTCTCTCAAATCCACCGAGCTGTGAGTCTAGCAGCCAAAGCTGCCATCAACCATCATACACCAACCAGCTCTTCCTGACTCCTAACTCACAGAACCACCAACTCCCCTAGCTGGGCTGCTTAGCACTTCCATTAGAAATGAAATCACCATTAGACCTGATGGTGATGCTCTTTTGGCTTTTTCTCTGCATCTTCAAAGTATGAAATCCCTGTCTGAAACCTCACAAAATCATGAGTCTTCTGCATCAATTGCACTGGGGCCCTTATCATGCTGGCTAACCCCAACATCAGAAGAATGAAACTCAGTTGCAGGGGAAGGGGGGCAAAGAAGCTCCTCTGAACCACAGGATCCAGTTTTCCTTCATTCTTAAATAATTATATAATTATTTTCTATGGGTCCTCCCATCTGGGCAGGATGCACCAGACCCATCCTAGTAGTGTGGAGAAAGCTGGGGATGTTCCTGTGCATTACCCCCACTCTGGTCCTCTTGTTTTAGCCTTTTAAGTACACTGTTATCCTTCTCTCTTTATTACTTGTCCCATATGATCACTTGGACTCCTAAGTGTGGCCCTTCAACCCTCCCTACCAGCAAGTGGCATGAAGGGAAAGAGTACAGGTTATACATGTCATGGTATTGTAGGAAAGAGACACAGACTGGAGGTTGCTTCTGAAATGGAAGGTCTCAATTTGGATGAAAACCCATTCCAGCAAGGTGAAGGTAAGAGGCAGAGACATGTTGGCTCCCCCAGTCACCTCCTCACAAGCCATCAGGGACATGCTCTCCTCTGGGTGCCCAATCACAAGAGGTGAGTAGATTGCCCCAAGGTACAACACATGGCCATTGGGAGCAAAGTCAGGTAAAACAGGTTATGAAAAAGAAACGGATTCAGTGTGTGGAAGAAGGTGAAAAGAGTCTGGTCCCAGTGGCAACAACTGCTATGGCAGCCAGCAGGTGGGCTCTGCAAGGAGTGGCACAGCCCCACACCAAGCCCTAGGGACAGGAACAATTCCCAGATCCCACAGCTGCCAGTACTGCTTGGTGCTGCTGGGAGATCACCCCTCCCTTGAGGTGTGCAGCCCTTCCAGTGCTGATGTCTGGGAATTCAGCCTCAGGAAACAGGTCCAGGACACAGGAGCCTTACAGCACACCTGCCCTACAGCAGGAAGGACATGCTTCCACAGCCATCCCACCAAGAGGGCGGGATTGCAGGTGGGCTATACCTGCTCCCACATCCAAACAAGGACACTGCCTTGGACACTGCAATGCAGATGGATAAAGTGCTGAGCAACCTGGACACCACAAGCCTGTCACAGTACAGCTCGTCTGTAGCTGGACAAGAGAAATGTGGCCATAACAAATCCAATTTGGCTAACCTGCCTTGTCCTAGAAAAGAAGTAGAACAAGTCCCTGGGCAAACAATGATAGGACAGATCTGAACTCAAAAAGGGACCCTCGGCCAACCCTGTTCAAGCCTAGATGCAGAAACACCACCGGCCAGAGATCTGGGAGGAGATCCCAACCAATCAGCTGTCTAGACCCAGGAGATTCAAACCCCCTATAGAAAGAGCTGCAGTAATAAACTCTTGGCTGTTTGTTGAAGATGCTCAGTGAGTTTGTTTCTGTCTTCAACCAACAACCCCTAATGTAATACATGGCAATACTCACATTTCAACCCAGAACCCCCTCCGTGTCCTGGGCTTCATCAAAAGAGGTTTGGGCAGCAAACGAGGGGATTCTGCCCCTCTGCTCCACTCAGGTGAGATCCTACCTGCAGTGCTGCTTCCAACTCTGAGCCCCTCAGCACAGAAAGGACATGGAGCTCCTGGAGAGAGTCCAGAGGAGGCCATGGAGATCCTCCAAGGACTGGCGTTACTCTGCTCTGAAGAGAGGCTGGGAGAGCTGAGCATATTCAGCCTGGAGAGGAGAAGGCTTTCCTTAGAGCCCCTTCCAGTACATTAAGGAAATCTAAGTGAGCTGGAGAGGGACTTCGGATGAGGATCTGAGTAGTAGGACACAGCGGAATGGCTGTGAGGGTGCTGAGGCTCTGGCACAGGTTGCCCAGAGAAGCTGTGGCTGCCTCATCCCTGAAAGTGTCCAAGGCCAGGCTGGACAGGGCTGGGAACCAACTAATCTGGTGGAAGGTGGTCCTGCCCATGGCAGGGGCTAGAACAAGATGAGCTTTAAGGTCCGTCCCAACTCAAAGCATTCTGTGGTTCTCTGACACTCAAATATTGCCCTGGTAAGCTTAGGGGGACCCTTGTCTCAGGCTTGGGGGTGTCAGAAGAAATCCCAGGGGGTCTTTCCAGCCACTGTCACACACACACGCACACACGCAGAGTTTCTGGAGCTCTCCCAGCGCTGGCGCCGGCAGGAGCCGTTCCCGGGCGGGCTCAGAGCTCCCCTGCCCCCGCGCGGTGCGCAGGCACTGCTGCAGCTCCGCCAGA
>VZSR01002526.1:4864356-4892471 GCA_013398615.1 Brachypodius melanocephalos
GGTGAGTGCGGCCGGGCCGGGCAGCTCCGGGCGGGGCGGGGCCGGGCAGGGCGGGGCCGGGCCGGGCTGGCGGCCCCGAGCTGCCCCGGGCGGGTGTCGGCGGGGCGGCCGCGCCGCAGGGGTCGCGGTGGGCGGGGGCGCCGGGCGGGGCGGGCGCTGAGGGCGGGCGGGGCGGCGCGGCGGCAGCGCCCCCTGTCGGCGGCGGGCGCCGTGCCATGTGGCCGTGCTGGCTGTGCCCGCAGGTGCCGCGCGCCATGGCCCCCCCCAAGGACATCATGACCAACTCCCACGCCAAGTCCATCCTCAACGCCATGAACGCCCTGCGTAAGAGCAACACGCTCTGCGACGTCACCCTCCGCGTGGAGCACAAGGACTTCCCGGCCCACCGCATCGTCCTGGCCGCCTGCAGCGACTACTTCTGCGCCATGTTCACCAGCGAGGTCGGTGCTGCCGCCGGCCCTGGGTGCTTCGTGGGTGGAGGAGACAGGGCCGCCCAGTCATTGGGCTGTTCTCTGTTGAGCTCATTAGCTGGGCCAGGATCCCCCCGTGGGGGCCCAGGATCCCCTTGTGGTGATCCTGAAGTCCACTGGATGCTCCGTGGTTGCTCAGGATGACCCCGTTGTGGTTTTTGATCCCTTCATGGTGGCTCTGAGTGCCTTAGGAACCCCCATGGTGGCCCTTAGTCTCTCTGGATTTCCCCAGAGTGGCCTTGGATTTCTCTATGGGCTCCAGGTCCCGCCACGTTGGCCCTGGGTCTCTGTGAGTCCCTCCATGCTGGCCCTGGAGCCCTCTGGATTCTGTCCTGGAGGCCTTCGAGTTGATTCTGTGTCTTCTTATGCTGGCCCCAGGGCCCTTTATTGTGTCCTGGTGGGGAGTTAAGAGATTGTGGCAGGGCCTGTGGCCTTGATTCACGGTCTGCCGTGACCACCCTGTGCCCAGCGAGCTGCCAGGCTGCGGTGCCAAGTGGGAGAGTTCTGATACATTTACTTATTTGTCTAGTGGTGATTTGTGGTTTCCGTGGTTCTGGGCATCTTTCCTGCCCTGGTGCCGAGCTGTGGGAGCCGTGCTGGGGACTCTGTGCAAGGGAGGGTATTTGATGTGTGCTCAGGGCTCCCCTTGGCTCTGGCTGAGAGCTGGGCTGTGCTGGTGTTCTGCCATGGGAGTGTCACTGGGGCTGGGGTGGCTCTGAGCCCCAGGTGCTGTCCTCAGCACATCTCACCTGTGAGCACTTTGGCTCTCAGCCTTTCCTGTGAGACTTGCACTACCTGTGAGGTTTCCCTGAGTCACTGACAGGCACTGCTTCAGCTAGAACTAGCACTCACTGTTAGACGTCAGATGCTTTGCCTGGCTTTGTCTTTATAAGTTTGAGTCCATCTTTGCAGCTTTTTCTTATAGAAGATGCTTTTCTTACCCTACCACCTTCCCCGCTAGCAGGAAGAAACGTTATTAAGTAGCTCACAGATCCTAAAGCCCTCTCTGCTAGCCCAAGAGTCATTGCAGCAGAGAATAATTTTTTTCTTTGTTTTACCCAGGCATGAAGGCTGTGGCAGAGCTCTCTGTGTGCCCACTGCTGTCAGTGCTGTCAGGGGAGCAGGTGTCTCAGTTTTTACAGTCCTGTGCAAAGAAACCAAAATGATGTGTCTGTTTGGCCTGACCACGGACCAATATCTTATTTTTGTCCATATTTTCATGCAATTTGTAAATTCATCAGGTTTGTGCCCTTTCTCTGCATAAAGGAAATGTAATTAAATGAAGAAAACACACAAAGCAAATTCAGTCCCTGGAGGCTGAAGTTCTCTGTTCTCCAGTAGCTCTAGGTGTTCAGCAGTACAGCAGAGTATCTCTGCTTCTCTGAGTTTGCCTCCATGTTCCTGTCGGTGCTTTTGATTTCTGGACTTTGTCTAGGCAGCGTGAAGAGATCCAATCACATCCAGAACGTTCTTTGTGGCTGCTAACAAAGGCTGGGGCTTGGTGTGCTTTGGGTCTGAGCTGAGATGTCTGTCCTTGCTTCCTTACAGTCATGTTAACTGTAACATAGTGACCTTCATTCAGACATGTAAATCTTCCTCAGAAATTAAATTCTTCCTGGGAAAATGCCTCTGCTCATTGGACAGAATTGCTTGCTCTCATGCTCCCACTATGCCTCTGCTTTAAGGAGTTTTTTTTCTTTTGCTTAGTTTGTGTTTCTTCCAAACTTGCTTCTTTGTTATGGAAACCCTGAAGTGACCAACCTGCCAAGGGGCACACAATTACAGAGTGTTTGTGGGAGAGCTTCCTTCCAGGAAGGGGCAGCTTGGTAAGCCTCAGAGTGGACACATTTCCTGTGTGTGTCAGTGACAAGTGTGTCGGGGCCTGTGATGGGACGGTGCTTGGACACTCTCCAGGCACTTGTGGGTGCAGAGTTTGGCCAGGCTGAGACTCCAGGGAGCTCAGAGTGTGTGTGGTGTCATGGACTGACAGGCCCTGCCAGGGCTTCCTCAGCACTCCATCGCGTGCCCCCTGCAGCTCTGGGGACTGCTTGGCTGCTCTGATGTGCCAGGCTGGGCTGTACAAGGCTTTGTTCAGAACTGAGCTTGAGGTTATGCCATGGCATTCCTGGCCTTTTACCCTGGGGTTATGCCACAGTATGCCTGGTGTCACATCTGTGCATGGCCGGTACAACACTGACACTGTCAGCAGATACTGTTGTCATAAAGAACTGCCTTTGCTTCTCTGTGTTGCAAGTTTTCTTCCTTCTCTCACTTCTGACTTGTAACATTTTAAAAGGTTTTCAGTCTAGCTTGGTATTAATTTCTTCCTGTTTTCTGTTCCCATTTTACAGAATGAGGAGAAGCCACTGATCACCTGATGAACCCCAGGCTTTTTACAACACTTTCCTTTGTCCCTGTGCTGAGCAGTGTGGGAGAACTGAAACACCATCAGTTTTACCTACAGGGTTGTTCCTTGTAGTGAAAATTGCAGAGCAGTTTTATCTCCCCTGGATCTTGGTTGTGCACTGATATTTGTCTTTGGCCAAGTTAACATAACTTGGGATCTTTTTAAAGCTGATCACTGGCTCCACCTCACAAAGAAACTATTCTGTCTTCTCTTGGAGGCTATGTTCTAGAAATTGAACATTCTCTCCCCCCAAAACAGAGAGATATTATTCTGAAGGTAAAAAACTGGTGTTTCCACGTTCTTACATGGTCAGCTTGCCTGCACTCTCCAGGGTACAGTGAGCCACACAGTAATACTGTCATGCCAGCATTACTCCTCCCCTGTGAGAAGAAACTGGGGTTTATTCCAGTCTACTTTTGTGTATCTGCATTAGTAAAGGCACAAACAAGAAGTAGCCTTGGGTAAGAAAGGAGTTGCAAAATTTTAGACCTATTCTCCTGCATGATTATCATGGTTTAGCCTCAGGCAGCAGCCAAGCCTCTCAGAGCCCTGTGCTTGCTCCCCCACCAGCAGGATCAAGGAGGGAGTCAGAAGGATAAAAGCTAGAAAATTTGTGTGTTGAGATAAAGACAGTTTAATATGGAAAGCAAAAGCCACACATGCAAACAAAACAAAACCAGGAATTCACTCCCTGTTTCCAATGGGTTGGCAGGTGTTCAGCCATCCCATGAGATGTAACAGTGACTTGGGAAGACAAACACCATCACTCCAAACATCCCTCCCTCTCCTTCCTTCTGCCCCCCACTTGATATACTGAGCGTGATGTCGCGTGGTCTGGAACACGCCTTTGATCACTTTGGGTCGTCTGACCCAGCTGTGTCTCCTCCCAGCCTCCCATGCACCCCCAGCCTCCTGGCCAGCCTGGCAGTATGAAAAGCAGAAAAGCCTTGACTCTGTGTGGCCACTGCTCAGCAATAACAAAAACATCCCTATTATCGTCCCTACATTCAGCACAAATCCAAAATACAGCCCCGTGCCAGCCACTGGGAAGGAAATGAACTCTACCCCAGCCAAACCCAGCATAATGATTTATGGATGGAATGGAAGAAACAACATTGTGTTTCTCAAAAGAGCTGTAGCCTGCAGCCCCTGCCTTAGGGCTTTCAGCAGCTTGGGCATCTTAAGTAAAACTCTTGAGGCCTCAAAGTGACTCTCCTTGGTTGTTTTCCTGGATGCTGCAGTTGGTTTTAGGATCTGTACTATTGCACACTTCCTGTGATGTTAGAAATGTTCTTGTATGAGGGAGTATCAATCCCTAGCTACTTTATTTCCTTCAGGGAGAGTGAGCAGAGCTCTGATATTAACGAAGTGGGAAACAGATGTGAAATTCTGACAGCAGAGATGCAGAGATGTGTCTGGTGCCACTGAACAACCTCGAAAGTTAAAAAAAGCGAACACCTTGGAGAGGAAAGCTGCCTGGTCTGTGTGTTGGTTAGCATTTTGTGACCATCATTTTGCATTCTGGGTCCAAGTATGTGGCTGCCTGGATGAACGAGGGACTGTGTGTCCCAGCAGCCCAGAACTGAGCACTGCAGGCAGTTCTCTAATGCTGCACACACAGGCTGGAGCTCAGCTCAGAGTCCTCACAAGTCTGAAAGCCTGAGAGAATTGTGACTGTTGAGTCTGGAGAAGGCTCTGGGATGGCCTTCCAGTACCTAAAGGGAACCAACAAGAAAGATGGAGAGAGAGACTGTTTTCACTGGGGTTACAGGAGAAAGGGGAATGGCTTCAAACTGACAGAGAGTCCAACCAAGACCATTCCATGATTCTGTGTTCAGAATCAAGTTGTCTTCACACTGAAATCCTTCTTTAAGGTATGATGTTGGGATCCTGATTCTGCATCACACACATTAGGTGAAGTTACATTGAATACTTCCTTCCTTCTAGGCATACTGAGCAAAGTAACAACCAAGCAGTGAAGTGTAGCAGAAATACAAGGGAAGCAGGAAGTCATCATCCGTATGGTATTAGTGTTGTCCTCATGGTTTGTGTTGTGGTCAGCAATATAAAGAGAGTATGTGCATGGCTGATTAATTGTGGGTCAGGAGCTTCTTTATCTGCTCCAGGCTGATGTGTGAAGAACTGATGCTTACAGCTATCAGGGAGTCAATAGAAGTTTGTAACATCTTTGGTCCTAAATATGTATGGTCTATGTCTCCATTTGCTTACTGGAATAATCTGAACATCTTGTCTGATCGGTTCTGAACTTTGGTGGCATCTGTGTCCTTTTGTGGTACAAACAGCTTAGTCTTGTTTCAGGAATGTTTTGTCTGGCCCAAGGTAGGAACTGGTTTTAGCTTCTGAATGCTATGCCTGGCCTGTCACACAGCAGGTCAGACAAGGTAATTTGCTGTTGCTTCCCAACTTGGGAATCCATAAAGTTTGTTCACTGAGTCAACAGACTTAAAAGGCGTCTTCCCTCAAATTCCTTTGAGGGTCACCAACATGTCCTGTACTTCTCTACTGTAAGTGTATCTGCATCACAGACAGGGCTGAGTCCCAACAGACATCTCTGCTGTGTCATGGAGTGCCTCTGCAGCACTAGCTTCCACTGCTCTTATTTTCTGTATTCTGTATCACCTCCTTTTTCCCCAGCTGTGGCAGATTTGAAGCTCAGTGATGGGGCTTTGGCCATGCTTTCTGCTCCCTGAGCCTCTGCCCAACTGGCTGTACCAACTTTGGGCTCATTCTTGGTGAGAGAAGCCACGGGCTTCCACCTGCATTGTGCTTGCACTGGTGCTGACTGCTCCAGAAGTCAGGGGCTGGTTTTGCAGCGTGGCACAGGAAGATCATTATCTCTTGAGGTGCAGCCATGCTGCTGAGCTGGCAGCAATGTGCAGGGTGTGATCAGTGAGCCCACCAGCCAGTCCATTGGTGAGGAATCACGGCGTGCTCTGCCAGCAGCTCTGTGCTGGAGGCACTGAACCACGAAACTGATGCTTTGTGAAATATAATCTGTTTTGTGCAAATTTGATGGATTCACCGAATTTGCTGTTCCCAAAGACTGACCGTTGAGAGGATAATGTTCTTTGGAAAAACTAATTACTCCAAAGTTAATCATAAAGGTGATCAAATAGTCAGGGAACAAAGTCTGGATTGTGTAAGTGCCATCACTGCACAAACTGTCATTTTACTTCATTTCATTTTAGGAATGAACTTCACCATAAACTTGAAGAATTAATCAGGAAATGGACAAATTGAGAAAACTTTTTCTTTGGCTTGGTTTTAGAGTAGAGTGGTGAAGATGTCCAGGTACTGGAAAGGAAAATTACTCATCAGCACAAGAATTGACTTGTTTGGGTTTAGGGCTGGACATGCCTGGGGGGAAGTTACCAAAGCTCAGGCAGAAGAATGTCCTACTGATAGGAGGCACAAAGATGCCAAATTTCTGGGCCACAGAGACACTTGGCAAAACTCCCAAAATAAGGAAGAAATTGATAAAGCCAGCTCAACAGTTGTGCTGAACTCAGCTCTGAATGGGTAGAAGGTAATTCTGGCAGGGGCATGTCATGACCTCTGATTCACAGCACCGACTCCAGAGGAAGAGAAGGACTGAGCATGGGACTAATTAGCATAAGAAGCAAGGAAGTCGTTAACCAATAGAAGATAGAAAGCTCGTCAATAAGAGAACCAGGTAGCTTTTAGCCAATGAACATTAATACCTTTGCTAAAATGTATGAATAGTAAACAGTTTTGCCAGTCATGTGCTGGCTTTGGGGACTGGCCCCCATCCGCCTTTCTGTGCTGAACTGAAATGAATCAAATACCTGAACTTGGAGTGTGGATTGGCCTCTTTCACACCAGGTGAAAGAACCTGCTTTGGGCCAATAGTTAGGTGGGGACTCCGTGTGAGCTGCAGGGTGTCACACACATCCAGCTCAGGGAGGAATTCCCTTGGAGTACTGCATGGAGGAGAGAGTTTAGTTGTCTTGCACAGGTGACACATGTAATCTCTGCTGACTCAGATCTCAGCTCACAAGTTTTACTGTGTGGCGTGAATGTCCTTTTGATCTGTAAAGAACTTTGTCTCTTACTCATTCTGTAAGTGAATTCTGTAGGGAAATTCCCTCCTTCTCTATATCCTGTCAGAGAGCACCAGAATAGAAAGGACAAATCTCTGTTGAAACCTCTGACAGATCTTATTTTCAAACCTGCTGAGTGTTGTGGGCTTTCTGATCACATTAATGAAAAATAAAGCTGTGTCTCTCTTTTAATTTACAGCTTTCAGAGAAAGATAAACCCTGTGTGGATATCCAGGGCCTGACAGCTTCCACCATGGAAATCCTGCTGGACTTTGTATATACAGAAACTGTGCATGTGACAGTAGAAAATGTCCAAGAATTGCTGCCAGCAGCATGTCTGCTTCAGCTGAAAGGTAATTCAAGGATTAGCACAAATTGCATCGTTGCTGCTGTGTAGAGATTTGGTTTATTTGACCCTCTGTGCATGGAAGAGAGATTGGGGGAGGAATGATGTTTAAAAGTAGATATGTCAGACTTCTCTTTTCTTGTGCACTGTCTCATTGGTAGAGGAATGGATTTGGGTGCAAAACAAAATGGTGAAAGAGATTCCATTCTTTGGGCTACTGTACTTCTGCAGGAGTATTCCCAAGAGGAATTGTGAGCTGTACAGCACATAAATGTTATAGCTCAGCTCCATTATTATAATAAGCAATCCTAGATGTCATTTGACCTGCCATCACAGTGTGTCTGGGTCAGTAATAGACTGGTCGTTGTCATTGCACATGCACCTATGGAGTTATCCTGGACAATTATCCCAAATCCCAAAAGTTATCATAGACATAGAAATCTGGTGCCACATCCACTTAGCAGAAACCTTAGTGGTTTATAATCCATGAAGCTGAGTACAACTCACATTGGAGTCTTCCTAGTATCAGATTGGTGTAATTTTTTCATGGAATAGAACAGCCAGAGCTCAAACCAGCCCAAACACGTGGTCTTGCTGCTCCAAGTGTATTCACAGTCTCCAAAGCAATACATATGTGTGTGTGTGCTTCTGCAGTACTTTGACTTGTTATTTGAATTGGATTTTCATGATTGCTTAGAACTTTCTTTCTTGAAGCCCTTGCCAAAGCAGTGGATTGATAGTAAGTGTGCAGTGCTCATTCACCCCTCCAATTTTCCGTAGGTGTGAAACAAGCTTGCTGTGAGTTTCTAGAAAGCCAGCTGGATCCATCAAATTGTTTGGGCATTCGGGATTTTGCTGAGACACACAATTGTGTGGATCTAATGCAAGCTGCAGAGGTCTTCAGCCAGAAACATTTTCCAGAGGTGGTTCAGCATGAAGAGTTTATCCTCTTAAATCAAGAAGAGGTTGAAAAGCTCATCAAGTGTGATGAAATTCAGGTAAAACCTGAAAAGTACCATTACTGTGCAAAGCATTGAAATAAAACATTGAAACCAGTCAGTAATTAGTCCATACTCCTGGGGTAGACTCCTCAGTTCCTGAATTTGAAATATAATTTTCAAGAGGCATCTATTTTTATTTTTGCTAGTTTGTAATTTTATCAATACTACGTAGCTTCTCTAAGAAGAGAATTTGTAAGAATTTGTTGTCACACGAGTGTTTCTTGCAAGTCAATCACAGCGAGTTAGTTCCCTTTGCAGAGCTATTGGCCCTTCATTCCCTCCTTTCCCTGGAGAAGGTAAGTTGTCTCAATGCCTACATTTCAGAAATAGCCCCAAGCTTTAACTTCTGTTTGCCTGCTGATCAGCAGCACAGGGAATCCTGGGATGGTTCAGGGTGGTCTGACTCTGCAGGACGTTACAGGGAGATTTAGTTCCCTGATGGTGAACTTCTGGAGGATGTGCTATGTGAGTGGAACACGTCAAACACATTTTTCCAACTTTTCTATGAATAAGTTGAACATTCCATGGTGATGGGGAGAGAGCTTGATTATTTATTGAGGTGGATTTTGTCGAGAGTTGGTGTTCACTGCAGTTGTAAGGCTTGAAGAAACCACTACTCAGAGTTCAGGGGAACAGGAATGCTTGATAGCACACCAGTGTATGGGATATCTTTGGTGGGATTCCTGAAAAGCCAGTACAGGGGTAGCCAGAGGAGAATTGTTGATGTATTCCTTGAAGGCGGTCTTTAGCCATGCCAACATCCCCTTGTTAATGAGGCTACTTGAGAAGGAGCATGTGAGACAGTGGTGAAAGACCCAGCTCCAGCTGGGATCCGCAGTGGAGAAGGCTGAGTGTGTTTGGTGTTTGATGAGCTGCAGTTTTGTGCTGTGAGGGGCTGAGCTCCTGTGGGTTGTGATGATACTGAGAGCAGCTTCGGGGCTGGGAGCAGAAAATAATGAGGAAATTCAAGATGACCCAGCCAAGCTTCTTGGACAGTATGCTGAGGAAAAGTGACATTCGTTGTTTCTTGAGCATGCACTGTCGTGCCTTAAGAATGTGTGACAAGTAGGGCAAGGAAGGGGATTCTCCCCCTTTTCTCTGTCCTTGTGAGACCTCACCTGGAGTGCTGTGTCCAGGTCTGGGGTTCTCAGCACAAACACGTCGACCTGTTAGAGAGGGTCCAGAGGAGGCCACGGAGATGCTCTGAGGGCTAGAGCCCCTCTGCTCTGGAGCCAGGCTGGGAGAGCTGGGGGTGTTCAGCCTGGAGAAGGGAAGGCTCCAGGGAGATTTTATAAAGGGGCTTATGAAAAAGAGAAAGAATGACTTTTATGTGGAGAGAGAGTGATAGGACAAGAGGTAATAGTTTTACAGAGGAGAGATTTAGATTTGATGTTGGGAAGAAGTTCTTCCCTGTGAGGGTGGTGAGGCCCTGGCACAGGCTGTCCAGAGAAACTGTGGCTGCTCCAGCCCTGGAGGTGTCCAAGACCAGGCTGGACAGGGCTTGGAGCAGCCTGATCTGGTGGAAGATGTCCCTACCCATGACAGGGGATAGAATGGGATGGGCTTTAAAGTCTTTTCTAACCCAAACCACTCTGCAATAAGGAGCAGATATCTCTCCTGCTGTGCCAGCGCAGAGGTGCTGTGTGGAATCAAGAGAGTGGTAAGGCAACACCTTCAGAAAATCTCTGGGCTGCTCAAGAAGTGCAATGACAGGTCCTCACGGTGATCCTGCATTTAGTGTTACTCATCATTTATCAGAAAACATAAACGATTTAATGAATAGTAAAACTGTTAAATATATCTGAGGACATTCAGTTCAGGAAGGAATAAATCAACGCAGGATTATTGCATTTAAAGAGGAGGTGGGGAAATCAGAAACAATACAGTAGTCTGCTCTCCTTCTGTGAGCTCTAATTGTCCTTTCCCTGTAATTCCAAGAGAAAGAGGCCAATTACACTGTAACAAATACAAAACAATGGCATAGAAGAGTGCCTTACATAATTAACCTCTGTGGCTCCCTGATTCAAAACATTCTGCCTGACAGCTTCACACTGGACTTCAAAGGGGACCAGTCATAGGCTGGTGGGAAGGCTCAGTCCTTTCATCGCAGGCTCTTCTTTTATCTTCATATTTAGTCTAAGTTAACAGACTTTGCAATAATAAATTCATGTCTGATTTCCTTTTACATTGGATGATCTGATAGATGGGCAAAAAGAAAACAAAGTCTAAGTAATATATAATTGAGATTTTTATAATTATTTTGCTTTTGGTAATCATAGGTGTCTGAAGTACCTATGGTTCTCTAACAGTATCATGTTTGGATGGTTTAGTCAGTGTAATCTCCAGTAGTGGTGTAAGCAACAGCATGTGCCAGTCCTAAATGGAGACAGAAATAAACTAGTGATAAAATAAACAGTAGAAATAAACAGTAACATTCATGTCCTGGGATTCTCCATTCTGAAATCCTTTTTAGTTTTTAAAAGGTGGATTGAAATAAAAAGATACCTGAAGTGTACCTGCTCTGGCTGGAGTGTCCAAGGGGCAGTGCATAGGCACAGGGCTGGTGAGGCCTAAGCACTTCACTGTGCAAAGGAAACCTGATTCTAATAATCCCTTTGATAGCACTTTGAATTTTGCAGGATCAGGATCACAGCTCCTGCTCCAGAGAATTGGGGGAGCTGTCCTGTGAGTTCCCACTGGTCAGTGGATGGAGCTCTCTTCTCCAGGTTCTGCTCTGCACCATAGTGCTCACTGCTCTGGGACTTGGACTGCCCATTGTTGATATCAGCTGCAGGGGGAAAAGCAAATGCAGGTTTAAGGAAAAGAAAGTAAAGGAATTCACTGTGCTTATGGGGATTTCCCTAAGGGACTCCTAGCTGAAGTGTCCTGCTCCCTTGCTCGCTGTGAAGCAGTGCAACAGCCTGGACACTGTGTGCTCCATGGCAGTAGCTCCAATGTTACACTGCCACGTGATCAGGATGTGCTCCTGTTTGCAGGTGGACTCGGAGGAGCCGGTGTTCGAGGCTGTGATAAACTGGGTGAAGCACTCGAAGAAGGAGCGAGAGGCGTCGCTGCCGGAGCTGCTGCAGTACGTGCGGATGCCGCTGCTCACCCCCCGCTACATCACCGATGTCATCGACACTGAGGTACCTGCGGTCACTGCCTGCTCCTGCCTGGGCTCTGCCGGCCCATGAACGTGCTCAAAGCTTTCTGTGCTGCTGCTGTGTGATGGTGACACTGTGGAGCTGTCCCTGCTCAGCCGCAGTGCCGCTGTCACGCTGAGCAGCGTTTGTTGTGCCAGCAGTCACAGCATCCCACTCTGCAGCCGCAGGGTGCCCTCTCCAGAGCCGTGAGTCAGCTGTGTCTGCAGATACCCACAGCACCTTTCTGTTGTCATCTGTTGCAGTCTCCAACAAGTACTTTCTGCCTTCATCCCTAAGCGCTGGCAGGTCCCCTTCCCCAGGCTGAAGATGGCTGGCATTGATCTCAGGGAGGTCATGGCTCCTCAGGTGTCTGAGGTGCAGATGGCCAGCAAGTACCTCTGAGTACTGAGAAAGAGCAGCTGAATGGGTCCAGGACCAGCACACAGCTAAGAGCCATGGCTAACGCTGCTGCTTCGTGTTCTGGGATGCTGCACAGGCAGCCCAAAATGGGGATGATGCAAAGAGACTGTTAAGCTTTTCACTGCCAAATTAATTCCAGACAGGAAGTGATGCTGACCCCAGGCAAGATTTCAAAGGAAGGCCCAGAGAAGGTCAAACCAGCTGTCAGGTTAGATAGTGATAAGATGTACTCAAGGGTTACTAGCCCTTGTCACCTGACAGGTGCTGAATGGTGAATGACAGACATTTCTCTACATCAGGAAAAGGCTGGTTTAGCAACAGTCATCTTGGATGTGATAGATCATGGATGTTATTAAATCAGGACAACTTAATGGGCTGTTGTGTTAGGTTGTGCCAGAGCTAAAAGGTGTTCAGTCAGATTGTCATGGCTCACTTCAAACTGAAATTTAAGTTAATGGAAAAGGGGCTGGTGCTAAAACAAATAGATCTGTTCCAAATCCAGCCTGAGACAGAATGTGTACAGCTCTCAGAGTGAACTTACAGGGTGGCCTGTCCAGTCTGGCAGTGCCACACACTGGTGGCACATCCTCAGCTTGGGGCAGTGAGGAGAGTGGAGCGCTGGCCCTATGTGGCTGCCTCACACAGACACCAGAAACCTGTAGAGGTAAAGCTGAACTTACTGAAGCAGCATGTACACCCAACACCCAAGGGAAAATGAATGCTGAGCTGACGGGAGGTTGGTCCAGGCCCTTGGCTAGGGAATGGAATTACACAGCATTGTGGAAGGAGATGAGGCTCTCCTTGGGTGCCCCTCACTCTTCAACAAGACTTCAGTGCTCCTGTTGCCTCTTCACAACTCCATGTCCCATGTGCACAGTGATCAGGGCAGTAAATCAGCTGAGCAGTTTTGCTGTGTTGTGCTCCCTGTCTCTTCTCCAATGTCAGGTGCAGGACAGGTTATGTGGGGCAGATGAAGTGTAATTTCGTTGCCACTTCCCCTTCCTAGTCACACTTTTGCTGGCTTAAATGGAGCAAAAGTGGCTTTTCCTTAGTGTTCCAATGCAACCATTTTCCTTAAGGAGCCCTCGGTGCCAGACTGTGAGGACGGAGCTGTACCTTCTCAGCTGCAGTCTGGTCTTCAGTTGCCTTTACATTTCCCCACGTGCAGTGTCTGCACCAGGACCTGCACACGAGTCCTTTCCGTGCTGTCTGAGCTGATGAGAGTTGGCTTTAGGACAGTTCTTCTGAGGTTTCTTAAAATACATCACGTGTACCAGTGACTAACGTTTCTCCCCAGCCTTTTATCCGCTGCAGCCTGCAGTGCAGGGACCTCGTAGACGAAGCCAAGAAATTCCACCTTCGGCCCGAGCTCCGGAGCCAGATGCAAGGACCCAGGACACGAGCACGTCTGGGTGAGCAGCAGGGGAAAGGACCCTGAGAGGGGCCAGGGCACTGGCAGGTGTTGTGCCAGACACCTTGTCTAGTGCCTTGTAATTGTGTTAATGCTCTTCACAGCAGTAACTTGTCATCCCATGGTACCCAGTGGGACAGAGAAGGGACTGGAGCAAAGGACAGAGATGCCTCTTTTACAGAGCACGATTGCTTTGTGCCATTGTGGGGAGTAACTGATTGCCTTTAATCCCAAGCCCCTGCTGTGGCCTTAAAAGCAGTTTCTTGAGTTGCTGATCCCTGCAGCTGCATTTGTCCCAACATGCAGCTGTGCAAGAAGAGTTTCTTCCTGCCTGAAGAGGCAGGTATCAGAGTCCAAAACAGAGCTGTGAGGTGAGTGGCAGCTGCCTTACAGTGACAGCAAGTTTCCACAGCGAATTGAACAGGGGAAGCTACAAGGAGGGAGATGGAGATGTCCCTCTTCCCCTTCAGAGGTGCTTTTTTTTTCTACCTAGCCTTGTTAAGGCAAATAAATGATGATATCTTCTTTATTTCAGTTACTCCTACCAAGCATGGTCACTGAATTGTTTGGAAAATGCTTGTCTTAGGGCTGTGAGCACTCAAGAGCAACATAAATATAGGAATGACCAACAGAAGAAGGAAAAGTATTTTACTGGCTTCTTCTGTCATACTCTGTGTCGTGTCTGTGTCCTGTGCACTCCCAGGGCACTGCCATCAGTGCCAACATGGACCACTCTTCCTGCAAAGAATCCTCCCTGTGTGTTCTCCAGTGCTGCTGCAGGTGTGGTGGAGAGAGACCCCAAAATCCCTTTGTGGCCTTTTAGGGGACAGGAAGCAGTTTAACCACAAAAGGAGGAGGGCAGATTAGGTTTGTCAGAGACACACTAATCGGACTTTCTGGCCTGAAGGGAATGTTGTTATGCTGTTCCTGCATAGTCCAGGCCTCAGCACATTTTGTGGGAATTCCTATGCCAGTTTCAAAGACCCGCACTTCAGCTCAGCCTTTCACTGGCATCAGCCTTCTCGTATCTGAAGGGACCTACAAGGAATCCAGAAAGGGACTTTTCATCAGAAACTGCAGCAGTGGGACAATGGGGAATGATTTCACACTGAAAGAGGGGAAGTCTAGGGAAGAAATTCTCCCCTGAGAGGTGCTGAGGCCCTGGCACAGGTTGCCCAGAGAACCTGTGGCTGCCCCATCCCTAGAAGTGTCCAAGCCTAGGCTGGACAGGGCTTGGAGCAACCTGGGATTGTGCAAACTGTCCCTGAACATGGCAGGGGGTGGAATGACATGAGCATTAAAGTCCTTTCCAACACAAACCATTTTGTGATTCTATGATTTTAGAAAAATGCATTTCATTTTATTCTTAGTTGAAATACTTCACCTTATAAAAAAGACATTAAAAAAACTGTTTTGTTGTCTAATGTACAAGTTAAAACTGCACATTATTGCTGAGGTTCATCCTTTGGATTCAGCCCTAGCTGTTTTAATTGATTCCATACCATCTGATATCAGCAATGTGTCACTTATAAACTGTGATCAAGGCGTGTATTAACTTTGCATGGGAGGAACTGAAGTGGTTGCACTTTTTGCTGTCTTACTGGGAAGGAGGCTTTCCAAGATGTTGGAGCTCTTGTGAATCCTTCCCAGTTATTTTTATATTACTCTTCATCTGAGGTGGCAGCTTTTCTGCTTTGTAATAGACAAAGTCTTGTTAAATGTTTGTTGCTTGGTGTTCAGTCCTTGTGCTGGACAGTCCTAAATCCTAGTGATAAAGTCCCTGTTCCAGAAAGAGCCCAGAGAGTCAACAGGATGCTGAGTTGTTCTAAACCTGAGAGAGAAGCCTGCTTAGAGGGGAAGTTGCAACTCTCCAGGTCACAGCTGTTATTAACAGTCATGGAGGAAATAAGAAAAATTCAAAGAATTTATCTCAGAGAAAAGAAAGTAGAGGGAAGGCAATTTGAAATAAAATATACAAGATTTAAGAGACAGTTCCTTGGAAAATATTTAATTCGTTTTCCAAGCTTCAGACAGCCTGTCTTGTTTCTGTTACATGGTGAACAAAGTCCCCTAAATCAGGTCTGGATGTCACTTGCAACCAAAAGGAGACTTTGTGTTGTGAGGAGGCTGCAAGGAAGCAGACATTCTACAGATTCTGTGGGGTGGTGAGTGATTTGGGAAAAACAGTGGAAAGGATACAAAAGGAGATACAAAGGAATGAACTTCAACACCTGTCTGAGGCAACTTGTCTTCTTGAAGTGCCTCTGATGTTAGGAGAAACAGCCCTCCAGCAGCCAGCTCCTAACACCTCAGTCAGATGTGTGCCACATGCTCTGAAGAGATTCTCTGTTCTCTTCCTTGCTGAGCACAAAGAGAGTGTGAGTGCCTGAGCCAGGGTAGGTCCCTTCTCCAGAGCCAAGAGGAAAACGGATTTAGAGGCAGCTTTGTGCCAGGGAAGGCTCAGAGTTTCTTCAGGTTGTTCCCCTGAGGTGACCCTTTGGATGTGAAGGGATTGACTTGGCTTTGCTGTCCCTCTGTGCCTCAGGAGCTAACGAAGTGCTGCTCGTGATCGGCGGCTTCGGCAGCCAGCAGTCCCCCATTGATGTGGTGGAGAAATACGACCCCAAGACCCAGGAGTGGAGTTTCCTGCCGGTAAGGGACTGGTTCTGACCACCACTGGGCTGACCAGGCTGTGAGCAAATTGATCCTGCAGCACCAGCTGGTAACAGTCTCCTTGGGCTGTTCTGTGCAATCTATTGAGGATTTCTGACAGAAATTCTTTAGAGATTTACATGGTGAGTGCTGAAACCACTTCAGCTTGCAGAGTGACTGAGGGAGAGGGCGTTGTTGTCATAGACCTGATCAGCTGAGCCTGCAGAGACCCACATCTTGGTTGTGGGAGTGAGAACTATCATGTTTCTTAGTGAAGAGGTGTTAAGCTTTAAGGTTAGTGATGATAATTGGAATGTCAATAGGAACAGTGAAATCAGTGCAACCTTCAGGCTGCTGCGTGATCCCACTGCTTGCAGTGTTTTGGAGCATAATGGGAAGAGAGAATTCCTGCACTGAGGAGTATTTCTACCCAAATTAAAATGACCTTTATCTGTGTGAAATGATGGAGAACTGCCTCTTCTTTAATATCACCGGTCAGGGCAGGCTCAGTATCACTTGGTGTTCCAAAATTCTGATCTTTTTTGGAGGCTAAAAGCTTCATCAAATTAGAGTCCCCACATTTAAAAAAAACATCCCAAATTCATCAAAGATTATGCAGCAGCACAGGATAAATGACATTTAGTGCAAAATATTTGAGTGCAGAGAGACATGGTCCTAAGAAGAGAGCATGGCAGGGGGAGGCAAGCACAGTCACCCAGGCTGTGTCCTTTAATTCCATAATGCTCTGGGGCAGTGGGCCGTTTCCCAATGGAGCAGCAGAAGAGGGTGGAAGAGCAGTGGTTGGTCTCCATGCCCAGCGTTGTTTCTGTGTTTGACCCTGGTGTTGCTTTGCTGTCCCAGAGCATCACACGCAAGCGGCGATACGTGGCCACGGTGTCCCTGCACGACCGCATCTACGTCATCGGGGGCTACGACGGGCGTTCCCGGCTCAGCTCCGTGGAGTGCCTGGATTACACCTCAGATGAGGATGGCATCTGGTACTCCGTGGCTCCCATGAACGTGCGGCGAGGGCTGGCGGGAGCCACAACCCTTGGAGGTACGTCCTGGTCACTGCCAGGGCAGATCAGCCTGTTCAGCTCTGGCCTGAGATGCCCTGAGCTGGTATGTGAAGAGTGGGCTGGCTCTGGGGGAGGAGGGGAGCCTGAGATTCTGTCTTCTCATCACCGGGATGCAGAAATGGAAAACTTGCCCACATACCCTGAGAGGAGCTCTGCCTCCGCTGCAATCCTGCAGCACGTATCCATGAACTGAGGGAAAGGGGCTCTGTGAGAGATTATGGAGTGGGAGGCTTTGAGGGTGGTGACAGTGTTGGGCAACACTGAGCACAGGACATGGAGTACAGCTGTGGCATCCAGCACTGGAGTGACTGGAACATCTGCAGGGAAGGAGTGAGGACTTTGAGGCTCGCCACGGGAACCTTTTGGGTTTGGGCATGGCAGTGTTTCAGTGGTTCTGCAGCATGAAAAAGACCAGCTAGATTGTGTGTGTTCTCTTTCATCCATCAGCAAGAAGCAGATTTAAAGGCCAGATGGGACTTGTGTTTGTTTGTTGGGCCTGTGATCCAGGCTAGGGAGCCAGGGTTTATCTTGGCTCCCAGCGTGCCACAGTCTGTTTTCTGTGGCTTGCAGTCCATGTTGTAGCTTTGCCCCGTGTGTGAGGGCCCTGGTGCTCCGTGTGCATGGCTGACTGGCTGGGTGCCACCTCTGTCACTGCAGACATGATCTACGTTTCGGGTGGGTTCGATGGGAGCCGCCGTCACACCAGCATGGAGCGCTACGACCCCAACATCGACCAGTGGAGCATGCTGGGGGACATGCAGACAGCACGGGAGGGAGCGGGGCTCGTGGTCGCCAATGGAGTGATCTACTGCCTGGGTAGGTACCCTCAGCACCTCGGGGAGCTGTGCAAACCCTGCCTCTTTACCCAAGTGACCATTCAACTGCTGCCTGAGCAGCACCAACCTGTCACGTCTGTGTTAGAAGAGGTTTAACCTCAGTGGGCACTGACAGCTCTGTCAGGAGGTGATTCCTGACCTCACTGTTCCCATCACAATGGCTTGGACTGCAGCTACCACATACTGCAGAGAGTGCTGCACACTGCAAATTACTCTGCATTTGAGGGATGGCAGAAGTGTGGAGTATAAGCAATGCCAGCTGAGGCTTTGTGTGACCTGGGCAGTGTCTAAATGCCCAGAGATTAAGCAGGGAGCCATGGGACAGGGAGTGCACCTGCACCACACAGAGTAATGATGGCTGTAGTGCTCCAGAAATGCATCCTGAGCTGTCTCTTCTCTAGCTTCATCCTGTAGCAATCATTTCAGTTTCAGAGCACCACACCACACAATGAGATTGCCAGAGGACAAAGCACTCTGAAGCTTGTTCTGTGGGTCACCTTCTAGGCCCCAGAAAAGGCAGGCCCAGTATTTCACCCACGTGTTGCAGTCCTGTTCCTGGGGAGTCACAGATCTTAGGCCCTGGTTTCATAGAAGCACTGAATGGTTTGGGTTGGAAGGAACTTAGTCTCATTCCACCCTCTACCATGGGCAGGGACACCTTTCACTAGACCACGTTGCTTCAAGCCCTGCCCAACCTGGCCTTGAATCTGGCCATAAACCAACCACATCCATTCCTCTTCCTCATGCTTCCCCCAGGGTGGATGGCAGCACGCTGCTCCTTTGCTGGGGCTGCGCTGAGATTTTAGTGTCAGCTTGTGAAACAGCTCTGGAGAGATCCCAGCCTACACCTTTCAGGCTCGTGCAGCTGCAGCACAGACCTGAGCACAGACCTGGGAGCTGCAAATCTGCAGGGCTGCACCAGCAGTGGCCTCAGTGTGCTCAGAGGCAGCTCCAGGGGCTGGCCTGGTTTGCTGGTTTGGGGAGGTGATGCTCTCCCACATGGCCCAGTGCAGTGTGGGCAGAGCTGGCTCTGGGCTGGCTGCAGGACCCTCTGCCCCACCAGGGTGGGCTGTGCTGATGGCAGTGCCACGCTGTGCTCAGGGCCCACCAGGTACTGCTCTCTGCACAGAAAACATTGTCCCCAGGTCAGCCCCATGGTTTGCTCCTGTGCTTTGTTTCAGGAGGCTACGATGGGCTGAACATCCTGAATTCTGTCGAGAGGTATGACCCCCACACTGGACACTGGACAAATGTCACTCCAATGGCCACCAAGCGCTCAGGTAAGAGCCCACAGTGCCTTGAGGTCAGTGTGTCTCCTGCTGCTCTGAGGGAACAGTCACTGCTCATGTGTTTTAATGCCCTGGAGGATGTGCTGGCCTCAGTGGGTGGGTTGGCTTTGAGAAAGGATGATTTTACTGGCTTGAATTCCCAAGAGAAATAATGATTTTCACATGCCTCCATTCCATACCAAAGTGTGTATAGAGGAATGTAGTGACAGGGTTATAGGTTACAGGGGGAGGGAGATGAGATGCTGTGTGACTTCCACAACTAGGAACAATGCCTGGCATGGAGAGGAGCTCACAAACTGACCACAGTACTGGGTCAGTGTTTGGCAGCTGCACAGGACGTGGTGAAGGCAGGTGTGCCCTGCCAGACTGCTCCTTCACCTGAGCCCTGCTCTGGAGCAGCACTGCCAGAGCAGTGTCACCAACAGTGGGGTTACACAAATGCTGCAGTCACAATAATTATCCCCCACCAACTTGTCTCTCTGCCTGGTGTTCTGTCCAAGCTTTAAGTTGTCAGTTGTAACCAGGACAAAAATACAGTTTAAATCCTACTTTTGGAGTATCTTTCTGTTCAAGCCCACCTTCATTTCTCAAAGGAGTTGTTGTGGGGTTCCTGTAGCTCCTGGGTGCCCAGGTGTGTTGACCTCCTGCTCTTGCTGTGTGCCTCAGGCCTCCTGCCCTGCCCTCCAGGCCGTGCTGATGGGCTGCCCTGGCCCTGCCTGTGTGTGCATGGGGAGGTTGCTCTGTGCCTGCACACCTGTGTGGCTCCTAGTGCTTACGGTTACATGCTTAGACCCTCTTCCAAATACCTTTTGAAGTTGCTTTTTCTCTGCTTCTTTCAATAAATGACCCTAACAGTCAGCCTGGGCAGCACTGCTCCATGTGATCCCTGTGCAGTGTTCCTGGTTAGAGACAAGTACTGGGCACTCAATAAAACTGGGCTCTGTTCCAAAGATGTTTCAGCTTTTTTGTGCCTGCAGTGGCATTCACCAAAACCCCAATCTTTAAATATATATTCTTGTGACAGGGATATTCCTGTTAAGTGTTGGTTTATCTGCCAAGAATGGATTTGATTTAGGAGTTGGGCACTTTTCACATCCAGTAAAACACAGGATAAAATCTGTAGGGTTTTTCTATGTCAGAGGCACTGTGTGAGACCAATCCATGAATTTCTAGGAAACCTGAGGATCAGATGACTTTCTGCTGGGTCTGCTTTGGGCACCAGAGAAGGCTGACACTGGACAAGACCAAAAGCAGAGTTCAAAAAGCAGAGTTCAAGGGAAAGCTTTCTATAACAGGCATTTCCCAGGTCTGTGCTCCCCACAGGAGCTGGAGGCTTTAGCAGCTGTGCCTTGGCTGCAGCATGAGCTCCTTGGTGCCACAAGCCAGCAGGAACCTGGTGAGGCTCTTGGCCCCAGCCCTGGCTCACCTGGCTCCTTCCTTGGCACTGGGATCTGGAGCACCAAGATCTGAAATGTGGGTGTGCCCAAGGGCCTTTTTTCCCAAAGTTTTTGTGCTGCCACTCTGGTACTAACAGTCCTAACTACTGACACTTTAGGTACTTGCAGCCTTCATCCTGGTGTCAGTTAAATCCATCCTAGGACCCTGTAGGACTTCTTTTGCCCCCCAAAAACCTCTAGGAGTTATCTACATGCAGATCTTTGAATTCCAAGACCAGGACTAAGAGTAATCTTGGCTTTATTCATAGAGATATTTTCCTCCTTGTTTCTTTTCACCTCTTAGGACAGATTTGGAAGGGAGACTACCTCTCAGAGACTTTGGCCATATTGCATTGCTGGACCCCATTTCCCTGATTAGGCCTTGGTTTGGTCTCTTCAGCCAAAGCTCCTGGAGAGCCCGCTGGACCAGCCCAGCCATTCCCAGCTCTTCTGGTGCTCTCAGCAAGGACAAGACAGGGAAAGCCAGGATGTGTTTAGTGGAACAGAAAGTCTCTTATACCCTGTTTGTAAAGACAAAGATCCATGCCCTAGAACTGCAGGGTAGCTGGCTCATTTCCTTCAGGATATTCATTAGTGCAAGAGTTCCATGTTGGTGGTGACAGCCTGACAGGGCTGACTGTGTTCCCAGCTGCAGGAGCCCCTGAGGCCACCGAGTGCATGGTAATGTCACAGTGTCCTCCAGTGCTGTACCTGAGGGGGCTGCCAAGGAGGAACCAAGGCTGGTGGGCGTTATTTGCTGCTGGTTTCATAAATTCCCAGTTGGAGCAGCATGTTACTGTCTGCTTTCACTGTGAGAACACCTGTTCAGGCAGCTGCTCCAGCCACCTCTGCTCTGCAACAGTGTAGAAACCAGTTTTCATTTTGTCTTCCAGAGGAGTAATGTCAGGGAAATCCCTCCTCCAGCTTTGCATGGAGCAGTGTGCAGCTACTCTCCAGGCCACAGCCAGGAGCTGAGTGACACCAGGGAGTCAGAAACACCAGAGGAACCTGTCTCTGTGCTGACAGTCCCAGCCAGCTGCCTGCCAGCAGAGCAGGCCTGGTGCTGCTCTGCTCACACACCTGTGGTCAGGTGTCAGCCCAGGTAAACCTCTTGTGCTGCTGTGCTGCCTGGGCCCCCCATGCCACAGAGTCAACAGTGTTTAGTGGACTGAGGTATTTCCATATATCATATAGGAGACAACAACAACAGAAGACAGGGTTATCAGCTCTTTTGGGGGAGGTACAAGCATAAAAAATGTCCTGTGAAGAGGGAGGAACTGACCTGTTCAGCCTTGTGACAGCAAGCCCGGCACTGCTGGGGTCACTGGTGGGTGTGACTGTGCCACGTTCTCTCTGCAGGGGCTGGCGTGGCTCTGCTCAATGACCACATTTACGTGGTGGGTGGGTTTGATGGCACAGCACACCTCTCCTCGGTGGAGGCCTACAACATCCGCACCGACTCGTGGACCACGGTGACCAGCATGACCACGCCCCGCTGCTACGTGGGCGCCACGGTGCTGCGGGGCCGGCTCTACGCCATCGCAGGGTAAGCACAGGGGCTCTGCAGCTCCTCCTGCTCACCAAGGACCCGAGGGGACACAGCTGCTGCCCCTTCCTCTGTGAGAGAACACACCCACAGGGTCACTATGCCCAGCCAGAACAGGCAGCACAAAGGTCCAGGGCCGAGGCAGGCAGGAGAGCAGCGGCAGACAGCAGTGCCAGCCTGATGTAGCGGTTATATTTTGGGCTATTCCTGCTGTATGCAGCTGTCCCAGGAAGAGCTCTGAATGCCTCAGCTTCTTCCTTCAGCACAGTCCTTCATTTGTAACTTTCTGTCCTGGCAGATATGATGGTAACTCACTGCTGAGCAGCATCGAGTGCTACGATCCCATCATTGACAGCTGGGAAGTGGTCACCTCCCTGGGCATGCAGCGCTGTGACGCCGGAGTCTGCGTCCTTCGGGAGAAGTGATCAGGAGGGAACTCACAAAGAAAAATATTCTAAAAAGTCTCAGCTGGAGGAAGAGTCCCAAACGATTTGCAGTGACTGTTCTTGAGAGTTGTGAATGCTGTGGGAATAGGCACCGGAACAGCAGCTTTCTGTGCTGCTTGTGACTAGAGCATGTGCATAACTGTGTAATCTCAGCAGTCATTTGAAATCAGGGGCTCTGTGGGAAGCTGGAGGAAGAGGGTGAATGGGTCAGGAGAAGCTGCACTCTCTGCTGTTCCTGTGGCTCAGTCTGTGGGCAGAGCAGAGTTGCCCCAGCCTGGTCTCAGGCAGCCTGGTGACCCCTCCCAAGGACATGTACATACCCCTGGGTCACCTCTTCAGCCACCGCAGGACCCTGCGGGTCCTCGGGTCACTCTCAGCCGTGTGGATGTGTGAGGGTGAGTCCAGCTGCTCTTATGTTCCAGCTTCAAATCATCGTGTACGTACTGAATGTTCCACTGTGCTCCCCGAGCACGCCTGGTGCAGAGCCAGGCCGGGTGATGTGCGAGGGCCCTGCACTGTCACTGTGTCTGCAGGGTTCTCCCAGGGCTGCACACAAAGGAGTCGCAGGTTAAAGCTGTCAACTACTGTGATGCAGAGCCTGAGGCCACCGGGGCAGAGGGCAGGGGAGGAGCTCGTTGCCTGCCACAAAAGCGTCTGCAGTGTTTGTGCTCTTGATCAGGTGCTCAGCAAGGTTCATCACATCGTGTTTCCTCAAAAAGCTTGACAGCTCCAGCTGCAAACGATGTGTGGCACTGGGAGCTTGGCCGTGCCTGTGGCCCACCCTTGTGAGAAGGTCACCTGAGCTGAGGCCGGGAGAGTAGGGACAGTGGCTGCTGCCCACCAAGGTCCTGCTGGGTGAGTCACTGGGGTTTGTCCCCACATAGACCTGAGCCCAGCACACCCAAGGCAGCCTTTCACTCAAGTTCATTGTGTTGGTTTTCCTTTTATCAAGGATTTTTCTGCTTCCAGGGCTGTTCCGGAGTGACATCCAGGATTCTGTTTCACCCTTTGTTCTCAGCTGTTTATTCCCCTGTCTCATAACTCCCCATCCTGTGACACTTGCTATCCCTGGCCTGCCCCACGAGCCCAGGTGAGGCTCTGTGAGTGGCTCACACCAGCTCATGGAGCACTCCCTGCTCAGCATGCCCTGCCTCAGTGCGTTCCTGGGAGCACGGGCTCCCCTCTGCTGTCAGCTTGGCCCCACAGTGCCTGGGCTCCATGTAGTGCTGCTCGTTGAGCTTCCTGCTGACTCCTTGCTTGGGGACAGGGTGGGATCAGGGACATGGTAGCATGACCTAATTATGCACTTTCAGCCAATGCTCTGACCTTCTGCGTTTGTTTCTATCACACAAGTGTTCTGTGGTTTTGTTTCCTATGTTTATTTTTTAATGAAAGTATAAAGAATAAAATATTTCCTGAGCCAGTATGGGTTTAGTTTCTGTTCTCTACCCTCCAGACATATGTCTGACTACTGTGTGAAGGGTTTGTGCAAGCCCTGTGTTAGACAGGCAGCTATCCTCAGGTGTGTCTCTGCCCTGCAGCTTCAGCCCAGTAGTGAAAAACAGCTGCTGACAGCTCCAGCTGTGAGATCTGTGGCACAGAGACCGGCCAAGCCTGGAGGACTCCCTAATGAGGGAATTTCTTGCAAGGTCTGTTGGAGAAGAGCATGGCAGCAGAGAGGAGGAATAGACTGTGATCACAGTCGACAGCAACAATAAATCATCGGGCTGAACGTGAGCCCAGGTGTGCCCAGGTGTGCCCAGGTGGACAAGAAGGCCAATGACACCTGGCTTGTAGCAGCCATGGTGTGACTAGCTGGTGACTGGTGACCATCCCTCTGTGCTGGGCACTGCTGAGGTCACATCTCCAATCCTGGGGACAGTCTTGGGACCCTCACAAGAAGAAAGACATTGAGGGGTTGGAGCATGTCCAGGGAAGGGAATGGAGCTGGGGAAGGGCGTGGAGAGCACCAGAAGCAGCCAAGGGAGCTGAGAGGGCTGAGCCTGGAGAAAAGGAGGTTCAGGGGGGACCTTCTGGCTCTGCACAACCTGACAGGAGTGGGCAGCCAGGGGTCGTCGGGCTCTGCTCCCAGGGAACAGGGACAGGACAAGAGGAAAAGGCATCGAGTTGTGCCAGAGGAGGTTCAGGTTGGAGATTGGGGAAAATTTCTTCCCTGAAGGGGTGGTCAGGCCCTGGCACAGCTGCCCAGGGCAGTGGTGGAGTCACCATCCCAGGAAATGTTCAAAAGATGTGTGGATGTGGCTCCTGGGGCCATGGTTTAGTGGTGAGCATGGCAGTGCTGGGGGAGTGGTTGGACTCAATGATCTTAGAGGCCTTTTCCAAATGAAACAATTCCATAATTCTAATACTGTTACAGTGGAGCTGCAGTTGCAGAAAATTGCAGTTCCTTTATCCACCATGGGCGGGTGGCATGAATGGAGCCCAGCATGAATTCATCTGTCCATGTGCAAAACACAGATTCTGTTGATTTCAGGGAAGCCAGCATTCTGCCCCAGGAGCCTTTGATAGCTCCAAACCCTCTGCCTACTACCTGGTACCCCCATAAGCAGCTCACCACTCACTCCAGATGTTCAGGAGCCTCTCCTGATGCCTGTCCCCCAAACTGCTCCATCATCCTTTAGCCAGTGAGAAGTGGGGAAGCAAAGAAAGGAACAGGCCCCGTTTGGGGAGTGCAGCACTCACTGGGAAGCGCTCACTGATCCCATACATGGATGTGTCCTACCTGTGCCCCTCTGACACCTGCAGGGAGACAGGCAGTGCAGGGGGAGTTTCTAAGCTCTGATACTGACCCTGGAGCTGTCAGCAGCTCCTCTCCCTTCCCTGCCAAGCTCTGCTCTCCTGCAAGGAGCTCGGGGGGATTCAGCTCTGAAAGTGGCACATGCAGTGCATGGTTGCTCAGAAACTCAGCAGCTGGGCAGATTGAAGCAGCAGCATCAGAAGTGGGTCACAGCAGGATGTGGCCAGCAGACCCATCCCTGCCTTTCCAGGGCAGGATGTACGGAGAGCTTTGAAGAGGAGCTGGTGTTTCCAGGGAGGCAATGCACAATATAAATCTTCAAAATGCTCCGTGTTGGTGCTGGAGGTGAGAAAATGCACAGGCTCCTGCTGAGAGCAAAACAAAGGGACAAAATGTTCTGCTTGGGAGGAAGCTGGTATCAATTCTCCCTGGCCAGCAAGAGTGAAGATTTGCTTCATAAATAATCCAGCAGAAAATGTTAAAAGGCAGAATTAAGAGTGAGTTTTCAAGAGAGAAAACTCCCACCGAAGACTTAAGGATTGGCCAAAGATCCTGTTAGTGGGTTCTTATTTACCTCTTGAATTGTTCCCAAGGACTGGGACAATGGCAGACACCACTCCAGCCACCAGCCCTGACCAACCAGCCCAGCCCAGCAGCAGCCTTGGGCCACAAGCTGGAGACATCAGTGTGGTGTTTGTGCCACTCAGGGTTTATGGGCTGGGGACCTGTCAGAAGTGCCCCATTCACGTTCATGTGATGAGGTGAGAGCAATGCAGTCCTGACAGCTGTGCATTTGCATCCTGCACCAGCCTCCCCAGGGCAGGCAGAGGGCTCAGACCTTCCTCCTCCCATCTGGCTGGGATCTTGTCTCTCAGAGGCTGTGTTACCCCCAAAATAAGGATGTGCACAGGTGGTACAACCAGGCAAAGCCCTACAAATGTGTCACTTCATGTCCTGCAGTCAGACTGGGAGGAAAAGGCCTCCCCAGCGACCCTCCTGCAAAGCAGATGCATGGGCAGAAGAGCTTTCCTGGCTGGTCTGGGGGCAGAATGACCCATGGGGAGGCTCTGAAGCTCTGGAGAGAAAAGTGACACTGAAGTGGACTGTCCCTGCTCAGGTGCCTCTGGGACAGCCAGAGTCAGTTCCCAGGGAAGAGATGGATTTGGAATCCCAGGAATGTTCTGGGGTGTTTTACTCAAAGTGGTGTTGACACCTACACGAGCAGGAAAGAACTCACAGAGCCCAAGGGTAATTGTACTTGGGAAGATCTGTGCTTGGTGGTCTGTAACCCTGCCTGAAGGAGATCCAGTTTGGATCGTGTTCTGTTGAGTCCAGAGCGTCTCCAGGCACGGCAGTTCTGTGACTCCCCTGAGCCCCTGGACAGGTGGCTCTGGCTGTGGGACAGGACTGGACCCTGTCACCCTCCCGTGGCTGATTTGTGCCTGGCTCAGGGCAGTGAGTGCCCAGGGCTGCTCATGGGCACTGCTGAGCTCCAAACCTCCCCATCGAGCCCTGCTCTGGCTCCCCACACACCCCCAGGCAGGGCTCAGGAGCTCAAACACCCCAAACGCTGCCCCTGCCTTAGAAACACCTGCACAGGTCACAGGAGAGTGGGGTGATGTCTCCCAGCTACACACACACCCCAGCTCGTGTCAGCATTGCCCAGGGCTGAAGCCTGAGGTGAGCAGCTGGACTGCTGCTGAAATCCTATACCTTTATTTAGTACCTCGAATATCAGTTCCCACTTCTGCCTTCTCCTGACAGTTCTTGGCAGCAGAGTTAGGAGTGAGACAGCAAGAGGATGAGGCACATTTACACCAAATCAGGACTCTTCTGGGATCTGGACTACCCTCTAAAGAAGCAGTGGCTCAATCAAAAGGCCTCTTTCCATCTTTTCAACACTAACAGAGGAGTGTTAGCAGCAGCCCAGGTCAGCTCACAGCCAGAGTGGCCCAAAGGTGCTCAGAGAGGAGCAGCAGAGTCACCTGGGCCCCAGGACTTTGTCCCCAGCACAGCTGCTGTGAGCCCTGGCACTGCCTCCTGCTCTGCCCAGGCTCTGTGGGCAGGGGTCAGGCTGATCTCTGCTTTCCTCTCCAGGAAAACACATTGCTGCCAATGTCAGCCCCTTGCCCCTTTCAGGGCACTCCATCCTCCCCATCCAGGGGGTTCTCTCTGCACCAAGCAGCCAAGAGAGCTGCTGTGTTAGAGCAGCCCAGGCATTCCCAAAGGCTGATGCAATCACCACATGCAAAGATGTGCTGCAGCTTCACAGATTCCTAGAATGGATGAGGTGGGAAAGGACCACAGTGGCTCATCTGGTCCCACCTCCCTGCTCAGGCAGGGCAATCCCAGAGCACACGAGATTGCATCCAGATGGTTCTGGAATATCTCCATTGATGGAGACTTTTAAAGAAGACAATTTCCCTTTGTCCAGCATCAGCTGAGCTCCTTCTCCAACCATGAATTCAAGTATCTCCAGGCTCCCATGCCTGGGAAGTGACTGTCCCTGATGGTCCCTGCGGGCAGGCCCATGCCAGACAGACCACACCACTAACTCCTGCCGGTCCAGGATCACTGGGGGACCAGAAAATCCCGGACTGGTTTGGGTGGGAAGGACCTCAAAACTCATCTCATCCCCCCTACCCCGGGCAGGGACACCTTTCACCATCCCAGGCTGCTCTAAGCCCCGTCCAGCCTGGCCTTGGACTCCTCCAGGGATGCAGGGGCAGCCCAGGCCAGGGTCGCAGCCACTCCCAGGGCAGCATTCCCAGCCCGCCATTCCCAGGGCAGCAT